>NNCF01127001.1:554023-605249 GCA_002313205.1 Laupala kohalensis | reverse complement strand
ATATATATATATACCAATTTGTATTTGTAGCGTTTTTTTTCCTTGAGAGCAGATCGTGACTCGGGCAGAGTGCTCTCGTTTCGCTTTGTGGTGAATGTCTCTCACGACACTTGAACTTTGTCTCAAGCACGTAATTGCGAAGAAACATAAATGACAGCAAGTGATACACCTTGTATGAACATTGAGCTGCATCTGCGACAATAATGCGGAACTAATTTAAAGGGTAAAACATCAGGACCCAGCTTACGACTCCAACAATCTTAGAGCCGCAATAGCCGGTTTCCCCAAGTTTGCTGCCACTTGCTACCAAAGCAGCATCATCATCTGCAACATCCTGGCATCATTCTGCAAGTTCATCGTTCTACCAGAGGCAGCGACTAGGTATCGTTATTCAAATTGAGGGCTTTCAAAAAACATGAACTGGTACTATAAATGTGCACACACCAACACATGTATCATTTATTCATCTAGTTATAAGGTAGCATTAATTTAATTTTGTATTTGTTTATGTTTTGCACTTATATGTATTTTGTCATTAAGTAATGTTTGTTCATGTGGTTCTCCGAAAAAAAGCGTTATCACTAACACCTTAGTCCACTGCCGCAGATTGTCTTTAAATGGCAGGATAATTGTAAAATGTTAAAAGGCGAGGCAAGTAGATCAAAGTTTAAAGTTCTAAGTTTTTCCCCTATAATTTTCCCCCTAGAAAGTTTCGCTTCTGGATGTACCTGATTCACAGTACTTAGGTCATGTAACACTTATTTCTGGCTCTGGAAATTATATAAATGAAAACATTTATGTATCTTTCTAAAATAACGACAAACGCCTTAAAATGGCGGAAAATAGCGAAGTTGGCAGCGAAGGAGCTGCACGTTGGTGTGAATAAAGGTGTGATTCATTTATTGGAAAATGAACTTGGGATGTGATTACGTTAGGTAATAACCGTCCTACGATGGAAATGAACGATGATCTGAGAGCAGACCAAAAGTATTTGTTTGAAATAGTTGAAGCAGTATTTGATGGGACATGCTGTTCTGACTTGGCCCTCAAGAAGCCAGGATAACTAGCCTTTTTATGGTGGTTTATCTTGGCGTATTCTAAGCCTTTATATAGAGACAGAAAGACCTCCAGAAAAAAACATCTAATTTGTGACATCCAAAATAAAGTTCGATGTTGAAGATTAAGTAGCAAACTGTTGCCTTCACAGAGCCTCCTACAACGGAAATATTTTTCTAATGAACTTTAGCAGTACATCAAAGAAACAGCTGAGTCCTCTTCTAAGGTAAAATCAGTCGAAGCAGGTTACATTTTCTACACCTAATTTGTGTAGAAATTGCATTGGAAACTATGATTTCAAAAGCAGAAGAATAAAAAAATTGTAAGGTAAATATATTTTTTTTAAATTTGGATTTTTGACTAAAAAAATATTTTAACCTCCTCTGCGACACCTAAAGATATTATTCTTTAGTATCCAAACTTTGCCGACAAGTTGATAAAGGCAAGTTTTGATGACTGTTACGAGTAGAAAACTGTGGTTAAAAAACATATTTGACCACCGCACTGTGCGTACTAACATCCCTCAGATGTAAACGGAGTTGTGAACTTCCTGTAGTAATAATATTCCCTTATAAACGTCTTAGTGTTAAAATTGCCCGTGTTCTGTGTCTTCCTTTACGTTTACATAAGGAGTAACGGAAGAAATTGCTTTTCTCGCATTTGGGTAATTCCACGGAAGTGGGGAAATATGAGGCCGAGGTTTTTGAGCAATGAAGCAGGTTACATTGGTTTTGGCGAGAACCCACAAGGTTGCAACTGCATCAACCGCTCCTGTAAGAGGCGTATTTAGGCGTGAATTTAAAGAATGACAAAGGAGTGGGTCATAAAATGACAAAGAAGTGAGGTAACTGTTGTAAATAAATTATTATCTGTGTCACGCACATTGAATCTGATTATGTTAAATGACCTGATTAATTTGAATCAATATGTATTAAGCCAAAATATTAAAAAGATCTAAACTTAACAGGATAGGGCGTTTTGGACATTTATTTCCCCGTTTATATAGAATAAACCATTGATGGATATACCTCCACTCGCACGCATACGTTAATCTTCGTACGTCCAAAGAGCCTTGCCTATATCGCAACACGAACAGACATAATAAACCAATCGTTCAAGGAAAGTGAAACCTCTGAGTAAAGCATCCTCCTTGTCTTGCTCCTTCACCGTTCACAGACGAGTGCTGCTATTTTCCACGATACCTTTTTCCATTGGGAAGTGGAGGTGGCCGACGCGGTGCACCTGTGCTCTTGCGTCACGTTCCCGACGTTTATTGCCCATTGAGGTGGAACGGGCCACTCGCTCTAATCCACAATAGCGCGCATGCGTAGAGAAGCAGTAGTTGTGTGGCGGGATTGGCAGTTCGTTATATACTGTACCTTGAATTTCCACCAACCATCACTTACTATCTCGCAGTCTACAACAGATAATCTACTCTACGTTCCTTCAAAGGATGAAAGGTTTAGCGATTTTCCACGCTTCTAATGAGAGTTCTTGTGAAAGGCGAGACATTCACCTTGTATGTGCCGTCCGTAAATCTTTTATGTTTACCGTTAATTAAATCAAGGCCTCGTTTTAGAAGAGATTTATTTCGTATTATTTTCGTCGAGAAAATTTCCTCTGCAGTGGTTGTTTAGCTGGAAGAAAGGTTATGATCTTGCACACTTACAAACGGTTTTAATACTAAGTTACTATGTTTATAGAGTATAGGAAAATGTTATGAACAAGAAATACCTAGCTCGTAATATTTCTTGTTCATAAATGACTTATTCATAAATCGAAAAATCGAATATGATGATTAAAAAAAGAGAAAAGTGTATACTTTCCTTATTGCTCTGAATGGCATAGTACACCCCAATCAAACAATGCTTCAAATGAGATAACAGATGTTAAAGAGATGCGTTATTGGTCGGGGCGTGTTTTCATTGCACTCTAAAATTTAAAAAAACATTATAATGCATGTCCGCTACATAGAAAATTTCCTTTCTCATTCAGTTAACGAAAAGAAGGTAAGTATAAACACATCTACCGTAATTGACGTCTCATGGAAGGAAAAAACTTTTTCCCAAAGTAACAACTAGGATTATATAAAATGTAAATACCTTGTCAACCCATATAAAAATACACATATTCTGGATGTTTAAACATTTTTTGTATTGAAATTCTTGTAATCTTCATCGTAGAATAATTTCTCTACTTTTAAAACTTGTAATCTTATTAAATAATGGATCATAAGACTGTTTTTGATTTCTTTTTGTCATGATGAAAAATCATAAATTTAAGGGTGCTTTCAAATTTTAATTAAGTTTGAAAATATAGAATTATTGATAACTATCAATCATGCGTTAGTTTTGCGCCCCAACCTTGTAGTTATTTTTGACTTAGTATTATTCGTCTTGAGATTGGCAGGTAAGGTAATACGTTTTGGAAAGTTTTGAAAGCTGTGTGTCCATGAGGGTCGCCAAAGTGATGTAGAACAATGTGCTAATAATGAGAAGTAATAGTGATTCTACGAAGAAAGAATGGAGGGCTCACACCCATACTACTATTTGTAGCAACCGCCAGTCAGAGAAGCCAGTACGTACATATTATTGTTGTAATGAGAAAAGAGGTAAACCGATTATAAGTTACTTACCCTTGGTACGGTCGCGTACTTTAACTAGCCCAACCCTGGTCTGGGGTTATCTCCGGTTTTCCTTCGGTTAGACACTGATTTTATTTATAGGCTCTGAAGGTTTCGGTCTAAGGAAGGCAGTCTTATTATCACTAAGTTCATATTTTGATGTTATTTTAATAGTTACGATTTAATAGCAATTTTTTCTGAACAATTTAAAGATTTGATAGAAGAGAGTATTTGGTAAATTATATTTTATACTCTATTAAACATTAATTTGTTGATATCCTGTTGATATTTTAACAAATAGCTAACTATTTTATTATTATCTAAATGGAGCGAGCGCATGTCATGGTTTTGCCTTGAGTACAGAAATTATAAATCCGCTGCTGCTTAATCGGAATTGATGAGATATTACCTTGCTTTCTAACGGAGAGTAAATCAGTTTATTATCCTTCACATAGTCGTACGCAATTTGTAACGGCTTTTTTGAAAATAAAATTATTATTTTATTTTTAATAAGAGTGACATTGTGAACGATTCCATTGGATCCTGGTTGGTGTCCCAATTTGGTGATACTTCCGCGGGACGGCTTCGGAACCCATGACGGCGAAGCCACACTAGCGTCAGAGTGATTCGGATTCATCGCCTAAAGCGACGCACGGGATTAATGACCGACGTTTGTAATTTCTGGGCACTTAACACTTTTCCGTTTCTGTCTCTGAAGTGGTCACTTATCACTCTATGATGTCAAAGGACTCAAACACAGATTATTCGAAGCACACCTGATCAAACCCGTCTGAAAGTTTTTGCTCATATTAACAGGGGAAAGTTTTTGGTTATTATTTTAATTTGCTCTTCATGCACCTCCTTGAACGTTACTCCAGTGATGCCAAAGTATTCTTTTCGTTTTGCACAAGTATTCTGGCATCCCTCTTTTTTCCTGCAGGTGCCCCTCCCCCATAGAATGGAGAAATTTTTACAATCAGATTTTTTAAATGACAAGAACGGCTAATCTCTCACTTTTCTTTAGCGGCTCCCTAGAAGATCAAAAATAATTTATATTAAATACGGAATTAATTCATTTTTTACGTACCTATAGTAATAACCAGGTAACTGCTCTGTTTCAGATAGTCGGTCAAAATATATGTTTTTAGCTCAATTTCATTGGTATTAGTCTAAAAGATTCTAAAACGAACTATCCTCTCCAATCAATTTTTTTTATTTTTTGTGGGGCTTTAGGGCTCGTCAACATCAAAGGTCATTAGAGCCCTTAAAACATGTACAGGTAGGGAAAATGCAGTTACGCACTAGGGAGAGCCAACATGACTCTCCCCGCGTGTGGGACTCGCCGAATGACTCAGCCATACCCACTAAAAACCCTCCTGAATTACAACTCAAAACTCAAATCCACACATATCTCACTGAAACATTACTAAAACATTATAAAAAAAAAAAAGAGGAAAGAAGAAAACGAAAGATACCCTAGCCGTAATAGCGTCGGGATCGAAAAGAACAAGAGGTGACCAAGGAAGGTCAGAAAAGAGAAAGGAAGGAGCATGGCACAAGTAAGTGGAAGCAATGCCAGACTCAGCTCGGGGCCCCGTGTTTGCCAAACACGTACTTACTAGATGTTAGTCCCCTGGGGCGAGGTAGGAAAATGAAAGATACCCTAGCCCTAATGGCGTCGGGATCGAAAAGAACAAGAGGTGACCAAGGGAGATCAGGAAAGAGAAAGGAAGGAGCATGGCACAAGTAAGTGGAAGTAATGCCAGACTCAGCTCGGGGCCCCGTGTTCGCCAAACACGTACTTACTAGATGTAAGTCCCCTGGGGGGCTCTCCAATCGAGAAGAGAACATTTACGTACAAACTAAAAAAAACAGTAATAGCCAGTGAAGTATTCGATTAACAGGATCAAACAAATGACTACAATACAAATTTTCTTAAAAGAGCAAGTTACTTACAGATACACGAGTACCAACTTAATAATTATATAAATAGGTTAAAATAATAAAAACTCGACGAGTTTAGGGAACCAGTCAACTTTTTTTTTCATCTTTCATGGTAAAAAATCATTAATTTTGTAAGTTTTTAAATGAAAAACAGAACGACGACGACGCACTACAAACTTAGCAAACGACGTATTATAATAACACATTATATTACAAAAATTAAATGTCAATGCTATTACATAAAAACATTTCGAAAACTCTAAAAAAGAAAAAGTACTCTTACCGAGTTGCTAGAAGTCACATATGTTAAGAGATTTTTTCCACCTGATATAACTTTTTAGTGTGAATTTAAGGGGACAAGAAAGCTTGTAAATAAAATTTCACTATGTTTTATATATGAATTAAACACAAGCGAGGGAAATACGTTACTTACTATAGCTATTATATGATTATAAAATAATACATACCCAATTTGAGACAAGCAGCCGTGATAATTGTTAATAGAAAATTTAAACTTAATGAGTTCATTTCTGTGCAAAAATAATTTTGATTTTATGAGTTTCGGGAAAATGAATTTTTTGAACTGATATTAGTAAAACTTTAAGGGGATTGATCATTTCCTACTGAGCAGCTCTCAAGTGACTAGGCCAAACGACCTTTTTTAAATTTATATTAATTTTACGTAGTCGGTTGTGCGAATAAAATAATCGTTGTCCTGAAACAGGTCGATTCTGTAACAATGTGGTCTTTTTTGAAAACGGTTCAGCAAAATATTTTTCTGTCTAGTTTTAGGAAACATGAATTAATCTACCTCATTCGAAGTATATTCATGTTTTTAAAACTAAACAAAAATTGCACTCAGTTGGTCTTTTAGTATCGAGATACGATCACTCCGAGGTCAACCCACTCTAGAACATCAGATCCGTACAATGAATTACTCAGAAATAAGAAAGAAATAATAAAAAAATATTCTGGTCTCCAGCAGCTGCTGAAATTTCATCCTTTTAAACGAAATATTTTCTTCGTATTATCTGAAAGTCATCATTATTACATTGATGCTGCATATAAAGCTGGCATTAGGCAACTTTTGAATGAGGTAAATATTCTATAAAGAATTCATTGAGGGTTTATCAAAGTTTTTAATAATTTTGATTGTTGAGCGGTAGACTGGAATTCAAGGTTTTGAATTATTACTTTAGTGTTACATACTTAATAAAACTGCTGCGACCAAAAGACTCGGAATAATTGGCTAAATATAAATTACTGAAACCATGTGAAGATTTGAAGAGTCAAAGAGAATTGGAAATAATTGTTGAAAAGCAAGAAATTATTAAAATAAAATGTATATCACTTTGTAAAAAAATATAATTATTTCTTTTCTGTAATTTGTCAAGCAAAATAAATGTATGAAAATAAATGGGCAAAACTTTAATTTTTGAATTAAGTTCTCCTAGAGTTTTGATTCATAATCGTAATAAATTTTTTTCATAGTAAATAAACTATTTCCATTTGAAATTTCTTGCTAATAAAAACTTTTTCCTTATTGCACAAGTCAGGGTTTTGTACTGCACAAATGCTTGCTCGTACTACACAAGTTGTTTTGAGCTACAAGTTAAAAACCTGAAGAACTCAATTTGCCTTTGAATGATTTTTACTGACAATTCGAGGGAAGTAGTAATTGCCAATTCATATCGCAGTTTTGGAGAAACATAGATGTAAATACAAATTCGTAAATTGTTGAGAACATTTAAGGTTGTATATACGCCTTAAAACTGAATGGTTGACGACTTGGCTTGGAAATATTTACCAAAGGAACTCTAATTAATAAGTTATTCGCATTATTAATTTTTACCATTGGACGATGAAAATTATTTTGTATATTTGAAAAATGATAATAAATTTAGAATTTCTTTTACTGTCTGCTTGACTAGAATCACATTATCTGCAGTCACATACATATTTACTTACAGTATTCTTAAATCCTTGTACCCAACAGAGATATTTAAGGGTTTTTAACCGCAATATATAGTTGACTTTTCTGTAGAACTCTTTTTCGCGGTTTTTGTTGAATTATCCTTTGAAATGCTGCGTAAGGTAAAGAAATTTTAACGCCATTGCTTTCCTATTTTCATTTGCCATGTGCTATTGTTAGCAAAGTGTGGTCGATACTTGTCAGGATATCAGAAAAATATAAGCAGACGCACGTTTCACCATGTCAACCCATACCAATTTAAGGACAAATAACTCAAAATTTTGCGGTGTATGGGTACGAAAATTCGACACTGGGAGGGAATGGTTAAAAATATAATTTGAATTATTTTTTCGGAGTACTTTAACCTAGTCGCTCTGACACATATTGTATAATACCTTGTAGTTTTGTTGCTGTTTAAAAACATTGTTTTTGTCGATGTTGTGATAATTTAAATAATTAAATAACACGTTAATAACTTTAGGTCCGCAAGCACTGTTCGAAAAATATCAAGCGCAACTGACGTTGTAGCATTGGGGAATAACTGCGGTCAAACTTTAAAGGGGAAGAGATGGAATTTTGTTTTGTTTCAGTAGAGTACAGAGTAAGATATATAAGCTATTAGCAATAACAAGCTAATTCCAGTACAGATTTCACTTACGTTCTTTCTTCAAAGGTAATATATGTAGATAAGTATGATAGATGCATTTACATGTATAGGTTGTAAAATTAAAAAATTCATTTCTGTTCAAATATACATTTCTGTACCTTAGAGAACTATTTTAAATTCAGATATTATATATCCAGAGCTAGATGTAGATTCATTTAATAATCATTGAACCAAAATATTAGCTTAGAATTGTAATAGGTATAAGTGTGGTAAAACAATGTCGCGGTATATGAAATAAATTTAACAAAATTAGTGAAAGTAATCTTTGCAATACTCACATGCCAAAAAATAAGTCAGATGATACGTATCCATTATCAATAATCCTTCATCTCATACGAGTATTATCACTATCTAGGATTAAACAAAATCTACTATTGATATATTATTGGAATTATGTTCTCTTTATGCACCTAATTTTTTTAAAAGCTCACTAAAATTAAAAATTGTGATAGTTTCTATATAGAACAAGAGGATTATAAAAGGAACTAATTCATTTGGTTTAAGGCATAGAGGAGAAGCGGAGTCGGACAGGGAATAAAATTCACTCTCTCCCCCATCCGCTGAAGGTGACAATTTTTCTTCTTGCTACTACTAGGCGAATACCGTACTGACTCGGAGAACTACATAACTGTTTCTTGTATTTTTAAATAAAGGATTATTTTATAAACATAGGAAATTTTTTTATTGTAATAGATAAAACTTATACCAATCTAGCTATTTTTCTGCTTCTTGAAGAAAGAAAAAAGAGAAAAGAAACACTGGTCAAACAGTGGCTTTAAACGAAAGTTAATGTTGCCTCGATGCCCGTATTACGAGTTTTTTTTCTAGAAGAACATGTGTGTAATAGTATACCTGATATGACAGCTTCAAAAATGAAATTTAAGCAACGTTAAATCTATACACGAGTATCTTTACACGTAGATACACGTTAAACTGGTACTTAAATAATCTGAAATTGACATAAATAAACAGAGAAAGAGGTACTTCTTGTGATTTTAATTTGGAAAACATCTCACATGTCATTTAAATGAAATAATTGCGATTAGAATTGATAATGTAATATATTGTGTAACGCTTATTTTTTAAATAAAAGACCAACATTTAAATCACTAAAGTGATGGAAGTTTACCGTGATTAGTAATATTCGTAGTATATTTTACATCACTTCTATCTACAGGTCACAGGACATTTAGAAATATATTTTAATTTTTCAGAGGTGTGATGCATAAGTCACGCTCGGTCGCCATACTTTTACATGTTCTCATACATTTCAAACGAGTCCAGCTAGTTCCTGAATATTATTTATACTGTACTATTGACTGATTGATGCAAATTAAATCATGTTTGTTTCTTCGTTATTATTGATATATTGTGTTTACAAGAATAAAAATAAAAATAAAGAGAACAATTATACATCTCAATGATTTGACTAACTTGGAGCACTGGTTATATCTTCAGCGCACCCAACATAGTGTACTGCCTGGATTCACCTATCTTCTGTTTGTGGCTGTGCGTCAGGTCTTCCGGTATTTGGTCTGGGTGGAAATGTGATTGAAGGCGAACAGGTTGTGCGATCAAAGTAGGAGTCCCGGGTTCGATTCTCGACTCGTCACCATTTTAACCAAGACGAAAGTTACCGTATAATTGAGTAAATTCGCCGACTTATGTAATGTAATATCCCTCAAAGTGGAAGTAATGTTATTCGTTGTGATTTGGGGGAAAAGGGACTAACAAATTGGAACGTCCAAAAAAAAGAAAAAAGGTCTCAATCTGCCCGACACGTTCAATGAGGTGTCACTGGGCGAATGACTGGAGACTAAGTATCTCCATTAAGCTCCGGAAGATGTGAGATGAGCTCTTAGCTGGCTGCGGGCCAACTCTTCCTTTCCGACACTCGCGCAGGGTTGTTAGGCACGACCGACGTTAACGAGCTGAGGACTCCAAGCAAGCGAGGGAATCCAACGGGGTTCAGTGGCCGGATCGCCTTGGAAGCATAGTTTGGGACATTCCGATTAACAACATCAACAAAAATTAGTTCAGCTTGTAGTCCTGAATCGAAAGATTACTCACTTATCCGGCATTATTTATACCCGGCATACTATACCACGTTAAAACTAAACCACCGCGAGTGATCCCCATAAGAAGAGCATTAGATTGTGGAAACGACACGTAGTTGTCCGTACAGTGCCGGGAAGTGTCCGGATGGGGCGAAGAGTTTAAAAGTGTCTAGGAAAGAAACCCACCTGCTAGTTTGGTGGGATGGTGCACAAAATAGAAGCCGGGGTGAGAGAGAGAGGGGTAAAATCCCCAGCGAGTGAAACAAGTCTGCTGAAGAAACGGACAAATTAATGAACAATAAAACCAAATGTCATCAAAAGCCAGTAAAAGTGTTTTTTGGCACAATGCTTTCTCCAACTGTGATAAATATGTTTTATTTTTCAATTTTAATTTATTAATACAAAATAAGTAGACTGAAGGAGATTTCTAAATTTAAAATAAAAATCAGTACAATAATATTCGGGTGCTGGTTTCTTTTAGTGATATCAGAACCACTTGAATTTTTTAATATCCACTGATGGAGTTTGTTAGGTGTAATATATGTATCTGATATAAAAACAGAATTCGTAAGGTTAAGCTAATGGGTGTCAAAAATTGTTCATGAAAGAATATCTGTTGTTTGAAATTAGAAATTTAATTTGGAATTCTATTACTCTGACTAAGGAACTGGCACCCAAAATGAAAACGATCTTTACTTCGCTATAAATGGCGATACTTAATGCGTAATTGGACGGTAAAGGAAAATGAAAAGGATTATTTTAACACTAGAATCGTTTTTGGAGTATTATTGGCTACTGATTGTAGAATTAAGTAGGAATACCCCCTCGCTTTTTCGGACATGGCTCCATTTTAGTTGTACATCATCACTTGCTTATGACAAATATCGATCCTGATTGTAGGTTTCTCCGCAACCATCTTCTCTTGTGCTCAATTCTTTTTCATGAAATTAGGTGGAAGAGTAGGTCTTATGACCTCAAACGTATGTTAATAAAATAGCAACCACGCCACTATTAATTAATACTTAGTATATTTTCTTCGAGATTTGAATGATTGGCAGTAATCATCACTATATTTTATTCTTAATTATCCATCTAAAAGGCTTTACATTATCAATGTCGAAAGATACGAAAGTTACAAAAATATTCTTTAAACGAATACAATATTTTAACATACATTGTAGTGTAAGTCTCTGGAAATTGTAGTGTAGGTGTGGTCCGAGTGGATAAGATGAGAATGTTGATTTATGGTTATTGAAGTGTTCTTGAAGCAAAATTGATAACTTTCCTTCCTGTCCTCGGATAGGGCGTCGTAGTCTTAATACGGGGGTATGTGGACTCTGCTCTGTTTCCATATCATTTTGGTTGAGTCCATGACATCTTCTGTATGGTCAACGAATATAGAATAATTATGAGAGTGAGATTTTGGAAGCTTATGATGTTTTCCAAGACTAGAGTAAGTATGAATGGGAAAATTAATGTACCACACAAAAAATAGAATCTTACAACCTACCGTTAATTCTGGCAGGGCTGTGCGAACATAATTTATTGGTACTCGCGTGCAATTCATAATTTATTGGACTCGCGTGCGAGTCTCTGGTTACAATGAAGTCCAGTATTTAACTGGAAAGTCTCGTTTAATGACAGGTGCGCATTCAAGAAAAGAGGTCGTTATTTTTGCCAATCTAGATGTAAATTAGAATTAATGAAGAAAACTTTGCAAAAGAGCTGCTGTCTTGAATTCCAATGAAACAGCCATCCCGCACAGGCCCATTTAATGTGTTGGACACAATCAATTTCATGACATGTAAGTAGTATAAGAGTTCAGCTATACATGTCGGCAACCTTCCACTCGGAAGATTAGGTCCCATTTGAGTATCCGAACAAGTCTGGGCACTGCTGGTGATATTGCTTTCATATGCGTAAGGTGTGCTAATAGGTCTATTTGGAACTACATCGCTTGATATACAACGTATGAACGTAACAGACTTGGGATACGATGGTGGGTAATAGGTTTTGGGAAGAATATTGTTCTAAAAAGGTTTATGAGCCGAAGTTTCAGTTCCTAAATTAGATGATACTTGAATATTTAAGGCAAAGATAGGCTTCAATCTTGGAGCCTGTTTTCCAACAAGTATTCCTCAAACAACCTTCAGTGCTCATAATTGGACTTAATTGGCGGATTCAAGATTTCAATTTGCAGAGATTGCATATCGGAATATCAGAAATCAGATTAAAAATTGATACTATATAAATTTTCTACATTCAACACTATTTAATGTAAAAATACAAGTATTTATTCCATCAATTTAATGTGAAAATAAATTAATATTGTTTGATACACTCGTTAAGTTTAGGGTTACGTCAAAGAAAATATATTTCCGATTTAAGACTTGGGAGCAGTTTAAACATTTTCAATGATTTTTTAAATTTTTTAATTATTGTATACAAATGTTTTAAACACAAAAAATGAAATTTTTAGTAATAGGTAATCATTGTAGATCAATTTTTTGTATTAACTATTTGAACAAATTTTTATATTTAGCTAAGAAAACTTGACATGATGTATTATTATGCATCTTTCATACATGTTTACAAACAAATAGTTGTATGTAGGGATTAGCAATCCCTTCAATACATGAAGTAGTCGCAGAAAATCGACGCGTGGGGCAAAGAAGTCTTTTATGACTTTCTTCATATCCACAAAGTTTTTATGGATTCTGTGAGGTATAAAGAAGTCTTTCTTGTTCAGTAATAAGTGCTGTAAAATTGGAATCCATGTTCTATAACACACCTTAAGGGAATACGAATGAAAGTGAACTAAATATTTTTGAAACTCGTTCGTGTATAATGTAAGTTTAATCCATGTATTAGGGGGTAAGAATTTATTTACCAAAATATCCCTTCTACTCTCGCAGACAGACTTCAAAACATTCAGAATACCTGCATCCGCTTTATCTTTGGACTGAAACGATACGATCACTTGACCTACTACTACATGAAAGCAGGTTGGATGAAACTGAAAGAACGACGGAAATTACATTCCCTTCTTTTCCTTTACAAAACACCTCAGACTAAAACCCCAACCTATCTCTATTCCTTTTTCCTATTTCCTTCCGATGGACATAATCTAAATACCCGGTCTTCTTCCAAATTGGTTCTTTTAATTTCCAGATACAAAACTCAAACATTCTCTCGTTCTTTCTCTATTGAGGCGGTCAAACTGTGGAACAATCTTGATAATAATACAAGGAATATTCCAGCAAAATACTTCTTCGCCAATACTCTTTGCTCTCAGATTTACATTCACATTAATTAAAACACCGTATGAATGTTGATGGATGAATGAGTCATTCTTTCCTTTTCATATCTTCATTCTTTACATTTTTTTATAGCATGGATTGTCATATATATTTATTTTATCATGTAAATGTTTTCACAAAGAGGTTAAATGAATACACCACCCGCCTCGACTCTTAACACGTACGCAACATCCACCCGGTCTGGCGCAGTGGATAGCACACATGCGGCCAGAGCAGGATTTCCCGGGTTCGAATCCCGGTCTGTCACAATTTTCACCTGGCTGTTGACGATGCAACCACTCCTCTACGAGTAGGTACTCGGAAGTTGTGAGTTAAAAATCATTAATGTTGTTGGAAAGGTTCATTCAAAAACTAGTTTTGAACACTGAAATATCATGGATGAAGTTGTGACGAAGAGACTATTTCCTAATAAAACTGAAACCTACCTATATTTCCGGGACCCAAATTGGAAGGCAAAGAAAAGGAAAGTTGAAAAACGCTTGATTTGAACTACGTTTTCTTGGAATAAAAACCGTGACATGCATCACATCATTCCTCCTGAATTTACGAGTTTGTCGACGCAAGTGAAGACATCATGAGAAGAGCAGTTGATTTTGCTAAAAAAATTCGCGATGATATATCTCCACCACCTTCTTCACAGGATGCCTTTAAATATATTTTTCAAAGACGTATCGCAAACTTTATACTCTTTAGAGGTCTGTTGTGGAACAACATAGATGTGGGTTTCGACACATATTGATTGTTCCACAGAGCCAAGAGGTAACTTAAGTCTCATATTAACAATATTTAGAGCTCACAGTACTGAACAAGAAAGTCTTCTTTGTGTCTCACAAAATCCATAAACGAATCAAAAAAGCAAAAAACTGTTGAGTTCGAATCATTTGACACAGGTCATTTTCGGTAAGATATTGTACAGTTGTACAGTTCATGTCTGTACAGCTCCAAGATAACTGCACTGCTGTTGTGACTGAGCCAGTGACCGCAGCAAAAGTCTGATCATGAATAAACTTGTGTCTGAATCTGACATTATTTTTAATCGTATAATGTTTTTGACATATTGTCACACAGTGAAGATACATCATGGAAGTGTAATGTTTGTGGAGAATGAGTTCCCTCAAAGAACAATGTGTTTTGCAATATTGGGGCTGAAGTTGGTGTTTCTATGATAGTATTTCAGTCGGCTGCCTTCGTGCTGAAAAAATCGTCACTATAAGATTTTTGTTTTTATCGATCAGCAGAATGATTTACCTTGAATTACAGACGTGATCTTCTTTTCCTATGAAAATATTCCCTTTTCCTAAACAGGAAGGCTAAAGTCTCCAGTGCGCAATGGATCTAGATATACATCATGTGGTCGCTAATTTTCCAGGCTTTGCTCGAGTCATACGTAAATGAATATGGTGCGAAGAATTCTTTCACGATAAATGTTTTAACCAATACTTACACTAATGATTAAAATCAAAAACATAAATCATGTCTCAAGAAAACAGTTAAAACGACCGAAGACCACGGAGAGGGCAAAAAATTAATTTATGCTGCGGACCAAGCAATGGACCATCTCATCAATTCCGATCAAAGGGCCACAAGGCAGTCAGTGGTGGATTTAACACTTCTGTTTAAATAGTAGTTTTAAATAATAAATAGGATTTAACATTTCTGCTTACAGTAGGTGTAACATTTTTGCTTAAATCAACAATATTCCAACAAATTGTAATACAACTTGTTTTTCCTAAATTGGTAAAGAATTATTACAATAAGTGTTACAATTTCAACAAAAAATTGAAACTCAAGGAAGATGTGAAATTATAAAGATGAAGATTCTAACGATGAGAAATTCATTTCAAAAATAACTTAATAAGGGAAGATAATACATGAAATATTGTACTTTACACAAGTTAATTTAAATTCCAGCTATTTTTTTACTTGTATTAATTATATTTTATATTACTCGATTTCAATTTCCATCATGTCCAAACGTTGTAAAAAAATTTTTAATACTAATTTACTTAATTGAAAATATACATATGCAAATATTCGAACAATAATTAATTTTTAACATAAATATTAAAATTGTATATGATTGTAGTGTACAAAACCAGTGGAAAATGCTATGTCAAAAGTTTAACACCTGCACAGTAGTAATAGAATTTCACATGTAAACAGACTGTCATTACAAGGAACACACAATCTATTGCGAATAATTGTTCAAATTTAACTTGGAAGACTTCAAACATTGATTAATTTCAAAGAATCTTCCAAAAATTCGAACGCAAATGGCATGGAGTCTCATGAATGCACGGTTTTAACTTTTACATTATTTGGTGACGGACAATCAAAACAACATACATTTTAATTTTTATAATTCAAGCTTACTTATTTTTACAGTCAGTGAATATATTGTATTTTATGTTTATTTTTATATCTCCATGCACAAGGGGCGATCCGTGCACAGTACACGGATCCGTGCACAGTACATGCCTTCAACCTCTGATTTCCTTGGTTCAAATCCTGGCTGATCCAAATAGAATTTGCAGTATTAGACGAAGCGGGCTCGTGGAGGATTTCACAGGGTACTCCCATTCCCCCTGCCTTTCATTCCACCACAACATTCACTCATCATTTGTCCTTCTCTTCGCTTGCAAATCACGGACCTCGGGGATGGAAGGGCAGCCGGATCCTTGTGACATTAAGAGTCCACATCCCATCATCCACTACCGACACTCGAGGCCAGAGGTGGCCAGCGATGAGCCCTTTGACTATGTGCTACTGTGCAATAACTGCAGCGTGGGTAGATACTCGAGCGCCACAACTCCTTTGAGATAAGGCAGCAGTTCAAATGCGGAAACAGTGTTAATCACTAAGCAGAATTAACGAGTAAAATAAACTTCTTTTGATAACTTGCACATTATTCAAGATTTCAAAAGTAATTTACACCACCTCTTACACTACAACATTTCCGATTGCAGGTTGTGAGTCACGGACAGATAGAATTCTCATAATTGGTTTTAAAAGATTCATCCGTGAGCTTAATCTCAAGAGAGATATAGTGAGCATCATTTAAAAAAAAAGCTACTTGCAGGTGTAAGTACTGCTGTACATCGATATTATTTCACCAGCAAACGCATGAAATTACCGAAACATGGGACCAAGTTTTCTTTAAATTACGTTTACCCGTTTGTTCTCTGAAGAGTGCAGATAGATCTGTCTCATATTATATTAATGTGTTCCATTTGTAAGGGGAAAGGAACGTTTCGAACATTGACATATTTTTCTTACTTGGGGCTTTAGGGCTCGCCAACGTCTAGGTCATTAGAGCCCTTAGCATTGACACCCAAAGGAGTTGAAAAATAAAGTGAATTTGTCTTCGAGCCATCAAGCATATTGCTGTACTTGTTATTACTTTTTCCATACTTCTTAGATAAGGAAAATAATACAAGTAATTGTTTGAAATCTAGGTTTTCCGCGACCTGAGTGCATTTTAAATACATTTAGTCGCTTGCATGTGCATGTCATAATGACTTTTATGTTTCATTTTTGCATACCATCATCTTTTTGCAAACAATACGTTGTTCTCCATCCCCCTTAGGCTGACCACAGCGAGGTTAACTTAGTCCGAATTCTTTTCCGCTTCTCTGACATATCTAGGAAAAGTTTATTTTTTTATTTCTTTCGTTCTTGATTATGAGACCGCCTCGTCTTCAAGATTGCATTACGAGTCCCTTAAAAATATATTGCCACATATTTGTCATGCATCTCGTATCATTCCTATCCTATCCACACTCTTTTGAAATCCTTACTACTAATATTTAAATGCGCGACGCGGAATGTTTGCTACCTGATCACAACAAAACCACTGAACCAAACGTGATGAAATTTGATTGGAGATAGTTTAGGTGTCCAGAACAAACATAGGTTAACTTATATTTTTTAAATGCGTGATAAGAAAGAAATGCTTTTTGCCAATTAATGTCGAAAAAATTGGGGAGAAAAAGTTATATTTACTTACGCTGCCTAAACGAGATAGGTGACAATTATGAATGACGCATTGTTTGTCTCAAATATTTTTTTTTTGGGGGGGGGCTTTAGGGCTCGTCAACAGCGAGGTCATTAGAGCCCTTAAAACTTGTACAGGTAGGGAAAATGCAGTTACGCACTAGGGAGAGCCAACATGACTCTCCCCGCGTGTGGGACTCGCCGAAAGACTCAGCCATACCCNGGAAAGAGGAAAATGAAAGATACCCTAGCCCTAATAGCGTCGGGATCGAAAAGAACAAGAGGTGACCAAGGGAGGTCAGAAAAGAGAAAGGAAGGAGCATGGCACAAGTAAGTGGAAGTAATGCCATACTCAGCTCGGGGCCCCGTGTTCGCCAAACACGTACTTACTACATGTAAGTCCCCTGGGGGGTTTGTCTCAAAGAGTTTTACATAAAAGTTCGAGATAGCATACGTTTATCTACAAAAATTAACCAAAAATATCAATAAAACTATTAAAAATAGAAGTGTTAAAATATATCAATTTAAGAGAGTAATTTAAGAAGGAAAAAACAATCATCATCAAATTTATTGGATTATTTGTTTTTCGCATTTCACAAAGATAAACGTATGTTTAAATCGTAAAATTTCGACGAGTAGTTTAGATTTTATAAGAATTGAACGAAGTGGTGCAACCGCATCATACTTAGGAAGCGAAAGTCGATCGGCGCGGCTCCCGGGAGATGTAGTGCATATACAGCATATACAAGTTTTGTATAAAATTTGCATTATTATGAATTTGAAAAATTAGGATGCTGTACATGTTTCAAAAACTGGTAAGTATAATCATTTTGATCTTACAAAATAGATAGATTTAATTTTTTCCTAAGTAAAAGAAGATTAGTCTAAGAAAAATCCCGGGTAACACCGCTGAGTAATTATGTGTGTCTAGGAAACAATCAACACACCTGTTACTCTGAGTGATAAGAAAGGGCAACACCGGTTACCCAGCTAGTTAATTATATGTATCTAGGAAACAACCTTCACAGCTGTTACTCAGAGTGAAAAGCAGAACTGGCTGTACCCCGCCACAGCGTAGCCATCCCCTCCTCGGCGAGGCATCTGATACGAATTATCCTTAGCAAGGACGCATTATATCCACTCGGGAAGAATGCTAGCGGCGCGACGTGTGCCTGTGGCCATCCGTGCTATAGGGTACAAGGAAATAAATTAAATGTTAAAATATAGCAGTCTATAAATAGTTTCATAAAAAAGATCGTTTATTTTATTTAATATATGGAAAAAAGAATAAGTGATGTCATATCTCCACGCACAAATTATTTCAATTGTTTTTTTTAATTCTTACGCACTGATAACTGTTCTCTCTCATGAGAGGCAATACACATATTTTTGTGTGAATACTTCTTGATATTAATAACAATAAATTAATTTGATTTTTTTGTTACTCGGGAAATATGTTCTAGAAAAAAAAATTTAAATAATTTATGTAATATACGGCATTCTAAAGATATTTCGCATTAGAGATTGTTGCACTAACATAGGTGGAATTTCAGCTTGGAAACGTGAATTCTCTACTTGTGAGGTCAATTCAAGAGCTGTTGGAAAGAGGTGTCTTTTTCTCAGAGAAATAATGTTAAGTAGAAAATAATGACAAAGAGGCAGCTGTGGTCAGTGGGTGGTCTTTTGACAGTCTTTTTGTAATGTTTAACTTTCTCTGCAAAAAAGTTGCTGTTTTCTTCATTGATGCGTTAATTAGCCAACGGCTTTCCAGTTACGTGACATGAAACGTATCATAGTCGCATGTTTTCTTCGGATCTATTTCTATTGGATGTCGATATCTTATAGAGTATTAGGTTTACAATGAAGTAAAATGGGGAGCTTCTTGAAAAGGAAATGAGAACTAGGGGTATTATTTGATAAAATGAAATTAAACTGAGTACGTATTTCTCCCAGATAGTATGGCAGATAGTGTTCAATTTGACTCTACCGTTTTATTACCTACCGTCACGAAATTTTGTTAAATCAAAAATATCAATTTTTGTATAATAAGATGATTGAGAGAGTTAAATAATGTTTACGTATTTTCATACTTGTTGTTTCAATAAAAGTTTACTTCTCATTGAGGTTTATTCAGTAAATAACTTTATTTTTTAAATAAAAATTATCGTGACTGAAAAATATTAGATTGAATTCCATATTTGGGGATAGAACCAAGGATTTATTTGTGATTAAAGTGGCTTCAATCAAATGTAAAAAGAAAACTAAAGTGTTTTGCATAGCAAGGCCTAACAACTTTATGATTATGCATGTGTAATTCCAGGAAGATAATCACCGCTCAATGGAAATTGATCCTGTGCGATCACTTTTTATCTTCGATGAAATATGTTCCAGAACTTTCGTGTGTGTTCACCCACATCCTATGTATATGCATATCATATTATAGTGTTTTTCTTAATGCCAGAATGCATGTTATCACGCTCCTGGTGAAAATTAGTCCCTATTATCCCCTAAAGGCATTCAGTTTCCAACGGAACAGCCTTCATCTTCACAGATGATAAAGTAATTTTCTTTTAATGAACATAATTATTCTCAGATGATTTTAGTATTTTAATTTATTGCGATTATCTTTTTCATTAGGAATATTAAGTTTTTTCCAATTTCTACCACGTTTATTAACAATTTTTTCAAATAAAAGTTATTTACACATTAATTGTAATTGTAAATTACACATAAATTTACGTAAACAAGCGCTTGCAGACTCCTGTTGCCATAACGATACCTACAAATGCACCAAATTCAAGAAATATGAAACTTTTATTTTGAAAATAAAAGTATCAATTAATAAAATAACATGTTTTGATTAAAAGACATTTTTTGTTATATTTGCCTCTAATTTAGCCAAGTAGTGAGGTAAAGATGTGCCACGCAAAAAGTATACTTATCATGACAGGGAAAACATAAGGAGTTTAATTATGAATAGTAAAATAAATAAATAAATATAAACTTAATCTATAGTTTAAACATCTTATAAAATGTAGCTTTAAGTAGGATAAATAATAACCCACATATTATATCTCAAGGCACCGAAGGGCGAGGCATGTATTATAAATAAATCTTTGAAATTTAATATTCTGTCAATGATTTAAGAGAAAGTATTTTTACGAACTGAGATTCATAGCTTCACAACTAGATTTATGTAAACACAAATATAATGTTGTGTCTGCCTGATACCTTCTGAATAGCAGAATGAGTAGGTTCTCTGGAAGAGAACATTGAAATGATAAATGTTACTAACAGTGTTTACTGAGATTGAGAAAAATAAATCCCTTGATCTGCAGATCACTTCCTGGGGGGCACCTAATACTGACCATTCACTGTACAGTGTAGTAACTCTTCAATTGATTTTCTAAGTAGATAGTTTCTCACAAAATAGTGTAACTACGAGTATCCGGTAGAGGTAATGAAATGATACAAAAATTTCGGTTTGTGCAAAGGGCTTTATTGTTGAAAATGTATTGATATCTAAATTTAATTATTTATCTGTACATTGATTTCAGATTATATATTTTCTGAATATAACACTATGCTGAAGAAATAAATTTCATGTAATGAAATTCGAATTATATAAAACGTGAAACTGAACACTTATACATGTATGGAATCAAGAGTCAAAGTATACTGGCTTGGTTGTGTTTTGCTGTGCACACATCCAGGACTGTTCTTCTATGCACGTACGAATATAATCGTGTGCCTATAATTCATAATACAAAGACACGACCAAGGTTTTTTTTTTAACGAAGCGGATGTAGTCTTTCAGAAAGGAGGACTAATACTGAGCATAGAGGACGAACACAAGGTGTGCCATTGCGCATCGAGGTGGAGGGGACGTTGGGCAGCCAATGAAACGCAAGACGTTTTAGGAGCTGTACATATTTATGTAATGTTTGACTATATTGTAGGCGTGAAGCGGTATCCAAATACGCCCGTTCCGAAAAATGTCTTGAATATGATTGGCTTGAACTGCGCTTGCTCGGGACGGGCATACCTATATCTCATTCCACTATGGATAATGAGTGTCATTAACCTCGAAACTGGTTCTCAGAATAACTGAAATAACAGTTGGAAATATCAACACATGATGTTGTTGCTAATGAAAGCTCTTGGTGTGTGGAAATTTGATGTATAAAGCTATAGTAACCTTATTCATACCGAACTTAATATTAGTTCCTCATAGTTTGAAAAAAAGTTATACTTTAAAAAAATCAATTTATCTTCAGATATTATATCTGAGGACCCAAAGATTGCTTGAATGTGATGTATGAAAATTAAATAATCACATTGGCGGTGGATACATTTGCACTCGTATTCTTCTGTGCTAACTTGCTGACGTTCTGTTCACTTTTCGTATCTACACGTACTCTTAATAATAGTGGGAAGATGGATAATTAGGACCCCAACAAAAATGTGATCATCTCTGGGTAGGGGAAGCCGCCGAATTCATAGGTATTATTTGGGATTACGGTGATGAAGTATCATTCATTATGAAAGGAATGTAGGCAACATTCCAAATGAAAGGGACGTGAGACAACTAAACACCGCTTTCTAACGAAAGGATTCAACTCTTAAGATTCGTGTGATATATATAATGACAGCCACAGGCGGATATTATGTTGAGAAATCGAAGTTATAGTAAAACCACAGGATGTAATAAAGTATATTGATTAAATTTGGAAAAAAACGCGAGAACGTATATTAAATATTCTCACCCAATGCGGAAAGTCTGTCCTGAAGATATCCTAGGATTAATTCCAAACTTATCTTTTGAAGATCATTTGTCAAGTACCTTTATAAAATATCTCTACTTTGTGTTTACGGAATTAATCCGTGATATACAGGTTTAAGACGATCTTGAATAGGTCTGTTCAGAATAATGTCAGTTTCTTTATGAAAGATATCCTATTAGTTGTACATTAAACGTTATCTCCAGATAATCTGGTCAAGATAGTCTACAGTTAGTACTGCTAACTTAGTCTTCATTATATAATTTGGAGGATGGTCTCGACGGATATCCTTATTTCGTCCACGGAGAATATACTGTGAACATTCATAGTTCATACAGTGAAGATTATATCGCGATAGTCCGCTCCAGTTAGTCCGCAACATATCCTCAGTTCGTGCTCTTGACATAGTCCTTACTTTATCTTTTGAAAATAATCTCTACGGTATCTTCAAGGATATCCTTATTTCGTTCGCGGAGGATATTCTCTGGACATTCATAGTTCATACAGTACAGATTATCTCGAGATAGTCTGGTCCAGGTAGTCCGCAACATGTCCTCAGTTCGTACTTTGGACATAGTCCTCACTTCATCTTTTGAAGATAATTTCTTCGGGATCTCCTGAAGATAAACTAATTTTGTCCTCCTAGGATTCCCTGTGAACATACGTTATTCATTATGAAGATAATCTCTCGATGTAGTGAGAACATGATAGTTTGTTACTTGCCCTCAGCATGATCAGAAGTTGCTGAATATTGCTATTGAAGAGGTGATCGCGCGCGGTGGGGGGAGCTCATTTGTATTTTCGCGTAGTTGCAAACGATCAAGAACACGCATTCTTTTCTTTCCGATAAAGTTGGACAATCAGAAACCTACGACCTAATTCAGTAGCTTTAACGGAAGTTTCGTTTAAATGTGGCCGTTA
The DNA here is from genome assembly GCA_002313205.1 of Laupala kohalensis. NCBI lineage: Eukaryota > Metazoa > Arthropoda > Insecta > Orthoptera > Trigonidiidae > Laupala > Laupala kohalensis. Next base: position 581,915 of record NNCF01127001.1, on the reverse strand, counting down.
TCCTTTGGTGTTGGGGACGCCACGTGACGATTGGAAAACCTATGAGACTTCACATCAGCTCCCGACAGTATCATATTGCACTGTTGAAATTGGTTGAAATTTCCTCGTCGAGCAGCGAGGTGTTAGTCCTTGGCTGTAGTTCAATGTGTGTGGGAGATTGGCATCCGGTCGCATTAATTTGAGGTTTTCTTTGGTGAAGAGATGGAAATACTATTTGCACTTGGGTTGAATATTCGTCAAAAGAGAAGCTATTTGTGCTTATTACATTCCCGTTAGTTATCTGGATATTTCTCCATTTTAGGTAAGTTAATTTTTTTTCTTGTAAAACCTAAATGCTACCTACCTAAATAATCTTATTGTCCCCACGTGATCATACGCAGGATTTAACAGTTTTATCTGTTTTTTTAGCAAAAAATTGAATTTCTATATGAAATTTGAAGCAGAAATACGTATTAAGTATTGAAACAATTTATTTCTTTTGCGAAAAAGCAGTTAAAAATTACGTATGACCACGTTGATGATAATAAACTTATTTACTCTCTGAATAATTTACTCCAAGTCTTCAATATTTCTGATTGAAACATGTATTATTTTTAACTTGCACTATGCACTAGCGGGTCAATAGCATCGATACATGAGTAATATTGTCGAAAAATGATTGAACGAAAGAGTTAGTGTCCCTTGTACTTTTCTACGTAGCTTATTTATAGCGGTATGTCGAATGTGCATTATTTATTTCCTGGCAATACGTTGACATTTATATTTATCAAAGTTCTTGCTAACTCATTATTTAGTGGCGTAGAAAGTATCTTGACAGAATCAATTCACTTTAAGGAATGAAAAATATATTATACCAGGTGGAATAAATTTTGTATACTTCTAAAAATTATTATAATGTAGGGATTATGTAAATAATTGAAATAAATTTTAGATGAAAAACTTAACGACAAATCTGTGTATGTCAGTTTTGTAGGCCTCCAAAGTATATTCATTGAGTTTTTAATTAGTGGTTAATAGTCTCTCGTCTGAATACTCGTTAATACTCGTCTGAAAACAGGAGATGCAAAACCAATTTTACCCTGGACTGGCTATTTGTAGACATTTCTCAGATATATAATATTTAAGTCATTTTGTTTCTTATATAATATTTTGGTATATTGGTATAATTCTAGACATTTTTGGATAATCCTCTATTGTATTTAATACATGATAATATGTTCCATAATTCGTGTTTATAATTGTTTTATATATGTAACATGCTCTACAATCTACACATGTATTTTATACATCAAGTATTATACAATATATTTATTATTTTGTAATCCATGTATCTTTATTATAATAAATTTGCATTTTAAGTTTTATATCTTTATCTTATAATAATGTGATAACTATATAATTGTTTTTTTGTAATCTCTACGTGTGTAGAATGTGAATCAGATATATCTTTTAGTATTACAAAAGACATTTTGGAAATGATCTTGAAGATTATTTTCGTTGTATGAACTAGAAATGATCTCGTCAAGATACAAATAGAACATAGTAGAGATGATCTCAAAGGGCATATCCATGGTATGAAAGAGAGATGATCTAGTCAAGATATACGTAGGACATTTTAAAGATGATCTGAATAGATATCTTATATGTATTACCTTGAAATGATCTCATTAAGATAGTCTGAAGCATGTCCTTAGTATATCTTCAGCGAGGTCTTCAAGAGTCTATGTGCGTCATTTTGATAACCTCAGGATAATCTCTTAAGATATCCTAGGGATTATCTTATTATCTTTCAAGAACGTCTTCAGGATAAACTGAGGATAAAGTTTTCCCCTCTGGGCATTTATGAAATTTGTTTTAGAACATCTAAAGAAAAATATCTGTGCATACATTTCTTTTCATAATCAGACTTATGTTGGAAAAGTCAAGGATCATCTTATAGACTGATATTCAGTTAAAATTTCCGGGTAGTTAATTATTGAAGCGTTAATTGTTTGAATATAATTGGATAAATTAAATAGATTCCTGAGTCACGAATGATCTAAATTTTGAATATGTTTTTATATCTTCAGGAAATGTATGAATTTCAATCAATTGTAATACTGGGAAGTTTCGAATACTCCGTGAAATGTACTAAAAACACACAACTCAAAATATAGGAATTATCTCTTTTTAAACAATTCTCTTTATATATAGTTTTTGAAACATATCACAAAATTATTAAGAAATAGACACCGTTCTCTAGAAAAACGTTATTAATTTGTATAAAAACATAAAATGGGAACCAATTAGCTACAATCATATTGATTTATATTCACATTTACAACAATTACAAATTAAAGATCAAGTTCAACAAGAAACAATTATCAAGTGTCTTCTCCTTCGTTCGTAAGTGTTTGCCAAATAAAATTGAATGTGGGAAATTGATTCGAGTGAATTAGGTTAAGTATTTTGTGCTCTAAAGATTGGGTTAAGAATTATGGTATTCTATGGTTTTACTTTTAACTACTATAATCAGTTATCTGGTAGTGTAAATATGATACCAAAAAATATGTTGCTTGGGAATTCAGTATCCCATATTTGGGAAGTGCCGAGAGAGCTCTGGCCAACATTTTCCTGAAAAAAAAAATGACTGGAAGAAAATATTTAACAAGTATTTCGGTGCTGTGGAGACATATCTGAAATCCCGTGGGGCTCTTCTCGGTGCATACGGGTGTATCTCCATGTGCGCAACAACTCAATTATCCTCCACTGACTCTCCGCGTGCTAAACACTGCCCCTCCCTCACGAGGGCGCAGGTCTCCAGGCTAAGAACGTTCACTTGTGTGGCCGTTCTTAGCCTGGCCACCTCCTTGGCCACCTCGATCCTCCATTACCGCTTCGTTGCAACGCTTCGTCGACCATGCGCGAACCATTAGGCGGTCCTCCTCCCTCCAGCGGTCACCTCTCTCATCTCCAGCATTTCTTCCTGATTTCGCAAGAACTTCGCCGGACGTGGACAATCAAAGCTTAATGTTTAATGAGAAATGACAAGTTTATTCGTTCATAAATATTCATTTTACGGCACCAATCCTTCGAGCGTTTCTTATTTGGACATTGCACTAAATATTATGGATCGCCGTTTTAATATTCATAGGTTTCGTCCTGTGGATGAAACCAACATCTTATCTGACATTTCCGATGTCCCTCTCGTGAATCACAGTAGGGTTCGACTAAGGAGCATATTTCTTGCTTCCACCCAATTGACACTAATAGTCGAGCCCGCCCTCGCGTACGCCCTGTGGGTATAGTTGTTACTGGGAAGCCACCCAAGATTGAAAGTATAATTTGTTTGTTTAATTACAGTGATATGTCATAATTTTAATTACGAATAGAAAATAGGAGTTTTTTTAAAGGGTTGTGTGACTGTCATGCAACACGCAGTGAAATGGAGGTCCACGTGCATCCTTTATGGCATTGCCTCATGATTGTGGTGTTTAAAGCTGCTAATTGCGCGCTGGAGTGGCTGTTTTGCAGCACGCGCCCTGGGTTCGGGGCACGCGACGCGGCGGGCGGTAGTCTGTGGCGTGGGCGGATGGGATGAAGTTTAAGAACGGGAGGGCGGAGCAGGCGGATCGGGATCCGCCTTCCACCAAACTCAGACGTGCTCCGCTACTGGAGTAGTTTTTCTTCTATGACCTGTGTATTTCATAAAAGTTATTATCTCTAACACACCGAACAAGTGCTCGCCAATTTTACGATACAATAAAAAATTAATTGTTTTGGTAATGTTGATAACTTACGTCTACATTAATTGTATATAGTAATATCCAAAATGACCATTAATAAATATATTTCATATTTAAAAAACCGTATCGCAACATTTCGACCCCAGTTTGAGTCTTCTTCAGGTTTTCAAAAATTAATTTATGCAAACCCGACGAATACTCAAACCAGTGTCAAAACGTTAAGAGGGATTAATTAAATAAAAAATATGTTTTTATATAGTCGTTTCGGAAATTATTATATTAATTGTAATATGGGATCCCTTAACTTTCTACATTGACACATTATATCGAAGGTAATTATATATTTTTACTCCAAACTCAAAATAAAAACTAGTTGTGTCCATCTTTGTTACAATCTCCAAATATTCAATAGTTTATACATGAATCTTTTTCAACAATGTTTTGTAAAGGTCCCGTGACGAACCTGGGTTGTCACCATGGAAAACTGAAAGAAAGGGGCTATTTCTGTGGGTATACCAAGAAATAAATTTATTCGGTTTGTGGTTGGAAAATGATACTGAATAATGCCATTAATCATGTTACGTCGAATGAAAATGGGAGACGGGACCGGGATTCGAACCCGGGACTTTGAGCNGGTAGGCGCATGAGCGCGTAAAGCTCAAGGTCCCGGGTTCGAATCCCGGTCCCGTCTCCCATTTTCATTCGACGTAACATGATTAATCTGTTACCTGGCGGTGAGGTTCACCGCAATCTAAGAGATTGCTATGAATAATGCCAGTAAAGAATTTTTAAAAAATTTGTTTAAGTAGAGTTTGATAAATATAATTACTCAAACTTCGTAAAATTTTATGAAATTTCCGTGAAAAAACTAATCAACAGAACGATGCGTCATCTTGTCTTAAATACCAGTTCAACGACATAACAAATACTTATTTAACCGTGAAAGTTTTACATATTTTTCTTCTTCCAAGACAAGAAGGTTCTTTATTAAAATGTTGCATCATATTTTCTTTCGCATTACCAGGTTTTAATAGATTACGATTACGAAAGAATCAGTCCACAATCGAAATGTTGGTGTTTACTAGAATCATCGATAACGCGAATCATTTCCTATGAACTCTTTGTGATCATCTACAAATGGTAGCTTAAAAAATCTATATTATAATACTATATTTATCTTTTTAAAAATTTATCTTCTATGGACACAATGAGATGAATAAGATTTTTTGAAATATGCGACGCTTTATGAAATAGTTGGCAGCTCAAACGGCATAGAAACAGGTACGGATGTCTGGAATACGCGTATTAATCCTGCCTGGAGGTATTATATAGTCACCCCATCATAATTTGAGTGATGCTAGAGCATTTTTGTACCAGTGGTAGCCACAAAAAGTACACAAGATCTATTACAGCGTGAATTATTGCTTCCAAATGCAATCGTTATGAGAATGCCAGAAGATACTCTCGTGAACTGCCCATATGTGCTAGAAAGAGTGGGAGACCTTGATAATTCCCTACGTCACAGGAGATTACGCCTCAAGAAAATGACGATTCCTGTTCCTTTCCCGTTTAACCTTTCGGTTTCGAAACGTGTAATTTACGACCAATGTCACAGTTTGATACAAAATATGACATACATTAATTTATTCAAACTTAATGCCAATGGATAAGGAATAGATGCAGACCTTGTTCTTATATCTCGTGAAATATGATATCTGAAGCAGGCTAAGAAATCCAGCTCTCACACGTAAGTTCAGTTGCAGGTGTGTAGGTAGTAAAAGTTTAGTAACGGGGCGTACCAGAAGTTCTGGGGATAATTAATTGAGCTTTCACAACTTCAAATTTCTCTGAGCTATAATTTCCTTCCGAGCCTCCAGCTACCGTGAGTGTTATCGTGTATGGATCGCCTTAACCGAAATTAAATCGTGATCTACTCATTTGACTACGTTAGAGATATATCAGACTACGGAGAGATTTAATAGTGAAAGGCCAGGATTAATTTCCAGGATCCATTGAGTTGTTACTTGAACAAGTCGTTTTTAAAACACAAGTCATCCGTTTCCTCCATGACGTCAATTTTGAACATGAGGCGTGTTTACTCCATTAGGATCATTTGTCCACCTTAAAAAACGTTCTTCCGAATCGTATCAGACTCTTGACTTAGGATGTGGCTGGCATTGGTGGATCTAAATACACTTAAAACAGACGATTCTAAGAGTCCGCTCATGTGTCGGGACCGGTTTTCTCTTGAACATTCGAAACAACAGCGGGTGCGTACTCCATTTTCTAGATAACGCGCTACGTCTGTATGCGGACATCGACTCCAACGCGTTAATGAGAGTTTATGTGGGGTGCATGCCGGATGAGGAATCCGTGGAAAAGCCACAGAGAACCGAGAATCGAATTCTGACCCGTTCTGAGCAAGAAGTGGGTGCTCATGGCCCATTCGTTTGCTGTTCTCGGATTGATTAATGGTTGGAATACGTTTTGGACCACTCCGGCATTGCAGATCTTCGCGAGGGGGGAACGCTACATTCGCATGGGGCTGGGCGCGGTTGTGACGGGGAGACAGGAAGATGCATTCCCCGGAACGTACCGGCGTTGTGATACTGATTTTTACGACCATTAAGATGAAAGAGGAGACCGCACTTGAAAGTCAAAATCAAATAAGAAATGATCAGACTTTTTTATAAAGAGAGAATACATTTTTTACGACCAAATTCTTCTCAATCACGAATTTCCTTTTAAATTCTCAAAGCCAATATTTAATTAATTTCGGTACCAGGTATATCGATGTCAATGTAAAAGTTTACTAACACCCCCAAAACTACAATGAAAGTGTATTCAAATATAAAAAAGAAATATAATAGGATATTATTTATAACAACAATTTATTGTGTACTATTTTTTGAAGATTTATTTATTGTGGATTATGCGATCTATTGAATATTACTGTGATTATTGAATGTATATTATTTTACAATATACAAAGAAACGTGTCTTTTAAACAAATCTTGAGTTTTAATCCAAGCTTGATGAAATAGTGTACATGTGACCTAAAATCACAGAGGATAAGTTTATACTTTATGTTGAAAATCATACGTTGAATAGCAGGTTATAATATTATGTGTAGCGATTTTATTTTGGTTAATATGAATATTTACAACATATATAAAATCGACTTGAGACATGGAACTATGAAAGTTGTTTTGTTACGTCACTTGTAATCAATCTCGAGGCAAACAAAACTACAAGACACATCAATTTAATAAATAATTAAGGATAATTTATGAGCTTGCACAACTATTATTTCATTATTTATTGGCGGGGCTAGGCGTTGAAATATCAACGCTTAGCTCTAATGTTTCAACGCCAATGGAATGAATTTCACTAGTTAGTTAACTCAACGCCACCTGGATGTCCTTCGGACTGGCACAAGAATGCAGTAATGTGGTATCCACATTAGGTCGATCATGTTGGGAATCGTCATGAGGAACGTTTGTTATTTAAGGTTTTCTCAAGGTGTTGTAGTATAGTGGGATTTAGTTTTTCAATTATTAATTATTGAAGATCGTAATGAAAAACGGCTTTTACGTGCAGCGTTTTAATGTTCAACGGAAATTACAAAAATTAACCTCAAGTTCACGTCTTCTCCTATCTAAAAGATCTTCAGTTGAAGGAGAAATGGAAATTTTCAAAATCACAATTTCAATCTTAGTATATATTCCAAAAGACATTTATTTTCTTAATAATAATAATAATATACTTTTCTTTTAATTTTATATTACACGCACAAACTTCTGAGCTTATAAATCCGAGTGTATTATTCCATTATAACATTACAATCAAGTAAAGATTATCTTTGCAAGAATTTTCAGGTTCTATCGCACAAATGGTGACTTCCACCTTTGGAGATTTCTGTCTATCGATTGCCAGGCGCCATCACGGGATGTCTGAGAGAAACTGCGTGGGCGCCATTAGAGAGTACAAGTAGAATTCAAGCGACGACGACTAGTGTTGTGTTAGGTCCACGATTGATCTTAATTTGCAACAGTTATGGTTTTTGTACCGTATTATGCGTCTAATTTGACGCATTTCGACTTAGTACTTTATAAGCCGAAAGTGACGATGTATGGTGGGGATCCCTTCTCATTTCGTCCAGGCGATTGTTCTGTAGAGTTGAAGTCATTGCCTCGTATCACATCATGGGACTTTTTGAGTATTACGTTTTAAAAACCAGTTTTGTTACGAAAAAAAGCCATGAAAAATGTTGAAGTATGGGAAACCCATACATTTTTTACGAATGGTTATGTGCTGCGTCCATTATACGTGAAGGACGTTGTACATGATTAGGTTATAGTTGTGCGCCAGATAGGTGCAAGAGATTATGGTATTTTCTATTTGATAATATTGTCATGTTATCCTCATCAAATTCATGCATTCTCTCTGATAATAATCAGTGCTTGGTGTAGCACAATATTATAGGGATGTCATATGAAGGGATGGTTTCCAAACAGGGTTGTTTTCATCATGAAAGGCAGTAGGAGAACCTAAGAAATAAGATTAGTCTAGGGTTATAGATATCACTTTATTTCATACAAGACAACTCAAATATTTAAGTATTGGTCACGTCACTTGTAATAAAATGACGACTGCAAACTTCAGTGCATGTCTTCACATTCACATTCTTCAAATCATTTCTCTCTATCCACAATGCCCTTCGTCACTCAGATCTAACTCAGGTTTGTTCACATTGATTCTTTATCACTTCGGAACAGACCATTTTACTCTTCTGTTCATGTGCTTCCAAGAAAATTAAAAGTTGAACTTCCAAGAAACCCAGAACACTATCAGGTAGCTGCCGTTGTACTCAGGTTGTACTCTCTAATGACGGATGGCTATGTTTCCGGAAGTGGACAACATAAAGCGTTAGTGGCGTGGCATGTGATCCAGACAAGGTGGAAGTCAAGGATAAGGTGTTCATTTGTAAGCAGGAACGAATCGAAATAGGGCCGAGAAAGTGTTTTAAATTAATTTTTTTATCAATGTATTAGAAGAATTTCTCTCCAGCATCTTAACTTTAAAATTATCTTTCATTATTATCATCGATAAAGTGTCATATGAAGTTTGTTATTGAAAGTCATCATATAATGTTCATGAGATAAATGATTAAAATAACGCCAAAAGTGTTTTATTTTTCCTTATACGTAGTAGACAGAAAGCATGGTCATCATGAAAACATTCGATCGCGAGATTTTTTAATATATGACATGCTTTAACCTGCCCTTTTTTAAATTGAATATTTCTGCTTGATATGGAAAAGTCGGAAATCTGTAACCCGTTTTGTTTACACGATCTTAGATAATAAACATTTAAAAAATCCTATTGTTGTACGTTAGTAAGGGAAATAAATAAATTGGGATTTACGACCTTCTTATGGACTATGATGGTCAGTCGATTTTAATGTTTAATTTATTTATCTTGATAATATAGTGGACATTAATAGTAGTGTTAAATTTTCGTACAGAACACATGGCTAGTGTTCTCTATTCAGGTTTGTCTATATAATACGTAATATCCGGATAACTGTGAAAGTTTATTACATATTCCCAAGTTTACACTATTTATCTACTTGCTTTTACAACAATATGCGATGTGATGCTAAATATAAGCTTTTAATATTATTTTATATAGAATTCAAATAAAAAATTTCGAAGTAATTATCTGTCGTATGCTAAGCAGCTCGTTAAAAATACGTATACGTCAAATTTCTTAGAAAGTGTATCAGGTAGAGACATTTTTAAAACAATTTTTTGGTTTTGAATTTCGAAGTATAATTAAATAACAGGATGTTTAATTTTCTAACAAGATTTGTGTGGCAGTTTATCATCGATTTTAAGGTCTCTTTTCGTATTGTTATGAATTCAAATCGAAGTGAGACTATTGTAGATGTGTTGCTAAGATACTGAGAGAGCTGTGAGGGATTACAGAACTGACCAGCACCATGTCTCCTTCACAGCGAATTCGTGGAATAGGGATTCGCTTTGCTCGTGTTTTCTGTTTCACCACTCAAGAAGAACAAAAATTTGTGGACGATTTCAAAAATACTTTTCAAGCGAAACTGGCCAGTGAGTGTACAAAAAGAGTCATGAATATGACCTTTAATAATAAAGTAACCGGTGTTTTAACGACGAATAATAATATATCATAATATTTTTTTGTGATTTTACACGAATGTGAAAGAAAATTTGATTGGAATTTGAAATTGAGGATACATAGATTGAATAATAATGTTTGGCAATACAATGATAAATTGGAAAACGTGTTTAAGATTGCAACAAGTTGAATTAAGTTTTTTGAAATACTTATTTGATTCGACGATGCTACACTAATTTCATGTGCGAAACAAATAGTTAATTTTGAAAGTAGAGTATGATTAAAAATATTTCAAAGGAAATTAATTTCTCTTTCTGACGCTGATTTACACGAGTGGAATACTTTCCAACCTTGTGAAGAGTATATTCCAAAAGTGATGGATCAAATGCGTCCAACTTCTACAAAGTAAGATGTAAACTTTCTATAACAAAACGCAAAACATCAAATTGTGGATGGATTAGAGGAACCGTTGACGATGTATTAGGAAATAGAAGAAAAGTAATAATAATTGTGGAAGGATTGTATAAAGATAGAAAACTAACTATAATGATCAAGGAAACAAGAACCCAGAGGAGAGTAATACGCTAGAATAATACGCGCAGATTCAATATGATAAGGCACTGACAATTTAATAGCACAAACTGAAATATTTGCAAGGACAGTACACGTCATAGAAAATACATTTACTTTAGGCAGCTAGTCAGTTTGTCTCTTGTTGTTGGATTGATAATTTTCAGTTAATGCTCCCACAATTCCTGATGAGACAGATTATAAAAGTTTTTAGCGTACTCACAAAGTCCTCCGGGTTCCACGTTGCTGTTCACAATTCAAAGTTTATGGAAGTCAGAGCTTAAGAGTTACCGGAAAATTACCAACCATTCTTTATATACGCTTTGTTCCATTACAGAGTTCCATGCACTGAAGCTAATGACAAATATAAAAGTTACACTTAGTTCATAACACACTTGTACAGAAGCGCGGTAAAATATTCGCAAGCTTTTGTGGTCGAAAAGCAGTTAGTAAGTGTAACACTCGTATTTGGTCGCGATCAAATAATTACACTTTTGAGCTACTCGCGACATGTCTCGTATGGAGTGACGGGGCTAGAGTTCGCTAGCACAGATCGTCTCGGAGTGATGCTTGTCTCTAATAAAAACAAGTGACGTTTTTCTCCAGTTGCCAGTTATGTCCGGATTGGTGGGTTGCACTATTTTCGTCACTTGTTTTTTGGGCTTGTTGAAAGCACATTGTTATCAGCACTTTTCCTTTGTCTTGTTCTACAAGAAATTTGTACCAACTACATTTGTTACCGTCTAGAATGGTTAATCAATAGAATATTCATAGAAAGTTAATAGAATGTAGCATAACCGCTACACCTTTATTAATGAATTCATCATTATGATATGTTGTGCCATTAAATAGGTAAGGAATTCTAATAACGACAAAAAAATCATGAACATTTAAAATGTACTTAAATGAGTTGGAATAAGGAACCTGAAGAGATAGGAAGAAATAAAAACAAAGCGAAAAGGTACATAAAGAAATGACAGGGGAAAACAATTGGGGAAAAAATTTCATCCATTAGAAATGCGGTCAAATGTGTTTGAAGGAAAGCATTCTCGTTATGACTGGTAAACGTACACTACCGATAACATAAAAGGGCCCATTTATTTTTATAAGTCCCACGCTCATACCATTTTTGAATCTGTTAGGTTTGCAACGCCTCTCTCCTCTTGCTTCCCCTTCGACAGGGGAAGTTTCGTTCGACCAATCGTAGGTCTATTTGAAACGGTGCCCATATTTGGAAGACATCGTGCGGCGGGTAAATCGTAACGAGATAAAATGTTTCATTACACCGCTATTAAAGAAATATTTTGTATTTTTTTATTATACACATTTTGGACTTCTATAACAAAAATATTCTGTATATTCTTGACTTCAATAAACTTTACCATTCTTTAAACGACATCTCGAGATTCGTTGTCTCAAGAGGTCTTCATAGGCAATGTAAACGATATTAGAGTTTCTGTAAAAAACGTTTGCGTAATACTGTGATAAAATATAGTTTTTAACAGAATTTGAATATAATTGCAAGATATCGTATGGAATTGGTATAATTCGAATCACAAATTACTTATAAATATTCCTATAATTTCTTATATTTATACATCGTGTAATCGTGCAACCTAAAAAAGTAATCAGAGATCAATAATATGAAACCCTCGTTTCAGATATGAATAAATCAAAAAAGAAAAATCCCTTTTATTTATTCCAATCAAATTGCAATGTTTTAACTCATATTAATACCATAGGTTTTTTTCTTTATCTTTCTTCCTATTTCTTTCTTTCCCTCTCTCTTCACGTGTATTGTCTAACGTAATTTCACATAATTTGTGATTTTTTTATTTTTTCATATATGTCAAAAGAAATTAAATATATATCGAAAACGTTTGTATAAAATATGAATTAATAACACAAAATTTTATTTCTCGTGTTATAAATCACATTAAACCACTCAAGGAACTAATAAATTACATGTTATAATAATACAACGATCTACAATATAACACTGGTTGTAATCGTGCAGCATATAAAATCGTGATCCGAGATTAATATTACAAAAAACGTGTTTTAGATTACAACAAATATAACTAAAACTGAAATCTCTTTCATTAATTTATTCAAATGAAATTGTGAAATACAACAACAGATTCTTGTTTTCTTTCCTTGATCCTACTTCTCTCTTTCTCCCTCTCCCTCTCTCTTTGTCTTCACCGTCACTGGATACACCATCACTGGATACACCGTCATTGGACATGAATTCGCGACTAAGGACGTTCGTGTGGGTTGAAGATTCCAAATACAATGAGAAACATGAGATGCACACTATCTTCTATTCTGCTGTAAAAATAACATTAAAATGACATATCTACAAACACACTCTTTGGATTCTCACCATTGGTAAACGAAAAAGTACGCGATGTGAGTGGAAATTATTTCACTGCATCTATACCAAACTTTACCGATAATGCGGATTAAACATATACTAATTACACTATGGATACAGTATATTTAAGAAAAACAAAATAGTTGGAACAGTTTTTGAATATTTTTCAAAAGTACGTGTGTGTTTTGTACTGCAAGCCAGGAAAACTGAGGAACAAGTAATTTTAAAATTGCACGCAAAAATGGATAATCTCAGTATTTGGAATTGGTTGTTTCTTTGAATATTATGAACCTTGAACAACTTCTTAAAAATAGTAAGCTGCGTAATATGATCCAGCTGCGTAATATAACAAAAGTCATCATTTACTAAACGAATGAAATGTATGGATATATATTTAAGTCAACATCGGGATTTTGAATGTTCTTCAGCATTTTGTCATGTATAAAATGTATTCGGAAAGCTTGAAATTGCCAACAGAGATGAAATAACTGGCAAATTGGAATCCGAAACTTTCTTTGGAGTATCGCCTTGATATTATGCGTGTTTAGAATTGCAATCAAAGAAGAACACATTGTGCAGATAGATTCGAAACATTGCGTTCAAGTACGGATAATTTCAATATTTGTAATGGGTTGGATCTTCGGATATTATAAGACTTAAAAAATTCTTATACCATCTATACACAAGTAGAAGGACATTTATTACCAAATGAGTGAAAAGAAGTTTTCGAAAACTCAATATTAGGAATTTTTTGTTCTTGGACATTCTGCGTCAGAAATATCTCGTAATGTTTCTGAGCCAATAAAACTAACTGTGAAACACACAACATCGGCTTAATAAATAATCCAAAGAAAAGTTAATTAGTAAACTCAATATTTGGAACTATTATTTTCTTCGAACCTTACCTGACTCAAGAATATTGGGAGCATTTTGAATGGTCAGCCAAGGAAAACTCAATGGTGAAGAGAACTTCGATTAGAAGATGGTTGATATAATTGATATTTGTGTAACTGAATCTTACGATTTATATTATTCGGTATAACTGGGATATAGAAATTGCTAACCGATATGAAAAAGACCGTTAAAATGAATACGAGACGCGTTCATTTAGAATGCAAAATATATTTCTAATGAGATGAGAACTACTGAGATACGACGACTACAGAGATGATTGAATGTAAAACTCGAAAATATCAAAGAGAAAGTCCTACAAATGTGAGGTTTTAATTTGGTTGAAGCAAAACACCAAAGAGTTTAAACGGAAGAAAATATACAAACATGACTTCAAAGTGTTGTTAGCTGACGGAATGAATATGATATTTCATAATGAGATTTAAGAGAAAATTAGAACACAACCCAGTAAAAAAATAAAGAAATAGCATTATAGGAAATGATATTTGAGAAATCATAACAATTTTATTTGAAAAAAAAGGACAGAATAGATGAATGAAGAAATAGGAATGAAGCTAATCTTTGAAAATAGAAATAAATTTTAGGTATTACTTTTTGGGAAATTTATTGAGACGTGTATTGTGAATATAATAAGTAAAAAAGTTTCCTATTTATTTAGTGAAGTCAGTAATTTCAAGCATAATAGCAATGTTATTAAAAGATACTTCAACTATTATTGTATTTTAGGAAAAAAATGTAAATATTAATCAAATAAATATTTTTTTTTGTATTTTATTTATTTGTTTTTATAGTATTTTCTTAAAACATCTAGTACGAAGCAGAATCGGAATAGGTATTTTGGCTTTCCGAAGTTAATTTCGATTTATAATTATGAAATGAAATTACCTTACTTTCACAGACTCGATATATTTCCATTTAAAGAAAGTTTACAACGTTTCGACCTCCACTGTGGGCCTTCGTCTGTCAGCTATTTAGAAAAATGTTGAACAGTTACATGTAACAGTTAGTCATGTGAAAAAGTTACAATAATTTTTGTCAGTAGTTGCCTAATGATGATCTACAGTGTGGGTAGAATCGTTGTAAAGTTTCTTAATCGAAAATAAATCGCGTCCGTGAAAGTAAGGGCGTTTCATTTAATAGATATTTTCATGTTCTGCAGACGTAATTACAATATTAATTTAATTTTATGAATGTTGTTACCGGAAGAGCTTTTTCCCTTCAGTGACGCACAAGTGCCTTCATTGGAATTTCTTGTCCGTCGCTAGTGGTAGAAGTCCCACCCCCTCCCTATTTGCTACCCTTTTAAGAGAATTAATTTTTCTTTGTATTAACGTAAAAAATTTAAAACCATTGAACACAAATGCACAGTTTGATTTGACTTTATATCGTTCGTATATGACTAGTTCGTTTGCTTTATTTATTACTCAATATTTTTGTATTTTTTTCAGTTTTCTATTTAAAAAATATCTAGTTATAATTAGTTAAATATAAAGCCTAAAAAATGGTCACCAAAATGTCCAGAACGTCTACAAGTTATGAATGATAATGAACTGAACAACCCTCAAGAATACAATAATGGGATTTACATAATACAAGAATACAAAATAAACATATCGACATGGACACATCACTAAAAGACACTCAAGTTTAGTTCGGAGTTCTCTTCATTCATGTATTATGGAGATTACATAGTCTGAATACCCTGGGGAGAGTTCTTCAATACTATCTTAGCATTTTGACCTAAACTGTGTACACTGGATTTTGGACCACACAGAATTTGAGAAGAGCTTCTACTGTAATTTTGTTTGAGTAGATTTCCTTACTTTGTCTAGGTCAAATAGGGTATGTTTTACATCGTGATTGCTCTGTAAAATACAATAAAAGCATATTTGAAAAATTCAATGAATTAAGAATGGAATAAATGTCAGTATTAACTACATTAAATAGTAATAACCTATATTTCTGATTAGGTTACAAAATCAATGACTTGTTTTTCTTGATATCACACACTAAAGAGTAATAAACAGGAATTTCATAAAGAGTTCCAACAGTATGAAGTCCATCTTGTTAAGAGGGGGTATCATGTGTATCGCGGGCGGTATTGTGAATGTGACAAATTTCATCATCAAACAACTATCCCTTCTCTCTTTCTCGGCTGATATTTACATTCCGTTCTAGAACACCTAACATATTTTGACCTATTATACCATTTTTTATCGCAACCTTATTTTTTTAAAAGAAATTAATTACAATCTAATCTATAAAATAAAAATTAAATGCTTTTCGTTGGTATGGACTTCACTTGAGAACAGCTGAACCGCTTTGGCTAATTTCTTTGCAGAATGTTCGCAATAGTCAAAATAAGGTTTTAGAGGAAATAAAAATAGGAAAAGTTGCCCAGAAAATTGGAAAATTCGGGAAAAACTGAAAGCAATTGTGCTTATTCTATGGTTTTATTAACTAAAAACCATAACTAGTATTTCTTTGTTTTGATTGTTTACATGAACATCGATCTCGGAATCGAATTGGAAATGAAAATAAAACACGAGATTCATTGTAATTTCAAATTTCATGGAAGAAGAAAATAAATTATTTGGTTGATATGAAATTCTGACTTAATTCAATTGTGACAAATTTTGGATCAAATCTGCATGGTTCCAAGTCGTTCACATTCCAAGCACATCACACTCCAGCATTTCAGTGGGGAACTGCCGATAGAATTCATCTCGCCATTACGTACTTCTCAGTGCACTCCTCCTCAAATTGAATATCCAAGGTCACAATCGTTAATAAATAGAATGATCACTCAGAAATACGTTTTTTAAAAACATATTTTACTTTGTTTACATGTTTAAAATAGCATGTCACAAAACGATCACGAACAAATTTATTGAAATTTGCAAAGAACAACGTCTGTCCCGTCGTCCGTTAGTGTATAATAATAAATAGATTTGAAGAAATCATTCTCTTCTTTGTTCATGCTTTCCTTTTGACAAAATTTTTTGTTACTACTGATTGAAAAGTTAGTGATTCCTCTTGAAGAATAAATAATCGTTAAGATTCCATTTGGATTATTTCACGGACAATTATTGATTTGTAATCTGTATCCCTTGGAGTTACAATTTTCCATGAAATGTGTTACTATAGAGACACATCTGTTTTATTAAAACTAAATATCCATGGCATTCCTCACCTGAATTTTGTTTTTTTTACTACATACAAATAGTAACTCTTTCTTGTAACCCCAATGATATCCGAGATGAGCCTGCAACGTGTCCATTCTGCTTCACTAAAATACATTACATAACTTGCATTACTATTGCATCTAATTAGAAATATTTCATAGTTAAGTGTAAACATTAAGTGTAAACATTTATCATTCAGTTAACCCCTGTGTGCTTTTACTTTTTACTCTTTATGATACATGCATTATAAAGAATCAATATTATTGGAATCTATAAAATACGAGAATACAAATACTGAAAAATGTACGAATGTAATGCTAGACGGAAATGTGTCAGGTTTTGTCTGTTCATGATGATAATTTTACGTGTACATTCTAACATGAATTTTTTAGATTTCATTTTGACCAAAACGAATTGGCCGCCTCTTCTTTAAACTGTGATTACGAGGCTCTCATGTTTGATCTGTTTATTTTTATTTTTTTGTGATTTCTCCCTTTTTTGCGCACTTCGCCGTGGAACGTAGTCAACATTCCAGTCCTTGCGATCTACTATCTTATCTGCTTGTCTTGCAGTGGTTGTCATCATTAGTATTAGTCTTTCATGTCTCTATCTGCATTTTCCTTCTTAATTAATGTGCCAACACACCTATCTTAGTCACTAACTCTCCAAACGCCCGTATCATATGTATCACATGTATCTATTTTATTTTTGCCATCTCGAAGATTGTAATTCCAATTTTGCCTTATCCCAATTAGATGTTCTGCACGTTCTTTTCCATACATAGCAAACTCCCATATCATGTCCTTTATTTGCCACTAGACTACCACACACACACATTCTCTGCTCTCCTTGAAACACCTATCCACCAAAATGTCATTTAAGTTTCCGTGTCCTGAAATGAAGTCCAGTATGATACGAAAATAGTATAACGCCATAAAATTCAGAAATAAAAACTCACAACCAACGACATTTTCAAATAAATTATTTATATATTTATTTTAGATCAGCGCTGCCCAACTTTTCTTAACCCGCGGGCCATTTTCTATACACTTTTGATCGATTGGACCACCAAGGGATGTTTGACAAAATGTTGCCCGGCAAAAAAAAAAACAAAAACGAATGGGTCATTTATTTATTTGTAACGCAGTATTTTGATTTTCATCAACTAATCTACTTTGTTTCAATTTGAAAAAGTAAATAGTATATTTACTTTTTAAAAGCATTTTTTATATTTAGTATTTTAATGAGCTGTTTCTACACAATGAATGACGGGTACTTCGGAAATTTTCTTTCATCTCTCATGGGACATAACATGAAAAATTTTAATTCTGACAAAATATTTATAACACAAATTTGTGTCTTACAACGTTTCATGAAAAATTGGATGTAAAATGCACAATAACTCGCGGGTCGTTTCGCGAGCGAGAGCTTCTATGCTTCAGATGTAAGGTATTCAATTTGTAACTTTCAAATGTTAATTAAGTGAAAGGATTACCAGCTTTATTTTTCTTTGCCTTCACTTTTCGGCAATGTGTACAACGAAGAGAAATTGAAATATTTATAATTGAACATATTATTGATAATATTAATTCTTCACAACATGCGTAACAATTGTTTGTTTGATTCGTTAGACACGATCAGGGTTCGAATTTTTATGTTCACACCTTTTTAGTGGTATAAGTTAATGCTCTTAAAATATATACTGTAGTGTGAGATTTGGCTACAGATTAGAAAGATGGTATTTTTAAAAGCCATTCCTTTATTTTTTACCGTGACCCTACTTTCCCCAATCCATCTTTTTTCCCTTTCACTGTTGTTTTTCAATAACATACTAGAGTGTATTTGATCATTTATAAGAGATTTGACGTGTAAGTTTCATTCCATTTACATATAGTTTCGAAACAATATCAAAATTGTAAGTAATTTTAAATTATTGTCTACTCATCTTGCACTGAACATATAGTACGTCTATCTACTTTCCGAGAACGCACAATTGAATGTATATCTGAAACTATAGAAAATAACTAAATTACAAATTCACTTTCCCATTTAATGTTCTTCTGGAATCTACAAATACGCATGGTCGGACTGGGACTCCCAAAAGGGCGCAGACCCAAAAATCGTTGGAGGACGCAACCGCAGGAACACCCGTACCCGGGAGCGGAGAACAGGGGTATGTACTCTCACCTATAGGTAGTATGAATTATTCACATATTCATATTATATCTATATCCATATTCATATTAAATCATATCTATATTATTTAAATTATAGCTTAATAGGTAGTGTAATTAATGATTGTATGTTTATTATCAGTATGTATGATCATGTTTGAAGCACGCTTTAATATTATACTTTAGAAACTATACTGACGTGCAAGTAAATCAATATACCCATACGACATGCATTAAAATGTTATGTATCAAGTAAAATATTACAGCGGTAAATTAACATTTCATAACATTTATTTGGTTTTATGTCCACAAATAGTAACTGAGAAGTTAGGTAGTAGAAACTTGTCTGGCGTTACTTTCACTTACTTGTGCGAGGCTCCTTTCTTTCTCTTTCCTGACCTCCCTTGGTCCCCTCTTGTTCTTTTCGATCCCGACGCTATTGGGGCTAGGGTATCTTTCATTTTCCTCTTCCCCCCAGGGGACTACATCTAGTAAGTATGTGTT
This sequence comes from Laupala kohalensis, assembly GCA_002313205.1. Lineage (NCBI taxonomy): Eukaryota > Metazoa > Arthropoda > Insecta > Orthoptera > Trigonidiidae > Laupala > Laupala kohalensis. Next base: position 562,312 of record NNCF01127001.1, on the reverse strand, counting down.
TGGCAAATACGGGGCCCCGAGCTGAGTCTGGCATTATTTCCACTTGCTTGTGCGAGGCTCCTTCCTTTCTCTTTCCTGACCTTCCTTGGTCACCTCTTGTTCTTTTTGAACCCGATGCTAGGGTATCTTTCATTTTCCTCTTTCTTCTTCTTCTTTTTGTAAAATGAAATATGTAATGTTTTGAGATATGTTGATATTTGAGTTTTGAGTTGTAATTCAGGAGGGTTTTTAGTGGGTATGGTTGAGTTGTTCGGTGAGTCCCACACGCAGGGAAAGTCATGTTGTCTCTCCCTAGTGCGTAACTGCATTTTCCTAGCTGTACAAGTTTTTAGGGATCTAATGACCTAGATGTCGAAGAGCCATAAAGCCCCACAAAAAAAAAAAAAAAAGAAATTAGTCACAAAGTACGAATTTAAAATCCTATATTCAGTTTCCAATAAATCTCAAACAAAGATCAACAATGTACAAATACAGAGTAAACGTTATTTGTTAAATAAAAATATCTTTTTTTAAATCGCAACAATATTAAAACGACATTTGATTTCAGAATAAAAAAATTCAGAATCATATTTCTTACATGTTACTTTCACTCAGAAGTTATTATAATCACACGAAGAACTGCAAACTGAAGTATAACTTTTTTAAAGAAAAGAATATTACAAAACAATGAAATTTATATTCTGGCTCATATTAAACTTAAACATAACATTCAATGTTTTTATAATGAAAAGTATGTACTATGAACATTTTGAGAAGAGTATAAAACTCGAAAAAATATTCTAAAAGTTATTCAGCATGAAATTACAATCATTGATTTCAGATTCATCGTTGTTAAATGAGTTTTTTTTTGCAGAAATGTACATATTTGTCTTTCAAGATGATCAAATTGCCAATTGAGCACAATGAAATGCTCATGTTTATATTTTATTGATTTTCTAAAAGAAAAAAATCAATTTGCTAAAGCAATCTTACCGTCCATGAAAATTGTTGAGGTCCATAGTTCGTCTCTCAGAAGAAATGTTTCAGCGTACTTCCCTTATATGCTGAGCAGCTTTCTTACATTTGCCCGATAGCGATATAGTTCACTCCCTACGTTCTAAGACAATATAGAGAATCCCTTGTGATGGCGCTTGATTTAAATACATTTATTTTTAATAGCTTTCAATGTTCTAAACGGCAATTAGGCGATTCTCCTCTTTTCTTTGTTCACATAGAATTATTGATCACGTCATTGTCAACTTCAGACAGCAATTATCTTTCAGTTTGCACGATGAGAGATGATTCCAAATTTTCATTTAAAAGGTTTGAACGTAGCTTTGTCTTTATCAATTTTAATTTTGAAAAGGTGCGCTCACAACTTCCTTGCGTCAGTGGTATAGTTAATAAGTACTTGTAAACTTTATTTCGGGTGTTTCATCACGAAATGAACTTGGAAGATTTTCGAATCGTTCGCCACTGCTTTTCTCTTGGCACGTTTGGTTTCCCAAACAGACGTATACTTCCGAATTTATTTGCTCAGCTCTCGCAGTCACAACATAATAATCACGTGGTGTAGGCCTCTTGTTTAAGTATGCAATAAATTAAAAAAATTCTTGTCACTTTCCTTAACACAGACCAAACATATTTCAACGAAAGCAAAGATAAAGTTTGATAATTTAGTTTTTCATATCAGAGCCCTTCTTCCGTCATAAGGCGAGTACGCGACGTTGTAGTTACGCCTCTATTACATTCACAAAAAATCGTATTCGAATAACATTAAATTAACGACTAAGATCAGAAACCTGAAACTCTGAAGTAACTATTTGTAAACATTTGTGGAATCATTTTTATAATAAATATTTGTTTTATTTATCCTTATTGCTTCACTCTCAAAACAACTTGTACCCATAGAAATATACTATCTACTGGAACGCTGACTGTGTTGCGAATCCGAACTGGCTGCCACGTACAGTTCCCCCACCAGAGTCGGGGGCTTGACCGGCTGAACCTTCATATAACTCAATGCAGACGGCGCCGTTTTAATTGAAGTTCTTTCACTTATACATAATAGTTTTATGTTTTACTACAGTGGAGTTATTTTAGTGGGACAAGGAATTATTAAACTTACGACAATTAATCAAAATCCATATATTTCAGTGTTAAAACCCTTTGCATAATATATTATTATAAAAGATGTTCATCTTTTATGAGTACATGATTTAATTTAGATTAATCCTACAATATCTAAAAAAAAGTAAAATAAATATAATTCATTAATATATTTACATGTATTCACAAGAAATATTTGAGAATAGAACTGATAAAAACAACGATAAAACCAACCTTGAGTACAACAATCTCAATACATATTTTGAAATAAAATTATCTTGTTAAGCTTCTGACGCATACCAAGTTTAGATTTATTTAACAAGAACGTTTTTTCCCTTAGAATGAGCATAACAAACTGTTTTATAAAATAATGATCCAATGAACTTAATCAATCTTCTTTCATAACTTTCTTCTAAAAACTCATAATATGACTTGTGCTCTATGAAAAGTGTACATTTGAAATGCATGCATGCAGCTAAAATACATTTAGTGTTAAAATTCCTCTTATCTCTATTACTTAAAAACAACATTTACAAAAACTTTACTAATTTAGAAACATCTTCTGAAACATTATCTAGTTTTCCCTTGGAGACAAACGATGTGAATTTCTTATAACTATCCTTAATATCTAGGTGATCAGTAAAACATAAATACAATCATCGCATTTCAGTAACTCCATTATTCTTCGAACAATAAAACCACAAATGTAATATAGAATGTTGTCCCTGTAATAAGATGCTACTGATTCACATATTAAGTTGTCTGTTACAAATGCTAGTAATTGTTCATCTGTAAGTGTGTCTTCATTTTCACTTAAACTGTCAGATGCTGATGGTGTTTGAAAGCATAGAATGAAATTTTGATGGTTTTCGTCGAAGTCAAAGCAATTGCTACCTGGTGACTTAACTCTATTTCTGTACATCAGTTTTCTGAGCGCATATCTGAACTAATTAACTAATATCTCTCAGATACATGTTACTTTTTTCTGACACACGCGGATGATGGAATTTTTTTTAGAAAGTTGTGTGGCTCAGTACCTTTGTAGACATTCCAGGAACTGGAAAATTCACATCTAACACCATTGATGTTTGTTTCATTTTCTCCAGATTAGTTTGAGTCGAACTACCTACTAGATAGTATATTTCTATGAATAAAGTGCGTTCTGAAAAAGAATCAGCCTCTGGGAATGAGAAAAGGAAACGTAGTATATTTATATGCTTGTGCCGTGCGCCTGTTGACGGCACTTTACACTACAGTATTTTATACTTTTTAATCATAATCAATCTTATTCAATCGAGACGAATTATAGTATGAACATAAAGAGAATAAAAACGTCCTTTGAGAGATTCGTCGCGCGATTAAAGTTTCCTCATCTTTTCCTACCAGTCTGTAAAATATCCGAAGTCGGTTGGCTACCTTCCTCACTAAGTGCAGGAAAAATAGACATTCCACAAAGCAAAAATTCACATAGAGATGACATTTGGTATTCACCTTAACCTTAAAATTAAATGTCAAAAGTCCTCGTCGATCCCACTTATGCTAAAAAAATTTATTCAAGGTCAAAGTTCATGAAAAACGGTTTTTCGAAAATATCTCTTCAGCGATACGTTTTATCGTGAAAATAGTTATTATGAAGTTCATAGATTAAAAATTGCCAGCAAAAAAACTTTTACATGTTTTTCCTCTGAAGCATTATTTGCGAGCTAGCGTGGTTTTATAAAACGATGAATTCTGCGTTGCACACAAGCGCGTTTACACGCATGCGGACCGCGATTGGTTGAAATAGGTTGTTTGGTATCATTTTTCTTAAAATTTTGTGTAGAATCTAAAATTAAAATAAATTTTCGTCTTTTACTTGCATGGTAAAAACATAATTTGCAATAAGAATATCCAGGCGCCTTCCGATACTTTCGATACAAAGCGTGAATGCGTCGTTGTAGTTGCGCTTCGAGGTGCTGCTCATAACGTCTTCATGCCCACAGTCTTACTTTCTTATCAGCGCATTCGTCGTGTGATTATATTCTTTTGCTTTCTATATTTCAAATTTTTAATTTGTATTTCGAACAGGTAATTTTTAAGAGGCGACCTTCTCACCCTTTGAGGGTGCATTTATGCTCTTTCCGGGAGAGCGCACCGGCCCACGGGCCGCAAATACGTTCTATCTCGTAACAGAAACAGACTTTTTCTTTAAAATGAAGACTTGCTTAATCTCTTGGAGTTCGACACATGTTCTGATGAGTGATGATTTTTGCAACTCAATGACCTAGAATAGGATAAAGATGATTTCTTGAATTAGTTGAGCAAAACATCTCCGTTTTGTTCCCTTTTTTAATCATTTTGTCACCTTTTCCCTTCTTTTTCCAAGTGTTTACATTCACACGTAAAAATCGTATCCGTAGACATGATTCATAAAGGTAATACGATAGGTACTCCTCAAAGGCAGATACGAAAAAGGGAAAGGGGTCCTGGATAGATACTACAGGGAAGCGTGTGCCGGCGACGAAGCTAGGCGGTCTGAGAGAGAGAAGGTGAACGCGAGTAGTAAAGTGGAAGAAGGCGGCAGCAGCACTAGCAGATGCGACCTCCGATGCGATGTGTCAGACAAACAGCAGCAGTAGCTCTCCGATTCCAAATGTCGGCCGGACCAGTTTCAAACGGCTTTCACCCGTCTTTGTCCGGGTCAGCTGCCGAGTGTGACCGAGCCATGAATTGCACGCCTATATGTCAGAGGGCGAAGTGACACTGCTGCGTTAAGAGATTCTCACCCATCCTCTAGCCATGTCCACACTGAATTCAACGTATTCGTGATTGAATAAATAGTGAGTCATTATTTGTAACTTTCTGTGACTTTTCTGTGAATTATATAAAATTTAACTAAAAAGATTTTAAGTGATCTCATGCCATAGACAGAAACAGAATCACCTGAACATGTATATCGGAATAAGTTTCTTTTATGCATCATTGGTTTTTTTTTTTGACCTTCAAAATAATAAGGTTCTTGAGATGAGATCTGTTGAAGTAATACTATTTACGTATGTGCCAATCGTTTCGAACTGCGTTAGTTCTTCATAAATACTGAAAAAACAATATACACAGTACAGTTTTGAGAAAAATTTGTGTGTGTAAATATGTTATATTAATAATACATTGTGTCTTCAGAAGAATTACAAATTACAATTACAAATATTTTATGGTATGGAATTACAAATATTATATGGTAAAGTGTCTAGATCAAGTAAATTTAAATCAAGGAGTTCCTGTTATGTATAGTTTTGCAACTCATGAAAACGTCTTTCCTAAGAGAAATGTTTGTTATAATAAATTTAATAATAAATTTATTGTCAAAAAACAGTACAAACTGCGTATGACCACGCGGAGGACAATAAACTAATTTACTCTCCGGAAGCAAGCAAGGGACCATCCCATCAATTCCGCTCAAGGGTCATAATGCAGAGGCGGATTCAAAAATTCCTAGATAAGATGAAAAGTAAACTGCGAGTAATAATACTAATAGAATGTCAATATCTTTGTCAAAGAGTTTAAAAATCATAAGAATTGAAAAAACACTAAATTCACGATTTTTGTTAAAATTAACACGCCCCTAGACAAAGCCTAGAGATCCTATATAAGAAATCCGCCTCTACCCGAAGGAAACCCGGGCCAGGATGAGGCTACAGAATTTATGTACACAACCGAGCCAAAGTTGAGTGCACATAAAAGTAAATTAATATGAGCCATAAGACAACAATCATTTAAGAAAATAGTTTTTGAAATTGTCATAAGTTATTTTAAAAGTACTACAGAAATGGCATGATAAAGTACAAGACGGATTTAACTTTTATTAAAATCAATAAATTCTTTTACATTGTAGAAGCACTGGTGCAGGAGGTAGTTCTTAACCGCGGATTTGAAGAGATTCAATTTCATAATGTCTTTTATATTCTTGGACAGATAATTATATAGAACGATTCCCAAATGATACGGCCCTTTTTGGTAAAGAGTGGTTGACACTCTAGGTCGATGAATTTTATTACTATTGCGAGTATTGTGTTCGTGTACGAGACTGTTTCGTATGAAGCAAGGGTGGCACTTCCGAAATTAGGGCTTCACAAACACGTCCGTTTCATAAATATAAATGCAGGGAAGTGTTAAGATATGTAATTCCTTGAATAAAGGTTTACAAGAGTTTCGGGTGTGAGATTTACAAATTATCCGAACAATCCTCTTCTGAATCCTGAAAGTTTGAATACTCTGACCGGAATTACCCCAGAAGGTAATGCCGTAACGTAAATGAGAGTAAACGTTTGCAAAATATACGGAAAGGAAAATACGTGGACTAACTGCGTTAACTAAGATTCGGAATGCGTAACACAATTTGCTTAATTGGGAATTAAGATTGTCAACGTGACAATTCCATTTGAGGTTGTCTTGAATATGGAGACCTAAGAATTTTGTATACGTAACAGTTTTTAATTGTGTTCCGTTTAAAGGAAGAAAAACCTGGGGTAAATATTTTGTGCTACTATTGTGAAATGACATAGACACTGTTCTGTCAGTGTTTACAATGAGACGATTTGTATGGAACCAAGTCGAAAGATTAGACAAGACTTTTTGAGCGTTAGCGTATGTACTTAGTAAATTAGTGTCATCAGCAAAAAGAACCATTTTGCAATCTGATGTGGATGATATGTCGTTCACATACAATAAAAATAGTATAGGACTGAGAATTGATCCTTGGGGTACTACGCAAGTAAGTGGCTTTGTTTCTGAAAGACAACGCTTAAGTATTTTTTTTTAATATAGGATATATCGCCCTGTTGAAATCTATCTTTTAAATAAGAAGTTAACCATTGATGTGGAAGTCCACGAATGCCTAAAGAATGCAATTTTGAAAGTAGAATTTCTTAATCGATGGCATCGGATGCTTTGGATAAATCAAGAAGAGCACCCTGAGGATTTTCTCCACTGTCAAGAGATGTGGTAACATCGATTAAGAAAGAACGTATGGTGCTTGTATTGGAAAAGGATTTCCGAAAACCGTGTTGATCGTCAAAGAGAATGTTATTTTTTGATAAAAAAAATCTAGAAGACGGTTATAGAAAAAAATTTCTAGAATTTTGAGAAAATGGGTAGTAGATTTCCAATACTAAGTTTGTTTTATTTCTTGTGTAAAAGTTTCACTTTAGCTCTCTTAAATATGTGAGGAAACACCCCTTCCGGTAAAGAATTATTAAAAATATTTATGAGTAGATTGAATATAGCATGGGACGAAGATTTAACAATAAACTCGGGTATATTCTCTATGCCTGTTGAAAATTTGTTTTTTAATGAGCTGATGATTCTCATGACTTCACTGGCGTTAGTTTCGGAAGTGAACATACAATTGGGTACGAGGGTGGATATAATTGTAGGACATTGATTTGGATAAGAACATTTGGACATTGATTTGGATTTGGGTGTTCATAAAATTAGCTAATACAAGTGTCAAAAACCAGATTATTAAGGACTAAAAATGTTTTAATAGGAGTTTTAGTAATATAACGAGTAGCATAAACAGGTCCCACCGTTACATGGATTTGAGGATTTAGGACTTCATAGTATCAACAAGACAAAAAAATTTATTGATCGGTGATGATAATATTAAGTGTTTCATTTACCATTCGAACTGAAATTTAGTTTTCAAAGTTCCACTATAAAGACTGGTTACAGACAACTGTTCCCGACAGTATACAATGGGGTCGCACGGAAGAATAATAAACTTATATGAATATAAAAAAGCATTCTGCTAATATCTTTTTAATATACCGAATCAACGTTGTCGGATCAAAATCTAATTTAAAAAAATTAAGTTATTTGGTTCAACAGGTTTGAGGTATAAACGCACAGAAACGTATCGTTTGAGATATCTAGTAGAATCAGTAGTAGTACACACTGGGAAAAATTCTCAAGGAAATATAAACAAATATTGTATTGCGTCTCATGCAATTCTCTACAACTGACATAAAAGTAATGCTGAAAAGTTCGAATTTTAAATTGGTACTATTTCCAGGAATACGTTTTGATAGAAAAAAGGAGCTGGATGCTTACCTAGTGCAAATTCTAGTCTACATACCACGTATGATAAAAGAGAAATTTGCTCGGTTACAGAAACCCAATGAAAACTGTATGACGAACCATGCTGGTTATGACTATATATATATA
>NNCF01127001.1:504075-553992 GCA_002313205.1 Laupala kohalensis | reverse complement strand
ATATATATATATATATATATATATATATATATATATATATAGTGGCTCCCTAAAAAATAGGACGTCATTATGTATTCATGTAATTTTAGAAATATCTCATGATCTGTGTATATTAATATACTGCATATACTAATCCATCGTTGCCTCTCGTTTAGCGCTCTAAGCAACCACAAGGTCTACGGTTTGTATCGTGCTACTAAACTTTTATTTTCTGAATTCATTTTTGTTGACATCAATTATTAGCAAGACATTTGTACTTCCCCTTTTACTTTGTCGCATACGAAGTATTTGAAAAGAAGGTATTCCAATCGTGAAAAATTTGACAGCCAGAATTTTACGGAAGAGTCCGGTTTGGTGATCCCTGATACCTAAAAAGTTTTTTTTTTTGCATAACCGTCCATCTGTCCATCTGTGCGCAGCGATTGTGAATAAATGGATGGATAAATTTAACTCTCATTTTATATTTTGAGTAGAATTTGCTTGTTGTCGTTGCGCATGATCTAATTGTTATTATTTTTTACTTTCATACGAAGGATAAGTCACGTGAAAGTTAAAGTACTCGTTTAAATATTTCTTAAAAACCAACGATTTTGTTTAAATTTTCTGTTCGTAAAGTGCAATTAGTATGCATAACATTCGCATTAGCGGCATTTCGTTTGAAAGTTTGGTATAGACAGTAAAATAATTTCTGCCTGCTACACTTACATATTAGGATACTGTTTTAAGAGGCTTTAATATTATTTTGCAGTGTAAATATACCTAGCAGAGGTAGAATAACCATTGGTGAATAGAATAAATGATATGATAATGATAAAATACTTAGCAAACACACTGCACATACGGAAGGTCATCATCTTCTGTCTACAACGAAATTACATTTACGTAACACTTTTACGACTTTTCTAATAACGAAGAATCGCTAATGTCTTGAAAAAATATTCTAAATACTTATTTTACTTTCAAATCTCAAATAAAAGACAGTTCATCTAGTGACTTTGAGCCTTTCACACAAAAAAGTTTATTACTTTTGTCATATACGTAGCATATAGAACCGTAAAATAATCCGATTTTGAGATTTTAACGGGAATATCCAATTTAGGAAACTGTGATTCAGAAAAAGTGGTTTTTCAAATAACTTCCGACCCCAACTAGAAAACTCTGGTTTTTACATTCTCATATACGATTGATCATATATTCGATTTGTTTTCTCTCGACAGAAATTTACATTTCTAATTTTAAAAGAGATTTATTTTTTATTTAATTGCCAAATTAAGTAAGGATATATATTGTCTCTTTGTTTTGGCTCTCATGAATAATATGGTAATTGATAATGAATTAATGATTTGAAATAGAGTATCTATCCTACTTAGCTAACCTCTTACAAAACCACAGGACGGAACTTGCGAATTGCAGATGACTTGCATATCAAAGGTAGTTACAGGATTTCTTTAATAAACAATTCGAATAGAGTAACATGAGGAAGATAACTCTAAATATAGAGGACCATGTCAAAAATGACCCCACATTTTATATAACTTTTTGTCACTCAATCGTGCAGACTGACAAAACGTATAAGATAAAGTATGTGCAATAGCATGCACCACTAGTTTACGGTTAATTGGAATTCATTGGTTTTAATTATGCGTGACCCTTCGAGTACAGTTTCATCATCCAGATATTTTATTAATATAGATATATATTAGACAATTATCATTGGTTTCTTATGATTTATGTTACAATTTGCATTGGTATATATTCGTCATCTGTGTTCATATTATATACATAATAAAAATTTTTACAGATTTTATGCAAGAAATCCATTGGGTAAATTTTATTTCTCTCATTTTTATTCTGTAAAAATTGTCTGTGAATTATCCGCACAGATTCAGCTCGTCCACAAAAAAATAATTAAAAATTGCAACGAGTAGAATAAAGTATTTTTTATTAATCGACTAATACTGACATTTCATTAGTTCTTTATGTTCATGACCGATTGTGGATCGTGAGCAGAAGGTCATGTTGAATGTGTGGGAATTGCGCCTGGCAATTGGCGAGAGGACGTGTCTTTGAGAAAGAAGGAGCCGGACGTGTAATTCCATGGGTCAAGGCATACATTCATTTGTGCTCTGAGAAGCAATGCATTCAGCCACGGAAATTGCAGGGAACGCGCACCATATAGAAGCGCTAACTAGACACACGTCTCTGTTGGAAGATGAAAAGTTATATTATGGGAAAGTACTTAATGTTCCACCTTACTTTCTTGTGACGAAGCATTGTTGAATGATTAAAAAATGACACTATTTATCCTGATGTGCCTATTATACGTCGATAAATGTATCCAGGTTTCCCCAAATACTTCGAATGAAAAAGTGTAAAGAAGTAATTATTTTATATGTATTATTTCTACGCACTTTTAATATGTAGATTAATGTAAGACATTTCCAATGTACATGCTGATTCAAAATGTTTTTCTGACTAAACTAGGATTATTTTTGTGTTAAATGTATCCTTTATTTCCTTTCAGCAATTAAATTAAACCGTAACAAGTTTAATAAAGGAAATTTTTTTCGCTTTCACAATAAATTATTTTGCCTGGAAATTATTTTTGAAGTCTCAATGTATTGGTTAACTAACGCAATCGTGAGGTTGCCAGTATGACATCTCGTTTAATTTGTGATGACCGCGCGCTATGCTATTTAAAAATATTCTTGTAATATTGAGACACTTAAATACATTAGAGTTCGATTTGTAATTGAAAAGAACATTAATAACAAATATGAAATTAAAATAATACATAACATTTTAGTACTTTCCATTACTGGTTCCTTTTCCGTTAACATGTTATACAGCGGTCAAATATCCAATTTATATTGAATTGGGTAATATATCGAAGAAAATCAGTACTATACAAATGTGCTTCAATGCGAATTTATTTTTATCTTCACTTACAATCGCTCAATATGATGTGGCAAACCGGCAATTTGTGATGTAACGAATTATGTTATCTTTGATTCGTTTTCACGCCGTATCTTAAAGTTATAGTAGTTATTTTTTATTAAAGAAAAATGTATTTATGCTCCCAATTGTTATCAAATTGACAATAGGTTAAATGAATAATTGGTTCTAGTAACTCTAATTTTATCTCTTAATTGTTCCAGCAAAATACATATCCTTTCTTCTGTTTATGACAACATGAATTGTTTCGCAAATGACCGAACAATAGCATTATCATAGTCATGCTATAGAGATTCATCCCAGTTTCAATTGTAAACAGGATCCTTAGATGTAAAGATCTTACGAGGCATGGACAAGTTTTGAACTATTAGGGTTACATTAGCACATGAAATCGTAAAATAAGAACTCTGACCGAGTGGATCCCATACCGATTCTTCTAGAAATACAAACAGCTCTAGATCCAAAATTAGCCAGAAAACATACATAAGGTTCTTTTGGGATCCAGTGAAGAAATGTATAATAATATCATGTTAATATAAGTATGAAATAGTTTATAATATATTTTATTAAATAATTATCATTATTGAAAGAAAGTAACTAATGAAATATCAATATAACTCGGTATATTTTTGGTATACAAAATATAACATTAATAAAGCGAAGTATTTGCATTATAATTTTCGTAATTTTACTTATGGTCACATTCTCACGAGAATCGTAAGTGTTTTAACCAGTGTTAAAACACTCCGCGGTTAAAAACTACCTCCCGCACCAGTGCTTCTACAATGTAAAAGAATTTATTGATTTTAATAAAAGTTAAATCCGTCGTGTATGAACAATAATATTTGATATTATCAGAGGAAAGTTGAGATTTTAATAAGAGAACGGGTATTTCGGAACGTAATATTTTGTCGGATCAATATTTAGTTGTATCTTTAAGGTTGTACTGGCGCAGGTAGAATTAAATCACTAAAATACCGGAAATCGGCATAAATAGAGTAACATGTACTTATTATGATTTCAACATACCTCACCGGTAATTTAAACAATATAATTGCAATAATAATTTATGGTATAATACCTTCGTTTTATGGAGAAAAATCCTATTTAAAAAAAAACCAACTTTTAAACCGTGAAAGTGATGGAAATTTTCCAAAGTATTTTTTACATTACTTTTATGTATACGTCACTGGACATTTGAGAAAGATATTTTACATTTTTCCGAGATGTGATGCGTAAATCATGAAAAGGTTGCGCTCGAACGCCACGCTTGTACATGCTGTTAAGCGTTTCAATCGAGCCAAGCAAGTTCCTCAATATTGTTTGTACTATACTATTAACTGATAGATAAAAATTAAATCGTTTTCCGTTATTATTCATATAGTTGTTCACAAACATAGAAATCTCTTAGATTGCGGTGAACCTCACCGCCAGGTAACAGATTAAACATGTTACGTCGNAATCTAAGAGATTTCTATGTTTGTGAACCAGAAATGGAAAATACTACCCAAATAAAGTACTTCCTAAGGGAGTCGCCTCAGAGGAATCTAGTCTCTACGAGACCACCTCAGAGGTCTTTGGGTTTCACAAGTTGAATGAGAATGGTAGACGGGCACGGGTTGCGAGCGGGATGGCGCAGTCGGTAGGCGCATGAGCGCGCATAGCTCAAGGTCCCGGGTTCGATCCCCGGTCCCGTCTCCCATTTTCATTCGACGTAACATGTTTAATCATATAGTTGTGTTTTAGAACACAATTAGAATAAAAATAAAAGAAACAAATATTCGTCTCCGTGGTTAGACTAACTTGAGTCTTGGTTCCACCTTAAATTTGAGTTATTAATGTCGAGGAAGTACTGAATATGTTTTGTTCTTCTATATTATCGTCGAGTAGTCGAGTAAAGGCAATGACGCAAGAATACTGATTTAGAGTGTGAAGGCATCCATCTGATGGTCTAGTCAACGAAGTGTGACGAACATCAGATAGAAAACGTAACTTGATTAATTCATTAAGGTAAACAACTTTTGAAGCAACATCTTTGAGCCCAGGTTCCTGTAAATGGATTTTATGATCACAACAAGGGAAGCAACCGATATTCGTAGATTCATTCATTTGCAGTAATTTAAGTTAAATCATCAAGTTTATATTAATAATATTGTTTATTATGATTTATATTTTGTATATTATTTGTGGTCAATTATTTGGCAGAAGCATTTTAATTGGAGGTTTTAAAAATATGATATTTTTAATTAGCATTCCCGTAATACATGTGTTGTCGAACAAAAGTGTTAGTACACAACCGTAGCTGATCAAATAGAGTAGAAGCGCACCGTAAATATTTATGATAATTTAATAAATAATTTAAGAAATACGTATGGCAGCAATGAGCACTCGTGAAGCAAACATGGAGCGAACTCATATAAATTAATTTGTCTTCATATAAAATAATTTGTTCCAGACATTCCATAAAAATGCTGAAAAAGAAGTTTTTGATGAGACAAATTCCGTACTATTTTTACCCAAAATCTTAGAAGCATAGAAGTATTTAAATTGTTTATTAATATAAAACAATTTAAAATGACATTTTCTGTGTGTGTAGTGGAAGCATGACGTACACTTTAAACGAAAAGCGGATCTAAGAAGGTTATTTCAAATATCATATGTAACCGAAGAAATTCATGCAGGATGTACATTGTGTGTGTAATATACAAGAGGAATCTTCATATCCAGTAAAACGTATGAATGTTATAAATCTGGTTGAAAGTTGTCTCTTGAGAAACAACAGGAAGAAGGTTGACATGTAGCGCTCAACGTACTCTGACACCGCCCTAACGTTTCTCATTTCTTTGCGGACTGCCGCATACCGCGGGCAGGGACACAGCTGCAATCTTCAGCAGAGTCTTCTTTCTTTTTTCTAATAGCATCTATCAAGAATCCTTGGTCTCAACAATTTTCTCGTCTTTGCCTTTCTGTGTCAAGAAAGTATTTACTCATTTTACCTACAACTCAGGGAAAGGTTAAGGAACTCGGGAGTACGGTGGTTTCTCTACAGACTGATTTTAATGGAAATATGAAACAACGGGGATTAAACATACTTTCCATACAATAGAAATTTTGTAGGAAGTTAAATAAAGTTCTAGGAATAAATTTGTTACAAAATAGTTTTTCAATAGATGTCTGTATGCAGCGTGATTCAATGGAACTTTCACCTCAAATAGATCCTAAACGGATGGATGTTGAAGTGCGGTTTTCATGGCGCTACAGCACCGTTTATCCAAGAGTTTATCCGTGTCTATTGAGGAGTTATATATCCTATTCTACTGAGTAATAACTATATGAATCTTCTAATGTTTATTTCTTAATTTTTTTCTCGAAAACAATTTTGACGAAACGGTGATCTATACCATTTGCAAAAGTGGAGGGTGACATCTTTCGACACTTCCCGGAACTCGACCGGTCTTTTCACCCCTAATGAGTACACCGCTCTGCCTCTCGAGGGTTAAGCTCTCAGTCACTTACTGGACCAAAAATTGTTACCTTTTTTATTTAACGTTTTATTACCGTTTCAATTTTTTATTGAATTAATATACATACATGTATTACGAAGAAAATGGATCCAAACACTATACAATTTCGATAAAATTAAGTGTTTAGTTCTTCCTTCCATTCGCGGTCGATCGTGTCCTTTTTATTCTTATCGTAATTTTATTTGGTTTAGAGACATTTCTATTATGTCTGGAGACATTTTATTTGAGTACAATGTAGAATTTTAATATTACAGTATAATAGCAATAAAGCGTTAAACGTAAAAAGGAACATTGTCAATTTTTGGATTCAGTAGGTAACTAAGAGTATAACCCCGGAGAGGCCGATTGGTGTGTTCATTGAGGGTGGAGGGACCGGCAGAGTTTGAGGAAGTGTCCTAAGCTGCCACACGCCACTTTCGTTTTGAAATAGTACAAAATACTTAAACGATTTCATATTTACCTGTGTAGGATTGTTTTCGTTTATGCCGGAAGTGATATATATTATGAAGCGTCGTAAATGCTTTGCACCGAGCCACCAAGTATAACAAGTACTAACAAGACACGGAGATTTTACATGCTATGTATCGCTTTAACTTGACAGATGCAGATATATGGTATTGTGGAATTGGGGTAGAGGATGTGGAACATTCTCTATGACTGCGAGTACTACGATGCCGAACACGGGTAGCTGATGAATATATTGAGGAGGGAAAGAGTATGCGCGGACAAAAATTGGAATAAAGTCTTAAAGACAGAGAAAACATTTCAGGAATATCAAGACATTGTTTCAAGAATGCTTCATATCAGAGACATAATCAAAAGCATGTCAGTATAGAATACCACAGAACCATGGAAGATAGAGACAAAAGATATAGTCAGAAAATGATTGAACTTTCAACTCTGGTAATCTCCTAGTGATGCGGAACCGGGTGCATCAGTCAATAAAAAAGAAAAAAGAAAAAAATGAAGTTTAAATACATTTTTATGTTAGAAAATTTGTATATTCTGAAGAATACAATACTGATAGCGTACAAAGAGTGAATGAAAATTTCAAGACATCCTGAAGCAAAGTGAAAAATAAATATTTGATATATATTTCCTGTCTACTACTTCCAAAAGCTGAGGATAAGCGTCGAAGAGATTCCTATGTGTTTGTGAACCAGAATTGGAAAATACGACCCAAAACAAAGTACTTCCTAAGGGAGTCGCCACACATGAGAAGCATAGTCTCCACGAGACGACCTCAGAGGTCTTTGGGACTCGCAAGGTGAAAGAAAATGGAAGACGAACCCGGGAGGCGAACGGGATGACGCAGTTGGTAAGCGCATGAGCGCGTTAAGCTCAAAGTTCCGAGTTCGAATCTCGGTCCCGTCCCCCATTTTCATATAACATAATTAATCTTTTACCTGGCAGTGAGGTTCACAGCAATTTAAGAGATTTCTATGTGACGGTCCATTTTAACTAAAAAAAAAGGAACATCACTCAGAATCATTCGTTTCAAGTGTAGCCCCTCACATGAAACCGCTCGATGGTAGATTAAAAGAAAACATCATCAATTTTCTTTTTCTCTTTCTTTAAAAACCTGGTCGGGAAGAAAATTTTAACACAAACGTGTTATTCATCATTTTACATTTTGAGACAGCATGTCTTTGGGCTTTAGAGGGTGGGTCCAAAGTTTTCATGGAATTTTACACGGTCTGCTGGTTCAGATAATTTTACTTTTAAATTTGAACCAGTTTTCCTTACGACAAATTTATGGCCGAACAAATAATCACGAAACTAATGATAAAATTGTTCAAGCGTAACTCAATTAAATGTCTGACATTTATAGTTCAGTTCTTCTCTCTCTCTCTCGCTCTTTGAACTGAAATGTACAAATCGCGTCCTTGAATGTCGAGTTTTTAGTTGTTTTTACAGAGACTACAATGGTTATTATGATTATAAAGAAGAAAAAATGTTCGATTGAAATTTTATTGGAAATTTGTTTATTTCGGGGAACAAATAGTATGAAATGTTCAATACTGTTATTACTATTATTTATTGTTAAATGACTGGCGTTCATTGAACACGATTGGAAAATACGGAAAACCATCCATTAAAAAATCCTTTGTGGTAACGATCCCGAAGCGATATTTTTTCTGACCAATTAAAGTTTTCAAACTTCCGAGGTGCATCGCACTACCACAACTCGAGAGAAATGGTCGTAAATTAGCAGTACTCCTCGGTAAAGTTCAGTACTTAGGAAGCCGTGAGTCGAATACTTGCTGTTGGAGACCCCAAGCCGTGGCGGATCTGTGCTGAAACTCACGATACGAGCTACAATCGCCCAACATCAGTTACGCTCCACTGAATCAATTAAGAGAGTCCAACAAGCTGGTCTTGACCTTTTGGAAATTGAGGCAACGAGGGAATTCTTGATCGCATCCCTGATGCGAGCGAGGAACAAGTATTGTGTTCTGTGAAGCGAAAGACTTGTTTGTGGCCACATAGATACGAATATATGAGCTCTATACTTTTATTTACCGCATACATTGTAAATGTATAAGTAGTTTTTCTCTTTCTGAAGGTATTTTTGGAAACCAGAATGTTCTGTGAGAAATTTCATAAATGAGTTTGTAAATCACTTTCTGTACCGTACTTTTCTACCTGAATTGATCATCTCTTTCTTACTGGTACCGAAGCTAATTTGTCGGAGGTACAGAAATTTTTCATTTTACGTTATCATTTTAATAATATATAATACAATAATAATATATTTATTTACTTACATTTATTTTCTTTACAGATCGTACCTGGTGGCAGTATATAAGGAAATACAATACAAAAAATACAAAAATACATATCACAGAGCATTGAAATAAAAAATTGTTAAATAAATCATTATACTACCGGTTCAACTAATATTAAAGTATTAAATATAAAAACATTTTACCCTAAAACATCTAAATAATTGATAAAAAAAACTTATTGCACATTTTATTTCACTGATGACTCAAATACTCGATTTACCCCTTTCGTACACTTCACTTCACATTTCCCTTCCCACCTTTTCTAAATTACTTATTTCCCTCGTATCACTTCACTACCCACTATCACTCCACTAACTTCCTATCTATACTAACGTACACATTTTTCCAGAACTTGCCTAATCCTTTTAATTTGTCTGCTCCCCTTTTCTTTGAGCGTTTTTGAATTTAAGAGAGGTTGCTGAGTCCGATAGCGCTCCCACGACACCCGCAGGCAAATTGTTCCAGTCCCTGATTGATCTATTGAGAGACGAGTATTTTCCTACGTCTGTTTTTTGTTTCCTTTTGCGAATTTTGAAAAAGTCATCTTGTCTACTCAATCTAGTCGGTTTTTCTAAACGCTCTTTGGCACCCCGCCACGCTGGTTCGTTTTTAATTGTACTGAACAATCATGCCACTCCCGCTCTTTTTCTACGAATTTGAAGAGGTTCTATTTTTATGTAATTATTCGCACTATTATCCATGTTTATGAATTTAATCGTTTATTCTGAATTTTTCCTAATTCTTCTATTTGATATTTTCTAAAAGGATCCCATCCTGCCGATGCATATTCCAGTAGAGGCCTGACAAGGGTTGTGTATGCTAACTCTTTTGTTGTCGGATTACTGACTTTCTTTAAAATTTGTTTAATGAAATTTGGAGACTTCCAAGCTTTTTGTGCAACACTGTAAACCTGATCAGACCATTGTAAGTTATTTTTAAACATGATACCCAAATATTTGCATGAATTTACTTCCGGTATTGGTTATGAACTGATTTCTTAGGAGCAATTTTGCCTTAAGTGGGTACGAGTGTAGCATATACTTCTCTGCACTCTTCTCTGAATTTATTTTCATTTGATTTATAGTTACCCATTTATGGATTTCATCAAGGTCTCGTTTCAGAGTTATCATGTCTTCCGGGTTGTTTATAGTTCGGTAAATTACACAGTCATCCGCGAATAATCTAATATTTGAATTTATTTTCTCTGGCAGGTCGTTTATAAATGCTATAAATAGTAAAGGTCCGAGAACGCTGCCTTGTGCCACTCCTGATGTGACATCTATTTCTTCCGATAATATTTCCTAAACCCTAACCTTTTGCTTCCGATTACGTAGAAATTCACGGATCCACCCTACCACCCTTCTATCTATGCCAGTATTTGATATTTTCTGAATTATTAAATTATGAGATACTAAATCAAACGCTTTTGAAAAATCTATGACGACTTCATCTATGTTCTGTCCCTTGTCTAACGTGTCTGCGATGTCTGACACAACGATTTTATTTGGTTAAGTTACATTCTATTGTTGTGACTTCAGAATTATCACTAAACACTGATGCGATGTATTTGTTGAATAGATTAGCTTTCTATTCAGGTTTATATACTCTCAACAGCTAATAGTTAGAACAATTATTTTCATGTTTACAATTCTTTTGAATCAAGGAAGATTGAGGGTTTCTTGCTAAAGAAAAATCAAAATATTTAAAAAATGTTTTTATTGGATAATTAGCAATATACCGTGTATATTTGTAAATATGTTTATTTTCATACATTAACTGTTACTACAGTGAGGGAAGTATAAATATGATGTTGCACGTCTAGTGAAATATCTTATATTTCTTAGAAGGGTCACACATTGACGGCGACGGTAGTCTGTAAACTTTTTCCTTGTTCAACCCTGCGGACTACCACCCACATCACCACAGCTTGACCCTCCGCCGAGCAGGTAGAAAAGTTGAATCATGTGTAAGTTCAATCGTGCATGAGTTGAAATGAGCCAAATGGAAATATTTTCCTAGTCACTGTGGAATTTTGTTTTAAGTGAGTTGCCCATTGTAATTCAAGTAGGACCGCTTTGTGGTCACTATACTTGGTATTACCGCGGATGAGAGAAATAAATCATCGGGCTTAATGAGGGAAACATCCAGTACAGCTTCACCCCTTGTCGGTGGTGGTGTTACCTGTGTTAACCCCCCTTCCCATATCATGTCGTTCGCTAATAACTGCGCATCACACCTTACATCAGCTTTTCCTTCCCATCTTACTTCTGGAAAGTTTAAGTCTCCTCCGATTATTAAATGACTCCTAAATCTATTATCGTTAAGGAAGAGATCTTCTATTTTCTCAAGTATTCCTATATCTGTATCCGGTGCTCGATATGCTGCGACTATTTTTAATTTGTTTTCGAAGTCTTATTTTCAATGAACACCTAACAATTCATGGTAACCATCTGAAAATATTAAAGAGCTGTAGAAAGTATTTTTAATGCAAATAAAATCATCTATTTTATTTTGTCTGTCCCTTCGATAAATTGCATATCCTGATCTAAATATTTCTGCATTATTAATGTTTACAACCCACGATTCTGTGCGTATAACTATGTGTGGGTCATACAAGTCTAATAAGGTATCGAACTATAACGTTTAATTTCTGATACTTCTACAATTTACCTGCAACAGGCGCAAAAGACCTCCACCGGGCCCAACAACCCCCTCTTACCCTATTAGTGATATTGAAATGTATTGCCATCGTCGATGTCGAAAAGCTCTCAATTTCCCTGTAGACGCCGGGGCATTCTCCCTCTCCGGCATCACCTCTTCCCTCTCCACGGTCACCGCCTCCCTCGACACCATCACCGCCTCCCTCGCCCCCGCTGTCGCGTCACCCACCACCGCCTCCGTCGATACCGACACCACCGCCACCGTCAGAACTTCCATCGTTGCCTCTTCCACCTCCTCCCACCGTCACGTGTCTTCCTTCTTGCCACTGCCCCTTCTTCGCCATCGACACGTCACCAGCCGCCAGCGCCTCAGTTGCTTCATTATTCTCCGATTCCGATATGGTTATCTCTTGCGCAACTTTCCGGAATTATTGTAAATAACTTGTCTAGACTGGTTGCATCGCAGCGATTTTAGTTCAATCCATCGCGTCCAAAGTCCCTTGCGCTTAACCAGCAATTTGGATCCAGTCTTTACACCCAATATTTCCGCTACAGTTTCAAATGACTTTGAAATATTTGAAATTCTCCTCCAATGAGTGCCTCTCCTCATTAGCATGCTGCTAAGATATATATTAGAGTTCACGAAATTTTTCTTCGCCGCAAGAGTTAAGTCATACATCACCCCTATAATATAATCGTTGTTGAGATGTCTTATGTAATTTGTCCCTACTTGAATGAAAACTGTTTTTGGATTTTCCATTTCTCTATTTTCAATGACTTGCCGCAATTGCTGAATCCGAATTCCCGGAAAACACTTCATATCCATCTTTTCGTCTTCCTCTCCCGCGTGTCTGACTATAGAATCACCGAGTATTGAGCAATCCTTGGTCATTTCTAAGCAATTAATTTGTTCACTGAGACTCTGTTCCGAGCTACCCTCTTCATTCATTTCTTCTTTCCATCTCTGGCTTTCAATAGTTGTCTCAGGGCTCTAATGACATTGACGAGCCCTAAAGCCCCAAGGAAAAAAAATTGTCCCAATTTTACATTTTCTCGTTGGAGCTCATCATTGTTAGGGTTTTGCAATTTCCCCCCCAACATTTGAATCTTCTCTCCGTCCGATTTTTCTCTATTTTTGATGGACTTATCACATTTCCACTTTCCTAAGTCCGCAACTTGTCTTTTCACGCTGCCACAGCTGTGGTGAAACCATTGACCACACACCTCACATTGTGACCCCGAACTCAGCTTCCTGTCTCAGCTGCTGCACATTATCAATAGCGTGGTGTCGCTGTGAGTTGTGCTTTCAGGACCAAAATTCGGTACGATTCCACCAATTAATAGCAATACTCTCACAATTACCGCCCTTAAACCACTCGTTGCCATTAACATGTCTTTTTTTCTTCCATCTTCCAGACCCTGTTTCGTTATATTACTTAAGCATGCGGTTCAGGTTCCCACTCGCACCCGGTAGCTTTCTAGAGAGCAACCCATCGCGTAATCCTTTTACCTATAGCTTCACTCAAGCACGTCTGCACCTAATGACGATCACTAAGGATCTCCAAGACATTTTTAAATTAAAGATAATAAAATGTGTGATAATATGAGCAAATACGTTTCGAAATTATTAAAGCAGTCTTTAGAAGGCAGAAGATTACTCATTTGCATGATGAAAACTTCTTGTGGTTAGAAATCTATCCGCTACCAGTAGCAGCTTTCGTGGTCACACGATCATTTTACAGATCATGGAGTACATGCCCGAGAAGTTGCTGGGTATTTTTGTTTTATTTATTTTATGAAATGGAAACATTTTTACCTATCTCTGTTACAGCTGTCGTGTACTTTGCAGTACTTTTCATCTGTCAGATTTTCTAACCTCATCACCTGTCTCATTTCATTATACGTCTCAATGACTTGTCTTTAGAAGTTTTTCCTTTTATGTGCCGTTTCTCCTAGCGTCTAACATGCAGTGTTGATGTATCTTAGATAGGTTTTGCAATATATTCAATTGGGGTGTTGAATACATAGATTTCCGTGGTCATTTGTGTTGGAAATCCTAGGGGACTTCACTCCTTAGTTGTTTAAATGATTTCCTCCATCTTACTATGACATGCTGCCACTTCAATCTCACAGGGTGAAATAGTGACTGAAATTAATTTTGATTAAACATAATGAAAAAAAGGTACCGTGGGATGGCGGGATTTATTTTATTTTCAAGTGCAGAAATGTAGCTTTATCTGCACAAAGTGGTACATAACGGATAAAATTCTCTCTCAGATATTTCCTCCAGTATGGGCACAAGAATCCATTCCATGTAGAGCATTTTTCCCATGTAGATATTTACGGCAAAATATCTTTAAGAAAATTTTCCGTTAATTTCAGTTCGCGTCAGTAAATCAGTGCATCGCGTTGTGGAAATACCCAATCCTCAAGTCAAGTATATCCGAACGAGAAACTGACGATCTATTGTATCCATCAGTGACAAAATAAATAAACAACCAGTTACTAAAGAAATTTGAAAAAGTGAAATAGTCTTATACCGTTCTTGTCTCATCGAACATAACACTTTTTATAAAGAGCTCTTCATGTTTGCAGTTTTAGTTTGAAGTTCTTTTATGATTTTATTAAGTACTTCTTTGGCACAGTCATGAAAGTCAAAAATATTGTTGTTAATTGGTTGTCTACCATGTTAAAATATTTGCTAGTTTACTATCTTTGATAGTTTAATTTGAGAGTTATTACGAAGCAACGTACAATAAGAGCATCACTTAGTAATTATATTTTAGAAACCAAATTTGGCATGAGTGCATTAATTTAATTCAACTCTACTTTCCTTACCGTCAACATTTTCTTTCCACTATTCACTCCTCAAACAAACATAAAAACCTTTAAAAAACTTAAAATTGAAACTTTTTTTAAAGCTTTTATTTAAAAAGTTCGGCACACCAAGTTAAACACACACATTTCAGTAATATTGAAAATGAAAGAAATATACAAAAAAGTCCCTTCCTTGTTCACTCACCAAGAGTGCAAATACTTCGAAGGTACATAAACGTAGGCATAATGAAAATATGAAATATTAATTATAAGGACTTGAGGCTTTCTGAGAAACTTTAAAGTACATTTAGTACTTATGACGCTTTATGCCTCAAGGTTTGAAATTTTATATTTTGTATTTTCAAAATATCTATGTTTATGCACCTTCTTGGTACTTGGTACTATGACGAGTGACTAAGAAAGGGACGTTTTTGTGGTTATACTTTTTTGATTTTCAATTGTTCTCAAATCATTTTTTTTCTTTTCTGTACGGTACTTTTTAAATAACAATCTGTTTAAAAAAAATTCTTTAATTTTTTTAAATTTTCAGTATTAGTACTTTTTAGTATTAAATGCTGTTAAGGAGTTTTAGTGCACACCTTGTACCTCCATCATCATATCAGCTCAATGCCACCATGTTCATCTATTATCGTATAAACCACGCATTCATCTCGATGGAAAACTTGGAAGTGGCCGAAAAATCGATTACAAATTTCTAACTGATAGGACCATATACGAACGTTATTTTTTTAATTTAATATTTTTTCCAGATGACATACATAAAAATACAATTTCATGTTTAACCATCAGCAATCTGTAATTGATGGTCATAAAGTTAAATAAAAGTTTAATGAACACACAGTTAAATAAGAAATTTTTCATTAGTTTACATGGTTAATAAAACTTGTAACAAAGCCAGAGTAAACATCTTTAAACGTACATTAGTGACAAGAGTATCTGAATACATCGTTTCGAGTTAATCCCGTCCTTATCTAATCTCCTTCCTTTTGCTCAATCTGATACTCTTGTCATCCGATCGCTCTCCACTCTCAAGACTTCCATTCCTACCTCCACCGTCGCCACCATCACAGATCCCTTGCCGAATATTTAATCGGCGACGTGTTCACATTGCAGCTGTGTTCCTATTTTGTTTTAATTAACGGCTCACGCAAGTTCCGTGCAAACAACCGGTTCGTGCACTCAAGAGAGCAAGGACAATTAGAAGTGGAAATGAAGTTGAAGGCGGTGGAGGCGCACTCGAGAGATGTCGCTGCTCACGTCGAGAGGTCATCGCTCACACACTCCTCTTCTGCTTATTTGACACGCGACAATTTTTTTTGCGATTAAATTGTAGTAACTGAATTGGGTTGGTGCTGGTATTGATCATGAATTGTACACTATTTATAAAGATCCACCTATTTGAAGAATAGTGAAATCAGCTAGGTTGAGGTGGGCGGGGCATGTGGCACGGATGAGTGATGCGGAGATACCCAAAGGGTATTAGATGGAGATCCGGGGGGACAGAGGGACAGATAGGACGTGGACGACCCAGAACCAGATGGATGGATGGAGTCATCGAGGATCTTCGGAAGATGGGATATAGAAATTGGAAAGTTTTAGCATCCGATCGAGATGGTTGGCGGAGGATTGTTGAAGAGGTCAAGGTTCACAATGAACTGTAGAGCCATAGAAGCAGAAGAAGAAGAAGAAGAAGAAGAAGAAACTGGTATTGACAGAGTTCAGCAGAATTCGTATTGCTCATAATAGAAGAATAGACTCTATGTATATGATGAAAACAATTTCGTTTTCTTAACGAGCATTATCATTGCTGAACGGAAATACATTTGTATTTATTATCTTTGTTATTACTATTTTACTGTACAGACACCACTTGAACAGCAATGTATTCTGTTAACAGAAAGTATACACTTCTAATTAAATTACTTAGCAATTTTCTCCCTCAATTGCTATCAAATACACTGGACTCGTTTATCATTATTATTTAACACAAGTCTAAACAATTCTCCATTTTCTACATCGAAAAGCCAAACCTCGATAGTTGAATCCTGAGTTATCAGAAAAATTATCGTTCTCTGAAAATAAAAATCGCAATAGCCACAAAAGTATGATTGCAATCTTCCTTGTTTATTACATTCTTCCATTTTACAGTGCTGTATTACAATCGTGTTATAAATATATTTGTTATGTATTATGTATTTGTGAGTGAATATATTGTGTAAGGTACCATGAGTGTAATTGTAAGTGAAGGCAAAATCGCAAATACAATTACAATAATTGATACCAATGACATTTGGTTGAACTTGTAAAAATTCAGGGAAGAGTTCAGAAAATCGATGATTTAGAAATTATAACGGATTGTTATGTTTTGTTGAATAATGAATGTGATAGCCTTGTTAATTAATGTAACACAACCAATATTTTATTCGTGCTCGAGTGAAGCTAATAATCACAACAACAAAAATAAATTATTATCCTTTGGTGGCGTGCGCCTGGAAGATTAAATTTAATCGAAGATTAAAATACAATAGCTAACAAATGAGGTTCTCAAGACAACAAAGAAATCGCTCTTCATTGAAAGAAAGGTGAAATCTGATGCTCTTCTCAATGGGGTCTTGTTTTTTCTTTTGTTGTATTACTGTAGCAGACAACTGAACCATCTCCATCTGGCGATGGAGGTGCGTAACATCCAAGGGAAAGGCGATTCTTGATTACTCAGGGAATGGAGCGCTGCCAAAACCAGTGCGTGGGTCAATGATGTATGGAACGGAGGGAGAGCGCCCGGAAGAATTTACAATGCCGGAAGTAGGAGCGTTAAAAGCTGCCGAGGGGCGTCTTTCCTTGTAATCCAAGACGGCGACGTTGCGAGGTAAGATTAGTTTCGTCTGCGTCGAATTTGCATCAGTAAAAACTCGTAGCTTCACGTAAGCGAAAGACAAGTAAACTCCCCAAGTTTCGCTGCAACAAAAGTGGAAATAATGTGTAACTTAAAAGAATAGGATCCGAATTACTTTGTTAGAATCCTCCTAGCCATTATTAATGCGAATTGTTTAATAAAATATTTATTGAATATGCTAGTTATTTAACACTTTCACGTGTTAGATTTACAACTATAGAAATTAATTTTATGAGTAATATACAAAATGAAGTATTTGTTAAAATAGTATTGTCAGAAAATAGTAAAAAAAAGGCTTCTTATATTTTCTGACGACGCAAGAAAATCTATTCTAAGAATACAGTTTTAAAATTCCTCTTGAATTTGGCTGACTATTTCCCGTGTACTTACAAAACTAAGAAATTGTGTTAAAACCTGAAAAACGTGGAGTCTAGGAAGTATATTTCTTCGATATCTCAAATGAGAAAGATAAAAGAGTACCTTCCCAAAACTATCGATGTATAGTAACGAAAGGTGCTCACTCTTTTGCAATATATCCTTTACATTTTGTATATCTGTTGTGGCGTAAGTAGAAGAAATATAATTTGTCTTGTTTGACATACTTTGGTTTCCAGTTTTAACTATTGTATGTGCTACTTGTTCAGACTGACAGTTCCAAGGTAGGGTGGCGAATGGTGGAAAGAGCCTCCGGAAAACAATTAAACAATAATTAAAAATCAGATAAACTAAATTATATTCTCTTCACTTCTTCGCTAATATGAATGTAGTAACTGACATTCAATGATTCAATAACATAATATTAAATTACGTCTTAATTTAATAAGATAAAATTATTAGTTAATTTATTATTATTTATTTTATGAAGACAATTCAATTGTCGTAATAACAGAAATTAATATAGAAATAGAAATTTTATTCTCTCATTCACACAAAACAAAATATATGTTGTCATATATTAAAAAAGACTTCACAGGCTGATCTGTAATATATATAATAAAAAGTAGTGTAATAATATAAACTGCAAAAATTTCGCCACTTAATGATACATACATTATAGGTTAAAGGTTTTGTGTATATCAATGAATTGTAATTAATATGTTGCCTAAGACTTTTGCTACAAAAATTTTTCTTTTTTTCTTTTTTGTTTTTAAAGTCATCACACTAGAAAAATACACTTATTTGGATAAGGTACATTAATTTTCTATCTCTCATATACATAACAAAATATATTCCAGTGGAAACTTGAATAAAAAGCAATGTTAACTTTGTTAAAGGAAAAAGAGAAAAAAGTAGTTTTGTAGTGTCCGTAGCCAACAAAATAAGTTTTCTTAAAAGATTACCTGATCTCTGTCAATTATGTACATTTGTTTTTAATTCCTGAATATTCTTAACTAAACCTTAACCTAAGATTTATATAGATCAAAAATTTAATCACGCATTAAAATATACCCACACGTAAATGTACATACACACATATTATACATACATGTATTATATTTGTACCCACTATATTATACTCTCCGAAAGTTTTTTATTGCATTTGAGATCAAGCAGTAACTAATCTAAACTACATTTATTAGTGTAGTGGCTACATCATCAATAGACAACAACCACTTCCTTAATTTTTTTATTAAAAGAAAAGGAAATTTTCAGGCTTTTTATATCTTGTGGAAGGCTATTAAACATTTTAGGGGTTAAANATATATATATATATTCAGTTTTTGAGTTACCACTTTTCTGATAGAAAGTCTTTAGCATTTTATATACAAACATATTTCTAATCGGTAAAATATCCAAAGAAATAAATAATGGCCTGAATGAATTTATTTTGGTTTTATTTATTATAATTCTCAACAAATGCTTCTGTAATACAATTAGAGACTTTATATTTGTTTTGTAGATTCCACCCCAACATTCAATCCCATAATCCAGTCTGCTATGAACTAATGAGAAATACAGCACATTCTTCTTAAAAGATAAAAAAATCCTAAGGACATTCTTAATTTTATTTTTCCAGGTTAGTTCCAGATTAGTTCCGTATCTAGTACCACTCCTAAGTATTTAATATATTTCTGTCCATTTATTTCAACACACTTTTTATCACACATCCTGTCTTCACCGACACATTCAAGACATTTATATATTATCTTATTGTCAAACCTAAGATCTCCACGTAAACTAAAGTTTAGATATTTTGTTTTGCTTGCACTTAGGACCATACTATTTGTCAGAAACCACCAACGTAATAATTTCAGGTCATTGTTGATTTTCAATTCAACATTTTCCCATGATTCATTAACATAACAAAAAGCAGTTTCATCTGCAAAGTAAATCAATTGTTCCTGAAATTTACCTTCACACAAGTCATTGATATAAATCAAGAAAAGTAAAGGTCACAAGACTGACCCTTATGGCTCACCGTGTTTTATTTCCGCAAAGTTACTCAATTCGCCATTTAGCTTAACGCATTAGATCCTTCCAGATAAATAACTCTTGAACCACATTACCCCTTATACCTCAATTATACATTTTATGTAATAATATGTTATGGTTAACCGTGTCAAATGCTTTGGTATTATCTAAAAATAATCCACTAGTTTTCTGACCCTTGTTTATTCCACCACATACTCTATTTATAAAATCAATTTAATAAGTTTCAGTATTTAATCCCTTTCTAAATCCAAATCGATTTTGGCTAAAAAATGTTTTGTTTCAAGAAAATTGATCAGTTGTTTTTTCATTATCTTTTCTATGATTTTGGGAAAACATGACAGTAATGAAATATGTCAGAAATATATGATTAACGTCAGAAATATGAGTTGAAACACTATATACGCCAGTGAAAGTGTTTTATTGAACTGCCGTGTGTGATAACACGAGGGCAAGTCAATATATAACGCAAAAGTCAGTTTCCTTTATACCGATTTAAATTACGATCGTATGTTTTGCCAGCATATGTATGCTTGTCGTATAGGATGCGTGACATCTCGTGAGAACGCAGTCAGTCAGAGGCAGCCAGGACACCATGTCGGTTGTGTTGCATGGGTGTACAGGCGTGGAGTTGCGCAGTTTTCGTGGGTCAAAGGACTATCCACAGAAGAAGTGAATTGTAACTGTTTCTCGCGGAAAGATCCAGAAGTTTTCCAAGGGAAAGCAAAGCATCAAAGAAGGTAAGCGTCCTGGTCGTCTTGCGGAGGTGTCAACTGCAGTCACAGTGCAGCGTGTGGAACAAATCGTTCTTAATGACCGGCGTGTGACGATCGATGACGTAGCGCGTGCCGTAGGATGTTCAGATGGAACCGCATGGAACATCACGTGGATCGAAGATGGAGCAGTTGCACTTTTGTAAAATTTGTGCACAATGGGTGCCGCGTCACTTGTCCGAGGAACACAAAAAGAACAGAACAGGAGTCTGCTCTTGCAGCAACTCACTCGGTACACTGAGGAAGGAGAGGACTTCATAGCACGAATTGTTATGGGGACAAGTCTTGGGTTAACCACTTTCAACCCGAATCCAAACGATCTTTCACGAAATGGAAACATTCCACCTCTCCAACAACAACAAAAATTTGGATGATTCCATCAGCCCGCAAGGTTGTGTTCACTGTGTTTTGGTCCATACTGCGGAAATTTTAACCTCAAGGTGAGACTATGAATGTCGCGTCGTACTGCACCTCTCTTAAGGAAATCCGACAAGCCATTCACCGCAAGAGACCTGGACTCGTGACAAAGAGAGTGATGCTTCTGGATGACAATTCCCGTTCTCACATAACAAGACCAACGCAGGAGCTGTTACGAACATTACGTTGGGAACGCTTGGAACATCCACCGTACAGTCCTGACTCAATCCCCTCTGGTATTCATCATTTTGGACCCCTAATAAAATCGTTTGGGAGGCCGTCATTTCGAAACTATTGAAGCCGTAATCCAAGAAGCTACTCGTTGACTGCGACAGCAACCAGACGACTTCTTTGCCACCGGCCTTCAAGGGCTCGTAAAAAGATGGGATAAGTGTCTAAGGTGTATGGGGGAATTATATCAAAAAGTGAAATAAATTTCAGGAAGTTACTTCATTATTATTGCGTCCATCCAGCTTTGCGACTTATTTATTAGTTACGTTCAAAAAAAAACATAAAAGGGAAATAATGTAATAATATTTACAATTTAATACATCGCGTCGTCTGCAGGAATATTACATATTTCAAATTCCATATCTTCATCAAATATTTACTTATATATTTGCCAAAATTTGTACGTATGAAATTAATAAGGACGTGTTGTTACAAAATGAAGAATTCTACTAGAGTTCGTTTGGATCATATCTGCGAGGATGTTTCTGTTGACCACCAGTGGTGATTTGTGATCTGCAGGAGCGTAAACTTGTTCACAATACGACGAGGTAGCACATCCGAGATGTTGAATAATGAGCATTTCATTAAAGAGGCACTTCATCATATACGTAAGAAATTCATGACTACCATGATGGCGGGGAAACGGTAATTTATTTCCCAAAATCTGACAGTGTACAACAAAGATTAAGTGTCTCTGTCCATTGCGTGATAGCACAGCAAGTCTCTTTTGCACATGGCTTTCATGTGTCATTGATAAATAGACAATTGCTTTTCTGAAGGCGATATCTTTGTACGTTGACGTTAATTGAATTCAATGCAATTCGAGATAATACTTCAGTGTTGCATTTCTAATCGTTGCGCCTGAATACTTTTGGCAATTTTTAGAATGACAAGTAATTTGTTCCATTCGCTGTCGAGCTTACTACCACAAAACGCAATACGCAAGTTATTCATAGGGGTGTAGGTCGATTCTGCAATTGATTATTGTAGAATAGCTTCAATTTATTGGAGGGCTAGAATAGAAGTAAAGCATCAAAGAAATATTTTTTTGATATATGTCAGGAGCTAAAAAAATTGTGCAATACAAAAACATACGTGGAAATACATTTTTTGATTCATCAAATACGTTTGCGTTACTGAATACTATATTTAAAGAATATGTATTGCGCAAGGTTTTGGCTTATTTTCAAGTGAAATAATTGAAATAATTTACAAGAATAAATCATTCGTGAGATAAAGTTTCACCCATATGAGGTAGACAAATGAATTTTAATGTGTAATTCCAATTGTGTCACACATTTTTAGAACATTATTACCAAACTTCTTTAGGGTTTCAATTTTAAGATTAATTCCAGTACTGTCTAAAACGGGTATATAAGATAAAAGGAAAAGCAGTTACGGGTATACTATAATTGTCAATGCAAAATACGCTATAGACTCGATCCAGTTTCACTTATCTCCTGTATAAGGAGATGTCTCACGTCTTCCGAGGTTTATATTTGAGTGAAAATGGTGTGCAGTTGTGGAAGGTGAACCGTTGGTGTAGTGCGATCAAAGCAGAAGTCCCGGGTTCGATTCCCGACTCGTCGCCATTTTCACATGGCCGAAATTTGTCACATATCTTCTCCATGTGTAGGGTACACGGAAGAAATATATGATATTGTTTGTATGTTTCAAATTCGGAAATTTTAATTCACATTTGTGATTCATTATAAAAATCCTATTCAGTGAAACAATTGAAACGTATTTTTCAAAAGTTTCAAATTTCTATTGGACAAAAGATACACCAGCATTGCCATTGCAACCGTACATGATTCATGAATCTTTTGCACCCCTCAATTTGTTACTCCTTCCTCTTTTTGAAACGCTTCCAGCCAATTCGTGGGCTATGAAGTTAGTAGATCCTACTTACAGAAATCGTGATAAATGCAGTTGGCTCAGAATGCAAAAAGTAAATAATAAAATAGAAATATAAGAAATTGAATTTTACATTGCACAATACAGTAAGGCCATTGATGAGTGTTGATTTGAAGTAGATGTCGACTTGATGTGGAAATCCAATCGTTCACGCAATGTGTCCAGATATGCCCGGAGAATTACTGATGCAGCAGTGGTGGGTCACTGTCGGATTTATAACCTTACTCCATGATACTTCAAATGTGTTCATATTTCAGCCTACTATCTGAAAGCTGAAAATGGGCCAAAAATTTCATTAGTACAATGCGTATAACAAATACCACACGTACCCGAACGTTGCTGCTTCTCATGTCGAAGAAACCAGAGAGAGTCAAAATGAATAATGTATATAAACGTCTCGAGGATCGCTACTTCACATAACGAAGGACCTGGATCGACTAATCAGTTCCCATAATCCATCAAGTAAACTTATGGACAGGAATATAAACTTCTGAAGAAAGCGTGTTCACTCATTTTACATCTTTGGAACATAGAAGTTCTTTCTTTCTTGAAATCGAACCTATAGGCCGACCACGTCTTCTCTTTGGAGAGTCTTTCGACTCGATGGGTTTATGAACAAGTTGGTTTATAACAATACGAAAATATGTTATAAATTATGGTGCATGTAGATTTTATAAAATTAACATTCATTCCGAGAGGGAGTGTTTCTCCGTAAGGTAATTTTATAACTCTAACGATAAAATTGTATGAAATTATTTTAAAAAATCAACATTCTCTTCAACATCTCTAATCACAATTGTACACACAAATCTCGCATTAGTTATTTAAAATTTCAAGAATGTAAAATAAAAGCCGCACGTATATCTCCTCCAATATCAGTATACGCATTGACATACGACTCTGCACTTGAACCTTTAAACGTAATAAATTAGTTACAACATTACCCACCTAAAGGCGCTTCCTAATGACAAAGAAGGTACCAACTGACAATGTTTTTCGTATCTAGAAGGATGAATTTGTGAGCAGTGTCAAGATTTGGTTTCACGAAACGCGTATTTCATCGAAATACTCGTAACGAGTGTTAAAAAAGTCGAGTGAAAATCACAACTGCGTGATAATCTTTGTTGGAAAATTCAGATGTGATTGAAATCGTTTACACACATTGCTAGAATAAAGGTATTGAGGAGGACATTAAAAATATTACTCCAAAATGTTTTCGTTTTTCTACGTGTACACTCATCATTATCCAATAATTTCATTAATTTAATTACACTAAATACATGTGGAAACGTAAAAAATAAGGGAATAAGAAATTAAGACAAGAAAACACAATAGACTGCAGTTTCGATGTTTGTTGTATTATTTGAAGAATTCATATTTAGGATTCGATCTCCTATTGACGTGAAAAGTAATTACATAAAATCATTCAAAATTACTTAATCTGGAAAGAATTCACCTCGGGCAGACAATGGTGAAAAATAAAATAAAATCACTTTGGAATCCTCTTTTTCCCTCCGTATGTGACTCTTTACAGTTGTGGCGACGTTTCCCGACGAGCAAACAATATTAATAATTGCCTCGAAAACGATGAGACGTATTTACTCACTTGTCATACCTCGCGTGCCGAGGTCGCGATGTCCTCGATAGCAGTCCCTCGAAAGTAGATCTTCTCCGGCATCTTACGATATAAAGAGAAATGGCCACGTCTCTGTGCTTGGCTACGCGACGCGCAAAATTTGCGAATCTCTCTCTCTCTTCCCCCTTGCACTCCAACTTACCTTCTCCGAACATGAGAAATGCGCGCTATTCAAGCTACAAGCGAAGAGTTTCCTGTGTACGGTGCCCCGCCGCGGCGAATGCGCGGTTCTCTCCGCAGCGCGACTTATCGGCGGCAATAAAAATGCTTTTGGGAGTTATTTGTGGGCAATAGAGTCTCCCGTGGCGTTGCGCATTCCCTAGACCCTTGTCCAGGACCCTTATGGGCTCGGCGACATTTTTTTCATGAACATTGCAGCTACCGAGCATGACTTTGGTGATTCGTGGAGCTGCGTGAGAGGGGAGAGGGGTTGTTGATCGTCTCATCGGAGATTTCTCAGTGCTCACTGAATACTTATGTTGAAACAGCTGGGTATTTCGCCTCGAGGAACATCCGCATAATCTTAATTTTATTGGCAACTATTAGCATTGAAAAGGTTCATTACAAATAAAAATTTCCATTATATAATTGGCTCCGATGCTATTGAAGATGTTTTTTCGGAATGATCCAATAATTAATGTATTTTAACAAAAAGGGAATTGCTAATGATTCATGCATCAAAAATTCAAAAAATGTTTTGAAGTGATCTACCACTATTAAAATCCAAAATATAATTAAAATAAATAAATAATTTCAGACATACAATCATCACAAGGTAGTAAGTCTGAAATGATTTATTTATGTTGATGTACTCTCTTTTACCGCTGTAGTATCTGCAGTTCTTATTAGACATTCATTCTCATTGTAAGTTCAGAAAAATCTACATAAAATTGATAAATTTATTGTATAAATATTGTGTTTAAAAAATCCCGTTCCCGAGTATAGAGTTTTTCTAAAGAAGTTCCGAATTATTTTCTTGTTTGACAGATTTCTTGCTTTTTATCCTCATTTAATGGAATATTTTCCATTTATATTGGCCATTAATATTCATAAACTCACGCATTTTACATTTACTATTTTCTATTTGCTCCTTTTAGCATTGAAAAGGTTCATTACAAATAAAAATTTCCATTATATAATTGGAATTCAAATGTTATGAAGACACATTTCCCGTCCCTGTCACGTTAATTATATCGATACACCTGAATGTCCTAAAACAAAATTTCAGAAAAAAAATTATTTCATAACGACAAGCCATGCGCCAAACTCCCTCAAGAAACGAATTCGAAGTCATACTCGCAATTATGCAGAGTAGTGCCACTGTTTTCTGACTATTAACAGCAATTAACCTATTAAATTTGCGAAGTTCTATAGTAACAAGAAAGAAGTAAATAAATACTTAGTATTTCGACAGTATTTAATTGCTACCATGAAAATTAAAATTTATACGTGTGTGTCATTTTCTCCGCGGTTTGTTGCGTCGTGGTTCTTCTCATGTTCCTGTTTCTCGTTAATTGTTTAATAAATATTCAGAGGGTGGTCCCTGTATAACCAGCTAATAATGCTAGCGTAGCGGTTTGCCAGTCTGCTCATTAGACGCGACGCGACATGGTGATCAACCAATGGCGAGAGGCGGAAAAAGTGTATTTGCCCCCACCGAATTCTTAACGAATGGAGCTTACACCAATCACAGACAATCTGCTGCACGATTGTTTTTCTCGTTTAGTATCATATACATAATCAACAAATTGATGTAAATTCTTATTTTATAAAATACTTCCATGTAATTGACTATTAAATAAATATTTATTTTCAGTGTACTGCTTCTAGAGGGTATTTGCAAATACAATTTTCAGTTTTAGCTGACATCGAACTTCTTCAATAATATTTCATGATAATAAATTTCAATTCAAAACTTTGGGTTTCTTTCGATTATTTCTTGTCAGTTCTCGTTCTTAATGAAGTATTATTTGCTCGAACATTGAACACTACTTTAAAATGCTGATTAATTGCGAAGCAAGCCGATAATAGCGAACGGATTTATTTCGGAATAAGAAAATTTTTGATTAGTTTTCCATCGTTAAAACTGGATTGTGGTAATTGTTTTGCATTATTCATTCAAAGCATTCTTATTCTTGAATAGTGGAGTGTTAAGGTGGCGTAAGAATAAATTTTTAGTGCACAAAGAAAAGAAACTGAATTGCCACGAAAGGTTGTATCGCGTGTATATAAAATTAGTTACACTACATTTCTCTACATAATAGTCCACATTACCCAGATGGAATGCGAAGCAAAAAGATAATTTGTCATAATACCAAAATTGTGTCGATTCAGCTAGCGATACATAGTTCATGTAGTTCTTTTTCTTTCTTGTTCGCGCATACAAATCACCATACCCGCAGGGTCAATTCAGTTATTTAATCACGAAGCTTCGCGTGCCGTTCGGACATCGCCTTTCAAACTAGTGAGGTTTCCATTTTCCCGTAAATCTGAATACGGTTTTCAGAACATCATACTTGCCTCAATACAATTTACTGTAGAAAATAAAATATAGTTTGAGAAAAATCATATTTACTTGTATTCATCCTATGTAAAATGTTAATCGAGTTGGATTGTTTTGTTACGATACTCCAACCACTCAATTTACAATATCAAAACTTATCATCAATGCAAAAATTCGAGAGCTCTTGCGATATATTCTAATATCTTCATTTTAATAACGAAATGCTTTTAAATTTGTCCCAAACATCCCCTCTCTACATTTTAAGACACATTAGGAAGGGGGTGTTTTTCGAACAAATTAGATTCTTGCTTCCGATTCCTATTTTCGACGATAAAGCAAAGAAAACCAAATGGAAAACAATAAATAAAAAAGTTTCGAAAATATATTTATAACAAACCCATTTCAGAGGTCTAAAAATGGTTTCTTTCAAAAATTAAAAATTCTAACATTTTAAGAGGCAGATTTTATAAGAATGAGGCAGAAATGAGGGTGACATTATACACACCATTTTTGATTTTACTGAAATTTTTATGGTGGGTCTTTCTAATGATTTTAGAAGACACCCATATTTTTCCACCAAAACTTTTTTTACTACACCACCCGTTCGCCTTCCGCAACTGTACACCACTTCCACCCATACCCGGGTTCTATTCCCGGCTTGTCGCCATTTTCACCTGACCTAAAGTTATTACATCTTCTTCACGTGTAGGGTACTAGGAAGAAAAATGTACAAAAATATTGTTGTTTACTCTTTTTCAACAATAAAGTATGGTGTAAAACGTAAAATACTTATTATAACAGCCTATTTTTTTCAGAAATTCTTTTGATCGCAGCACTTAGCTTTCAGGATCTGGCAATAAAAATGTTTTACCCAAATAATGAACATTGTTTTTGATTCTTTTTTCAATTCTGAGGTGTACATCATTGCAAGGAAAATTATTTCTCTGAATATGATTGCTAACAATGACAATGATTTTTTATTGCTATGTTACAAGTTATATTATGACATTATAAAAAAGGGATATTGTTGCATACTGACTACTCACACATAAAATAAAAAAACTTATGAAAAAAGTGAATAGGTTGTAGGCCTAATATACAGCTAACTGTATGCTTTGTTACCATATTTTCCATTTCCACATTGTCTTGAAGTAAGCCATATGTGCTTGCATGGCCATTAGCCAAAGTTCTGTCGATTATCCGTTAACAGACAGGTACTACTATGATATCCAATTATCAAGTTTCACATTGACCCTCAGTACACTGAAATACAGGGTATTCTTTTTTCCATGCAACAACTAATTAAGTTAGTACTGAGTAGTACTACACAAGTTAAACCCCAAAACTGTGACTGACCCTCAGTGTATGGACCCATGAGGTCTCAGATATGGCGCTTTTTCACTTTCCGCGACAAACTTTGGCGAACCCTGCCAGGTTGCACTGAAGGTCAGCCTTGAAATTTACAAAGTAATTCAATTAGCTACTAACGTCATGTTGTAATTACAAGAATTGCTTCGGCTGATGCTCAATGCACTGAGATAATAGAATACAGAAAGAAGTCGATTTGGGAAAAATACTGGGTCGCGACCCGCTTTAGGAATTTCTGTTAGTCACAAAAAAAAACGTTCTTGGAAAAAATAGGTGCCTTCTAAAATCATTAGAAGAAACCATAAAAAGATCGGTAAAATAAAAAATGGTGTGTATAATGACCTACCTCACTCTTATAAAATCTGCCTCTTAATCAGGTTGTAATGGGAATAAAGATCCATGATTTACTGCTCATGCTGCAAGGTTTGACAATCTCTGTACAACTGTGTGAACCACACTAAACGTCATTTCTAGACCTTTACGTGTCGAAGTGAAGTAGTAATCATACATACACGACAGAAAATTAACCATTTTACCAATTTGTTGAGTTTTACTCGTGTGAATTTTTGAATATTTCTTCTTTTGCCTCGGCCTTTTGCAGCTACAATTGTATGACTTAAGCCGAATTGCAAGGCTCTTTGACCATTACCATACTTTGATTAGTCGACACGATCCGGTTTCGCACGGGAGTGTTTGTTGTTATTATATGGTTTACACTTCGTTATAATTTGTGTTGACAAAAATACTCAGTTTCAGTCTCATTTCAATTTTCAAATTTCAATGTCCAAATCTGCGATATTTTCATTAATATAACAAAATTCTGGGAAAATATCCCCTGTCATCGTTGTAAAATCTTATTTCAAGGAAATATTTTCTTAGTGAGCCTTTACAATAAAAAAGCAACATCCCATCGAATTTTGCAATTTCCCATCATTAATATGTTCTCTCCATTGATGAATAATGAATGAGACAATTACTCGAGACAACTCCGCTTATACATAGTGGTCCATTTCAGTGCAGGCATTAAAATATCTCAAAAACTGAGAATCGTAAAAGCAACTTTAAATTAAAAGTTGATTTTTAAAAACGACGGCATAAATTTGTGCTAAAGCAAACACCTTTCCCCCTTTTGTGAATGAATGTGGGGAAACTTGGAGAACTGAGATTGAAACCTCCATATTTTTATTGCATATTCAGCGGGTAAAATACGCAATATTTATTTCAAATATTTTCGTGAGAGATGGCGCTATAGTTGTTAAAATAAAATTTTCAGCTGATCTCAGGAAATGCACATAAGATCGAAGAAAAGGAATACTCAATAATTTAAAAAACTACAAATCATACCAATCTAGACTCCTTCACTTTCCAGGAGTGGAGGATGTCTCTATTAAAAATCTAAATAATCTACGTTAAAAAAAGAAGTAAAACAATAAATAAAATTTTTGAAATGATTTTTACAATTTTTTTTTC
This sequence comes from Laupala kohalensis, assembly GCA_002313205.1. Taxonomy (NCBI): domain Eukaryota; kingdom Metazoa; phylum Arthropoda; class Insecta; order Orthoptera; family Trigonidiidae; genus Laupala; species Laupala kohalensis. The sequence continues at coordinate 523,588 of NNCF01127001.1, read as the reverse complement.
TATTTTCACAAACTTGTTAGAAGTGGTTATGATGAAATTTGTAATCTGCACCGTAATAAAATAAAAAAACAGGAAGGAAAGTTTATAAATTCATTTTGAGAACACGTTGGAATTCAGTGCATCCTAACGAGAAAACCATTCGTTGAAAATAATATAGCATGCCGTTAATATGGACGACAGAAACCTAAAAATACTTTCATCACTTGTGCAACTTCCATAAGCGAAATACTGAAAAATCTAATTGCATTTCAAGATACTTCAGTTAATGTTTACAAATAAAAATTGAGATAATGCCTCAATTATTTCGCAAGATATAGTGAAAATAACAAAACTTCGAAAAACCACATTTTGTTATAAATACCACTTTCGAATCGAAATTTCATAAAATTAACTGAAATTTCTTTGAAAGTTTGTTAGTTTAAAGATGTTGGTTTACTGAAACACATGGGTCTACGGTGGGACGAAGGGAAAATAAGTGAAAGGTGTCGTAAATTTGAGGAAGATCTTCCTCTCACATTTGCACTGACTCACACAGCGAGGTCAGTCCAGACGCTTCGCCCGCCAATCCTCTTATCATCGTGAACATTTGATAGACATTCCATAAATTCACGGAATCATTAACTTACTTCCCCTTCCCCTTAGGGTAGTCACAAATGTTTCACACTACTGTGTGAGGATTCCAGCAGAATTGTGACCTCTTGTGTTTTAAAATCTTATCACTAACACTTAACATCTGATGGGATTATATATTACCGCACTTATTATAACTCTCTGTCATGCAAAGGAAAACAACAATTAACAGACGACTGTACGACAGTTATATGCCTAATAGATCAGTTGAACATTACACCCATCCACAAATTAATCAAGTGTTGTCAATCGTTATATATGACTGACCGGTTCTTGCTTCTGAAAAATACCTCGTATCGCATGTTCCTCAGTATGCCTTTCGAGGTGCATATATTACCTAATCTATATTAATTCAAGAAAAATATTTTGAAATTTTCTGTGAGTCATTGGGAGGAACCGTTAGAGTTTCATAGTGATTAGGATTTGATAATAATTTAATACAACTATAATCATTACTCCTGCGCGAGCTGTATTTTTGTTCAATGTGGTATTAAATATGGTATATTTATTCTGAAAAATACTCTCCATGATACTCATGCAGTGAAATTGTATTTATTTCATATGCCTTGTTTATGGTAATCTGTGTCGCATACATCTTTCGATTAAAAGCTCACCTGATAAAGTGAGAGGGGAGCTCTTTCCTTTTCTTTCTGCACTGAAATCTCTAAAAGGAGTGTGTCGCCATTTCTCGTTTCCCTGTGGTGCTCTAGCGACCTTGGAAAGATTTACATGCAAAATTACTATCTGCACAAAACGCCGACTCATGAGCACGTCGATCAACGAGGTTCAAATCGAAGTCGAGGCTAGGTCTTAATTTTTCTTTTCTTTTCAAACAGACTCGATAGTGTAAGTGGTAAGGTTCCCATTCCTAAGGTTTTTTTCTTTTTCTTTAGGGTTTGAAGTGTGTTATTACATCTGTTACTATTACATTTCTCCAAGAACTTAACCTTGCGAATCCTTCATAACGTCTTTTTTAAATGTATTTTGCTATGGCTTCAAGAACCTTAATTCCTGCATCTGTCTGTAAGTCTTTTCCGTTATCTCCATCATAACATCTTGAAAAGTAAAAATCTAGCGACTATACAGATCATCTGACATTGCAGACAACACGTACCCAAAAAGAAAGGTCTTATATATCTTGTTTTAATTGTTTAGTTTCCCGTCGTATTCCCGTCTCTCGACATTCCACGACTTTAACAAATTTTAATTTATTTTCTATTTGTATGATCTGATACGTATGATATAACAGTTGCAACTAGTATATGTTTTGTATTTATTATAGTTTCGTCGTATTATCCAGTTATAACCCTTTATTGCTTAAACAGTCAGGTTTATTTTATTAACATATTTTGTTACAGGATTTTCTTAAATTTATTTCCAGTAATGGATGGAATAGTACTTAGTACATCAATAAGTGATATTTCACTTGAAAATTTATGCGTATTAAAATATTTTTATCCTTTTTTACCAAGATTCGAGAATAAAATTGTGCAGCAAACGTTCTTTGCGGATAAAGTGTATATAATTTTACGAAAGTGAAAGAGATTCATCGTGCTTATAGGACGGATTTCAAGATATATGGTATTACGTTTGATGTGTAAAGCAGGTGCCAACGGAGGTAATGAGGAATTTTGAAGAGTTAAGATTATGCCAATCCTTACCCGGAATGTCATTAGTGTTTCAAATCACGTGACGTCATGGTGCCATGGATTTCTTGAAGTATCTCCAATCAAGATCGTAGGCAACTGGCAAGTCCCTACTCTTTTTATAGTTTTATTAAAAACAAAAATAAGATGTTTTAATAAATTGCATGGTTCCTAAGTTAGTAATGTTCGAGAAATTCATTACTGTAAAATAATTATTTCACTTGGAATTTGTATGCCTCATTGTCATATACTTGAGATTTTTATTTCTACTTGATAAATAGTTCTAAAACGTGGTTATAAAAAACATTTATTCGTGAGAGACTAAGGGGNATATATATATATATATATATATACAAAAAGTAACTCCTATAACTGTCTTTTGACATGTTTATGCTTTCCTCAAAAAGTGTATAAAATATATAAGAAATCAGACCAATCCTATTAACATAAAACTACTCGTTTTTTACATAGTTCTTTCTTTCTTTCAAATGCATAGGCCTGGTTATTCTGACAAGATTCAAGATATTGATTCTTGCAAATCTGATGCCAATGTTAAACAGTTAGAAAACATGATCTTATTAGGTACACCTCCAGTTTATCAACTGATCAACAGGGGATGTTGTAGAAAATGGAAACTTGTGTGACAACTTCAATTAATTAATGCATCACTTCTTATTATATATTTCTCGTCCACATCACTTGCTTTATGTCTTAGCGTGTACAAGAAATAATGTTTTTTGTTCAATTACATTTACATTTCATGTAGAATTACGGATCACGAGATAAGTGAGATGAAATTCTAACCCAGAACGAAGCAATTTCGTCATTAAATCTGTCGTTCACAGACGTTTATCACGAACGTAATTTCGCATATCTGTTTTAATATTCAGCTCCTGATATTCATGAAAATGTATCTCATTACGTGGTTAAATTATGTAAATAATGTGAATGGGATATAGGTTGATGATAATGTGAATGGGAGTGTTGATCTATGCAGAGTTAGATTGAAGTATTTTTGTTAATATTTCTCAATTAAATAAAAAATTAATTCTTTATTGATTTTTAACCGTTAATTATTGACACCGTTCTCTTAACTTGAATCAGGTTAATTATCTTCCTCGTCAAGCACACCACATTTTATATGCGATGTTTGGGAAATGAATTACGGAATTCAGTCCCTCCGCTGCAAAAGCAATGAAACGAATTAGAAATAGAAACACCTGAACTTATTGCAATATTTAATATGTGTGAGCAGTTGTACATTTTTTACTCTTGGTTATGTAAATAATTCTTTAAATTTAAGTTCTTATTTTTATAATTATCAGTATACAGCTCAATTATGACAGTCACAGAAGTAAGTCACGACAGAGTTACTTATAGAATAAGAGAGACAACTGTTAAGTAGATCAGACACTCTCCGCTATTGTGTCAAAATTTGCATACCGCCCCAAATAGGATTATATCCTCAGTATGTAAACTATATCAATCCAAGAAATATGAAAGTTAGTTAAAGTTGGCATTTTGTGTAAATAAAAATCTGTAGTTATTATATTTCTTGTAACAAATGGATTAATAAAGAATTCATTAATTCATATTTCAGTGTAGTACGAAGTATACCTACCGCCGTATTATTGAGGTAGCGTCTACAATTTACTGATTGATAATAGTGCGTGGGATTGATTCCCCACTTGACGGATTGAGTGACGTTTTTCAGCTAGGATTGATTACCTTCACTTCCAGTCTGTGTGCTACGGTACTTCCCTTGCTTATGTCAAGAGGTTATGTGAAAGAGCAGGACCGATGGCCTGAACGTCGCTACGTCATAAAGGTAAGCCATTGAATGAATGAATAAATAAATAATACACAGAAGATAAGGACGTTGACACATTAAATACTGGAGACTGGAACAATAATAAATTCAGAAATAAAACAAAATTTATTTGAGAAGTAAGTAAAAAAATTAGGAGAAATGCGTTCAGCTTTGAGATGACAATTAAACAGACGATCACCATCTACGAGAGAGAGTCGTTTTCTTGACAACAACGCATCCGGACGGCTGAGCTGTGTGACATATCTCGCAAGGCGAATATTCTTTACGTTTCTGCAGGATATCATTAATCAAGAAACTGCAGTCAAGTATCTCCTCGTCCCGTAACAGTACTTCGTTTCAACCCGACTATTTTATTTTGATGGATATCGGGAGTTTGCGAATCAGAAAAAAACATTGAGCATTAATGTAATTGTGATTTGGTGAACGATACAGTGGCTTAATACAATCGAATAAATTGTATGAGTAATCGAGTATGACTATTCGTCCGCAATCAAATCAATTCTCGTAAAACTTCTTCCTTTCTAAGAAGCATTAGGCTGTCGAGTCACGTTCCTCCTGCGCACGGCCATTGTTTTTGTCCAACCTCGTCGAGAACGTGAAACACACTCGTGAGATAGAAAACAGTGTGTCGTGCGCTTCTCATACGTCATGTCGTGCCGGATTCTTGGAGTCATGAACTTGCTGTGGGCGTGTCCTTAATGAGGCGCACCGTCCATGCATAGCGGGGGTAAACCAGATATAGAAGTGCGCTTGGCTCCATCTTGCAGAAGCTACCACGCGATGTAAATTATTAGTCTGGCGCTTGAGGTTGTCGGTATTAGATATTTTAGTAGACATTAGTTCTATGAAAATAGGATTTTAGGGTTGAATTTTCACCTGGGTCATTTTTTGTTTGTTTTGTTTTTGTTATCGATAAATCAGTGAACTTCAATGGTTGTCTCAGTTCCAAATATTATGACAGTCTTACCTCGATTGTTCTTGTCTCCAGCATTTTACACCTATTGCACCGCGCGATCCTTAATCACATATTTTGATACACCTGAGAATGTAGTTTTTGAAAAGCAATTCGATTAGCGATGATGGGAAATGAGAAATGAAATATAATGAAACTGTTGCCAATTTACTGAAAATTTGTTTATTTTGACCAAAACTCGTGATAACTTCTGTTATTTGCAATAATGGTTAACGACGTTTTATGTATTTTTATTTAAATTGTTTATCAATTTAGAGAGTTTCTACTCATGGGAATACATTTTTGGTCAAAAATGAAAAAAGAAAATATTTTATTCGGATTTAAATGTTTTTTTCTTAATTTTCATTTAGGATTTAGTGTGGGTATACGATTATTATTATTGTAATAACGGCGTCGTAGTTCTTTGTTGCAAATCTTTCACTTACACGTATGAATGAGCAAGTGATTAAGGTAGTACCAGTGACCGAAGTTATTCAAATAAGCATAATTATGACAGAGAAGTATAATTAGGTTTTCTAATTTAATGTATTTTTTGTATAATGCAACATTTTCAAATATAATAAAGAATAAATATGATTTAGTTTTTATCTATCAGTTAATAGTATAATAGTTCCGTATTTGAAAACTCGCTTCACACGTTTTAAATACTCTAGAGCAGAAGTGGTCAGCAATCAGCACTTTGACGAATGCTACGGGCAATTGTGTGCGACAGCGCAACAACTCTGCAGTGTAGAATGAAGTGCAGTCTACTAAGCTGCAACAACCTTTATAACACAATCAAATCAAACTATAGCCAATATTTAGTATCATTTAATTACTCATTAATTACCCAGAAATAAATTTCTAACAATGTCCAGTTTTTTAAAGCTTTCTTCTTAAGCTGACACAACCATTTTATAATACGTTTATAAAAATAGTTCATCAAGCTGAAAATTACATTTGAATTAATTACTCCTAAATGACGCAAAAATTTTACCAAATTTTTAACAATAAGAATTATTTTTTAAAAATTTTCTTTATATACCTGTGACACACAAAATGTAGCGACATGGCTTAAAGGGGTCTAAATCTAACAAAGACCAAAGAATATAATAACATGACACAAACATTAACACAAAATATAATAACATGAGTAATGAAATAAATTGTTATTACAAATTATTTAATTAATTAATAAAAAACTGTATAAACTAACACTATGTACGAATACAAAACTCAAAAACTCTATGCTTACAACAGAAAAGTAACAATACAATCGTACATTACAAAAAACTAATTCAGAAGTAATATAATCATTAATATTTATTGTTAAATTTTCGCAAATTTCGAAATACATGATTAACAATAAAAAATCAAAATAAACAATCGTATCAGAAATTGAGAAAATATGCATATTAACACGATTCTAATGGAAGTTTAATACAAAAAGAATTTCAAATATTTCCCACTCTCATCAAATAACATATATTGTAAAAACATTTATAAACAAATTTGAACTATAGAAACAACGATATAGAAACTATAAACTTTTAATTTATATATTCAAGTGATTGTGTTTAGGTAATAAAATGGAATATGCATTTGTAAATAGCTATTCATTTATTCCAATCAAATTTACAAATCGTTATACCATAAAAGGTCATAATTTACTCATTGTCATAAATTAAAACATTCCCATGATGTTGTAAATAATACAATTACTTTCTTTATAAAGAATAATGACTTGTCTTTTAATTTCATAAACAACTTATTTGATGGCTCTGTACCCGAAACTTAAAGAAAATCGATATTTCAAAGCCTTACAGAAATAAGGTTATGAAAATTGATGTCAACAATACAAATATATAAACTTTTAATTTGTTTTATTTTAATGTGATTGTGTTAGCGTAATGGAGTGGAATATGTATTTGTTCATAGCTATTCATTTATTCCCATCAAGTTCACAAACCATTATATCAAAAAAGTTAATTATTTAAATGTCTTAACTAAAACAACTCACATAATGTTGTTTATAATATAATTATCACTATTATTATTTTTAACAGCTAGTCTGATGATTTTATAAACAATTTATTCGATGACTCTGTAGCCGAAACGTATAGAAAACCCATGATATTTCAAAACCTCAGAAAAAATTTGGCAGATGTTACGATTATGAAAATTTATGACAACAACACGAAATCAATTTAATTTAAAATAATTTGAAGTGATATGGTAATAAAATGGAACATACATTTGTTTATCGCTATTCATTAATTCTAACTTTACTAATCGTTATATCAAAAAAGTTAATTATTCTAACACTGTCTTAACTCATTAACTCAACTGCATTAACTCAACAGGATACGATTATGAAAATTAACGTGAAGAATACAATTTTGTTACCTCTTAATTTGTTTTATTTTGAAGTGAATGTGTTAGCGTAATAAAAGTGAATATAGCTATTGATTTATTCGAATAAAATTTACAAATCGGTAGATCACAAAAGTTAATTATTTAATTAAAAGGTTCAAAAATTCTTAGAAAATGTTGTTAACAATTCAATTTATCCATTATTAACTTTAAAAACTCGCCTGACAGTTTTATAAATAATTTCCTTGATTGGTCTGTACCAGAGACATATCAAACGTAGGAAATTATCGAACTAGAGAGTGAGTTTTTGCAAATATAATGTTAAATCGTTTCTTCTCTAAAGAGTGCAGATAAACCTAAGTCATATCATGACAATATGTCCCATTTGTAAAGAGGAAGAAACATATTCAACAGTAGTATCAAAACGGATTAAAAATAAAATGAATTTTTCTGTGAGATTGTTAAAATCTTTGAAACGTTGGATGGATATTTCTTTCAAGCATATTGCCATACTTCGTCATATTTTCCTTCTCCGTACTTTTTAAACAAGGGAAATGATAAAAATTGTTCCTTTAAGTCTGGGTCTTCCACGGTTGTAAGTGTATATAAAGCCCACTGGTGCTTTAATATGCAACATGAGCTGGTTCGAATGACAAGCGTTTTTCTTTTATGTTGAATTTTTTCGTACCATAATATTTTTGCAAATAGTACATTAGAATTTATACTCTTTCGGTTTGCTGAAGAAACATAAACGCCACTGTGAGGCGAACAGTACAAATAGTTTTCCGCTTCTCGAACATATCTAGGTGATAATCTACATGGATGTTACTCCGATAAGAAAGCGAGTGATAAGAATGAGATAAGCAGCGCAGGCAGTACCCCACCACTGCGTGCTCAGTCATCATCTCCTCAGTAAGGCAGCTGATGGAAATTCATTTAACATGCACGCGTAATGTACACGGGTGCAAAATGCCCGAACGGGCAGTTGTGGCCATCCTTGTACTAGAGTACGTGAAAGTAAGCCTCCATTGTTTAACAAAAGAAAAAGAAGGGGAAAATGTATGTAAATGGGAAGGTGTTAGAAGGGACGAATGGAAGAAAAGAATTAACGAAGGAATTGTTAGTGGTCTGGCAAACGAGATGGGATAAAAGTAGTAAAGGAAGAAGAAGAGGCGAATATATAAGTGATGTATGATACTGAGACAAGAATAGAAAATGGTTTATGCCAAGCCCATATCTGCTGGAGCTTATTACTGGACACGGAAATTTCAACACGTATTTATATCGAATCGGAAAAGAAGAGAATGGACTGTGAATATGTGGACAAGGAGATGAGACAGAAGACCACTTACTGTGTATTGTGCACTGTATGGACCAGAGAGAGCGAGGTACTAGGGAGAGCTGCGGAAGATCCAAATAATCAATTTAAGAAAGAAATCCAAATTATTGAAGCATAAATAGAGTTATGAGTTATTAGAAGTATGTGCAGGAGATTGGAGTGTTACGTGACATATTTAAGACAAGTGGGTGGCTGGTATTAGGGTGTGACCTCAGTAACAGAAGAATGGTAGAGAAAATACAACAAGAGACTCATAACCACATGTACCCCGGAATGACAATGCTGAAGACGGGGTTAAATAAATTAAGGTAGAATAATTCAGTTTTTAATTATAGTTAATAAAGAAAATAAGATTGAAATAAATTAAAAAAAGTATGTGAAAATATGACGGCCGAGCGCGACAGTTTCGTGATTCACGTGTCACACGTCGTACAAAACTAAAGATTCCTTCAAATGTTTGGCGACATGTAGTTGAATGTTATTAAAAAATACAACGAAAAATTTCAGACCGTGGAGACTAAATTTATAATACATTCGTGATTTAAAAATCCGTTTATTTGTTAAATTATTTCTTTCTCTGCACGAGTTATGTACTCCATCAAAAATTATTACAATTCTTTCGTTTAAATGGACGGTGATGTTGAAATCAAAATAAATATGTACGATTATGTTTATTTATGCCAATTTCCAACATTTTCGTGATTTAATTCTATTTACGTTTGTACCCCGGGATGCAATGGGATGAAATGCGTCTCCTATAGCTTCTTCCATTCAAATGCCAACCTCTCCCGCTCCCGGTGCATCCTGCATCATGCTTTCGCTAACGACGCTCTGACGACCGAGGAGACCGCCCTCTGCCAAGTTCCAACGGTCTCTTCGGAGAAAGGATGAGTGGGTAGAGGAGCAGGAATCATCCTCTCCTAGGAGTAGGAAACTACCCCTGGAGGCGGATGAAATCTTCAGACAATGGCATAGAATGGGGGAGGTAACGCGAAACCACCCCATTAAAGATCCATCGTGATATTCCAAGAATCAGCAGCTCAACATGGATGCTTCTTTAGTTAAATTTTCCGGTGTCAAAATAGTTTGCCAGATAATAGGATAACAATAGGATCTCCGGAGGGGACCAACATATGGAGCTCTCAATACAGGTTGCAAACAAAAACATCAGAAGAGAATTGGAACAAGGGATGTTAAAACACTATTAAGACGGTTAATCTAGAGAATTTGAAAATGGAAACGGAAAGACTAAATCTGGACATCCTAGTTGTATCAGAAATGAGATGGCCTGAACCAGAGGTCTTTTGAAGTGGGGAGATCGATAAATAAATACAGTAACAGCCGTTATGATTTAGGATACGGGGCGTGGGCGTAGTCCTTAAATACTCGGAAATATGGTCAAAGGATATATGCAATACAATGAAAGACTTATCCTAGTCAGAATTGATACCAAATCGAAGGATATTGTTTTAATACAGGTTCTTATGTCTACAACTAATGGTGAAAAACATGAGGTAGACGAACTATATATCAGCCTAGATAATATAATAACACATGTAAAAGGAGATGAAAATCTAACTGTAATGGGAGACTGGAATGAAACTGAAGGGGAGGAAAGTGAAGGAGGACTTGTGAGAAGATTTACTATTGGAAAAAGGAATGACATGGGAGACAGACTTCTCTTTTTCAGTACAAGACACAAACACCTTTTTTGAACATCACCACAGATACACATAGTAAGACGGACTAAGGCTCCTGGAGATATGACAAGGGGCAAATAGATTATATACTCGTACTTGTCTGAGAAAGATACAGAAAACATGTTAAGGACAGTACAGGTTATTCAGGTGCTGATGTAGATAGTGACTAAAACTTAATGATGCGTTTTACACACAAATTTACGAAACTGAACGAAGTGAGAAAGAGTTATTGGGATGTTAAGAAATTGGAGGAGGAAACAGTTCATAACAGATATATAGAGGAAACGAACAGAAATGTAACTACTAATAATAGAGAAGATCAAACCGATGTAGAACAGAATGATTCTAGAGACGACAGAAGTAGTGGTAGGGAAAACAAGAAGGGTATATAGGAAAGAATGGATAAGCGAATAATTTATTGAGTAGTTAAATGAGAGAAGGAAGTACACAAAATATTGGATATGAGGAATTCAGAATACGTTACCCGACTTTATGAAACAGAATAAACAAGAGACTTAGGCACGGTTAACAAAAATACCTAAGACAGTTTTGTGAAAATATAGTAAAAGGTCTGGACAAATGTATCAAGTACATGGCGATATAAAGAATTTTTAGGCAAAAGAAACCTAGAACAATTAACATAAGAGATACCCAATATAATGTCACTTATGAAGAGGCTAAAATTGCAGAAACATGGAAGAATTACCTAGAATCCCTATACGAAGGAGATGGTCAGGTGTTCGCGTTAGAGGAGGAAGACGAGGTGGATCAAACCGATTCAGGAGAACAAATCTTGGAAGAAGAGTTTATGAAAGCACACTCCAAGACGTGAATGAGAGGAAGGCCCCAGCGTTGATCATATACCGGTAACGGTCGTGGCCTTACATGAAAAAGGCATTATTTAAACTAGTGTGTATGATTAACAATAAAGTGAGCTTGCTCGAAGATTTTACAGAGTGCATCATCGTGTCTATACCAAAGAAGTCAAACGCTCTATAATGCGAATAGTACAGAACTTTGAGTATAGTGCGACGTGCATCCAAAATAGTTACAAGGATTATCCGCAGACGAATTGGAAACAAAATAGAGGAAAAGTTAACTGACGAGCAATTCGGCTTTACGAGAAATATGGGAACGAGAGAGGCAAAGACAAGTAATTGAAAGACAATTCAGGAAAGAGAAACCAACATTTATAGCGCTTATTGATGTGGGAAAGGCTTTCGACAACGTAAACTGGAAAGTTCTTTTTGATTTACTGCATGAATTGGTTTCACAGAGAGAATAATTATTCACAATATTTATCAAAAAGAAAAAGGTATAATCTGTTGTGGAAATGACACTTTGCAATTTGAATAATTGGTTTTTAGTTTTTTAAACTTCACGAGAAATTGGACGTTGTAACCAGTTACCTTGATATTTGGGTAGTTACCGCTATTTCCTTACGTAAAATTTGCACAGCCGTCAAAAAACTATACATGAAAATATTACTAATTGATCTGGGATGAAATGTTGTTTAATAAATAAGAGTAAAAATATTTTGTTTCTAATAATGTTGCACCATGGTTAAAGTAAAACTCCGTATATTCATAAATATTTTTCACATCTAGTCATATTGAAAATATTTACTTCATGTAGACAAATTGTTATTGAATATCACGACATTTCAGCAGTGGATTACTGCCATCGTCAGATGGATGTAGTGTATTAGCAAATGTGTCACTTTTATGTTGTTATCAAAAAGAAAAAAGAAAACAAATAAACGACATTTACAAAAAAAGTTCCATATAATATAAATATTTTTTTTAAAAAAAGTCAGTCAAAGCAGAAAACCAAAATAGACAGCCATAAAATTTGGATACGTTGTGTCAGTTTGTAAATTCAATGTGTATTTCGTAAATTTGATGTGTAACCTTTCTGAAAAAAATACGTTTGTAGTAATTTGCCTCCAGATCTGATATTGAATCGTTTTCTGTCTATTGAATGATCTAAATTTAATTAAAACGATGTTATGAAATAAAATTATGTTGTGGTGTGTTTGTTACGTTGATGTTCTTTGATGTGCGTCTGTAATTTAAGTTTAGTCTGTCCAATATATCAAAAGGGACAATAAAAAAACTAGTCTGGAAACAACATTTCGGGAAGACATTTTTTCTGTTGCTTCTTTCCCCTTGATTAATAGATTATGAGGTTGTTTCTTAAATTTATTACGTTGATTTTTATTATTAAAAACTTAAGTTTAAAACTTAATTATCCTTTTATTTACCTTTGAAGACGTATCGTACCTTAAAGAATGAACAAATAAATTCACCAAATGTATCTGGATTCGTATCATTATTTTGATGTGATATCTGGTATGGTGTTAATGACGTAAATATCGCTCAAATAGCGTAGTGTACAAAACAAATTTTATGTTAGTTAAATTAATTTTGGTCCAAAGAGAGCATTTATAATTTAAATTGAGAAAAATAGTTTTATTTGTTAATCATCTATTTATGTTAAAGTTGTTGTGGGGTGACTTTTAAAGTAGTTGACCTCTTAAGGCTGACGCGTTGCATCTATGGAATTCAGATAAATTTTAAACGTCTTTTTGCCTCAATTGCGATCATAATTATTCGTCTATAACTGAGTTAAATTGTCTTTTAATATTAACGACAGCGGAAAATAATTTCCCGCGTTTAACCCTAATGGCTTTTTTAAAATGCGCACCTAATGCCATGATATGACGAATTAAAAAGCTCGTCACAGAAAAACCTGCTTGTTATTGCTCACGTTTGCAACACAACAGCTCAATCTCCCATCCATGACGCGACAAAAAATTCCCAATTATCTGTAATGGTTGGTCTGTAATTGATTAGTGAATTTATGCCCCATTTATGGTAGTAAATAGGCTGAATGACTTTCGAGTTCCACTTTCTGAGAACATGATTTTACCCAAATTGGGACCGTTTGCTCTTTATTAATTTTTCATTCTCTATGTCATGGTTTATACTTTTCCAAATTTGTCAAAAAAGCAGTTTTCGTGTGAACGATGGAGTATGAAAAAATAAATTTATTAGTTATTTTTTGCGAGAAAAATTAGACTGGCCCATTGACAACGGGTGTTTTCTCGTATTTTGCATTATTTTTGAGATAATAAAATTACATTATAATATTTTTCTAACTATAATAAGTAAATATGAGAACTCATTGTGGGGTAGTTTAAGATAACCTTCGAACAATTACTACAATTATTTAAAGATTTAATTTTTCGATTAATGTAATATTTTTCCAAAACTTGGTTTTGAATACTCAATTGTCTAGCTTTTTGGGTCGTATGAAGAGTGTATCATATGTACACTAATTGTGGCCTCGATAGTATTCCTTGTTGCCAGGATATACTTAGGACGTTGAAACTAATTACTGATAACTGCCTACAGCTTCAAACCGATTTTTATAAGTCAGTCAGTCGCACTTCCACATGACATATTATAACCCTATAAAATTATTTTTACTTTTTGTGGTATGTATAAGGAGTCGGTCGAGACAAAAATTTTGATACTTTTTCGTTGTTGCAAAGTCTATTTTCGAATTTTTGCGATGACTTCCAATGTCATATGTGTGTGTGTGTGTTTGTATGTGTGCGTGTTAAGAATTTGGTCCCACTTATTACTCACCAACAAATTTATGAACGAAAACCAAACCTGAGAATTTCCTTTGAATTCACTGGGAATAGAAGCCTGCGGTTAGACAGCTCATTTCGACTTTATTTACACCGACCGCCATCTTCCGATTTCTTAAAAGATACAATTTTGAAAACTTTAATACAATTATTTTTATTTCACAGTACATCTCCTTATGAATTTCCGTATGTTGTATCATTTTCAAGATACAGTAAAAATTTATGACGAAAAAAATTAAGGGGCAACTTTTCTTTAGATTAGCCTACAAAACAGTTCCAAAGAGTTTAAGGCAGAAGATTATAAGGATTTTTTAAAACTGATCGAAATATGAAATATGCCACTGTGTTTGATAATTTTAATAAGTTTATATTAATTGTCTATAAACCTACTCATATTTTTATTGCTCTATTGGCTGTTTATACTATGAAACGTTTTAGAATGAGAATTGGAAAGGTGAGTGGGGCACATTCCGGATTTTTACTTTTATCGTTAATTTTTCAGGATTGGAAACGCCATTTTACACATTTGTCAGTGTGGTGAAAACTAAAAATTATAGAAAAACGCTTACGTGTATGAATGGCATTATTTTTTTGTGAATTCATTTCGTTTGAAAAGCAATAACTCATGATGGGCGCGGAATAATGGACACTGTAGCTAAAAGTAACCGCAAAGTGATTACACTACAAGCATTCATTTCTTGATTTGAAAGTAAAACGGTTTACCTCAGTTACAGCCATCTAATTGTAACAGAAACTTGTATTTGTTGCGCTCACACCTTTTTAATTCATGTACTACATGTCGTTTGATGAAACATTCGACGTTGGACAACTGTAACTTTTGACTGATTTTGCTCAGGCAATCTAATATCGCCTTGTTTTCAATAAAATTCTTTTTTTTTGTTATATTCATTCTACTACGAGAATAGACGAATGAAGTAATAAAAAATTTACATCATTTAATCCAGAGAAAACTTTGGGTAGACTGACTACCACTCATTAACAGCAGAAATCTCTTTTGCTGATCAGCGATTGCAAATAAGTGACGTTTTCAAATTAGTTAATTTTCCTTGGTTAGTCAAATACGGAAGGGAAAACTTGAGATTTTTGTCTGTCAACATTTTAAAAGAATTAACCTAAATAAAAAGAATAATTCAAAATGTATATTTCTTTAGAAGTTGGTAGTCCAACATTGTTTTCTCTTATTCTCATAATTTATTTTGTTTGTACATTTTCTGTTATGTGGAAATCACAAAATGCATAAAAGGATAAACACAGAATTACATAAATGGAAATATATGGAAAACGAGATAACATAACTATTTTTGAGCATTTCCTTTTATTAGAGAAATCCTGATACTGTTGTGACATAACACAAAGAGAGAAATAACTGAATAATTAACACGAGCTAATTAGTATCTCTCCTTGGAACGGATTGGGTATCTGGTAATAAATGTTGTTATGGAGGATTAGGAGGTGGAAGTTGAAGTAAGTCAGTGGACATACATTTTATTGTCAAGTTTGTTCGTCGTGCATATTGTCTGTACCGTAAGTTTCAGTCTGATGGGTCAGAGATTAATTTGGTAGGTCTGTCTTTCGCTGTTGATTGAATAAGAGCCATAAGTGAAATAATATAATGACCGTGTCAAAATTGTAAATTGCTTATGAAACGTGACGAGTTTGTTAGTATCCTTAATGCGCGGTTGTCTGTTATCTGGAATGGCTCCTGATTGTAGGGATGTGAAGCAACCAAGACTTGACAACCATACAGAGCCGCACTACGGATACAAGTGTTATACGAGGATTTTTTTTTTCAATTTCGATGGACTATGAAAAAAGACAAATATACATAACATAATAATTATATTACCAAAAGTTCAACAGGGTCTTTCTTGCCATATCGCCAAAGCGATTGAGTCATTTGTCATATCGTGATACAAGTTTCTCGATGTCTTCTTCGAAGACATTATCTTGACGTTGTCCTGAATTTTGTCGTTGGCAGTGAAGCGTTGTCCGCCCAAACATACCTTCAATTGTTGTCCCCTACTTCATAAAGTCCTCTAACAACACCTGTTTTTGGTCCCCCATCTCTCCAGATTCTCCAAGCAAGCCGAAAAAGTTTTCAACAGACACTGAGCAACAGGAAAACAATGGCTACAATTTTTGGGGGTCTAAAATAAGTGTTGTTAGTGGACTTGATGCAGCAGGGGACCGCAATTGAAGGCATAGTTGGGTGGACAACGCTTCGCCGCGAACAACAAACTTCTGGACACCAAGACGTATCACTCCTCACTGGCTGCTAACTTCTTCGAAGAAGACATTGAGAAGCTTACGATATGACAATTACCTCAATCGTTTTGGCGATTATATTCAGATATAAGTAAGACCCTGCTGTACTTTTGGTAATAAAATTATGATGTTATGTAAATTTGTCTTTTATATTTTATCACCCATCGAAGGTTGAAAAAAAAACAGCACTCGTACATCAAGAGTATAATCAAGGGTATTCTTGACTAGGCAACCCATCCGTGATTTGTTTGTTTACATGTCATGTTTAATAAAAATACCTTTCTTTAGAAAAACTGATGGATGAAGGTCGATTCGGAATTTAGACTTAATACACATGCTCACTGGAACAACATTCCACTTGTTTTTTCAACTTAAACGAGAATCACGTGAATATTGATGCTACTTTTTCAATCAAAACGGCAGTCGTTTTTCACAGAGTAAATATTGGAGTGGAGCGAAGTGTTTATACTAACTGCACCATAACAAATATATTCATCTAGGTCTATGCTATATTCTATTAGAAACCCCTATTTGTTGCTTTCTTACCTCAGGAGAACATTACAAATACCTGATTATACATTATTTATTATAGGAATACATTACCAATTTCTTTAAATAGAGGCAAATTTATACACAGGGGGACATGTCATTAATTATTATTATTATATTATTATGAACTTCGAAAGTTTTACTGCATTTAATATATACAATTTATTTTGTAAATAATAATTGGATGACAGTAGGTATTGGTTAAATAATTATTAAAATTATTAAATCCACTTTGGAGCTTGATCGGATTGATGGGATGATCCCTTGCTTGTAAATTAGTTTATTGTCCTCCATGTTTCTATATGTTGTTTGCAACTGTCTTTTTGACTGCCGTTTTAATATATTTGTTCAGACATCTTTTCGGTGTTATGTTATTAGACAAGTGAATCATCTATGAATCATATACTCTTTGTGCACAATCAGTGTCATATCTCAATTGTTGGACTTCTGTGGAAAATTTCATCCCACCTCATATGTCCATTCAAATTTTTTCGCCTTTGAATTAAAAAAATAGAATAAATGATTGAACATAATATACCTGACTTTATTACAAACTCTTTTATTAATTATATTTGTAATCCACGAAGCTGCAATCCTCGCCGGAACAATGTAAAAGAACTCCGTAATATTACGAAATATTCACGACATCGATCTGGATAAACAACCTATACGTGGTGAAGCTGTGAGGTCACGATATCGATCGACCCACCAATCGCACATGCAGCCCACTCCTACAAAGAGACGGCTTCAAACATGGTGGTCATTCATTCGCTCTCCAAACCTCGTTTGCGGAGTCAACTCCATTTTGCTTTAGTACTTTCGTCAGATGGCACACAAAGCCGACCTCTTCTACTTCAGCCTGTACTAGGTCACAGCTTAAGGAATTATTCACGACTCGAAGATCTTCTCTTCAATTCATCGATCTCCAATTCAACTCAAAGTCATTCAACTCCCCGCCATCCCAGCTGAAATTTTAAAGAACGGATCATCTCATCAGTGTATCCAGGAAATTCAGCTTTGTATCTTCATTATTTTTCTCCATTTTCATATTGCATGTCATATTAAATTATTTGTTGGCAGCCAGTGCTAATTCGAACCTCATCGACCTTCCTCATTCTCTACTTTTTCTAAACATTTGGTCCTTCGTACCTTATCATCCGTGGTAATGTTTGCAGATAATTTTGCTGAAAATACCTGCACAAAAGTTTTAAAAAATTATCTAAGTATTAAACGTTGGATATTTACAGAGTAAGGTTCACCATGAAATATTCATTCCTCTTAAGTATTTTTTCCTTTAGAATTCAGTCTTAGGAGATGTCCTGTAAACTGCATGTGCTTGGTTACAATTAACTCTACGAAACTGCTATACAACTGCGACGCAAAAGATTACTCTCTTGAGAGAAGATGAAGAAACACAACCTGACTTCGTGTATTGGGAACAAGCTGAAAGTACACAGTACTCGGCAGCTAATAGAAGAAAATCATAGTTCTGCAGGAGCAGGAATTGCAAAAAAGAGCCCACCTGGAAAGTGAATTTGGCTCAACTCCGGTATATTAGATAAGATGTGTAAGACTGGTTAGTTCTACGTGTTCGAAAAAAAGTATGCGAAGTTCTTTTCATTACTGGTTCAATTATTTACAAGGAGAAAAAGAAGTTCTTTGTGAACGAACTGTGTCCATTTGGTAAATTACAAATGTCCAACAATATTTCATCTCCTAATTTCCTTTTTTTTTTAATGTCGATAATTGATGTCCGACATAGGTTATTGTGTATTATTTTCTTTGACTAGAATTAAACATTTTGAAACTTCTTGTGAAAAATGAACTATTTTTTCATCGTTAATAAAAGAAATTACAATAGTGAAACTGTGCTTCGAAAACTCATTCTCACTCACTATTATGAAATATGAATTCTACATTTCTCAGGTCATTAGAGAGCTCTAATGACCTTGATTTTGGCGCTCTAAAGCCCCATTAAAAATATATTTTCCAGGAATTCAATTTATCTTCAAATTTCTTCTCTGCAAATATGTTACTAAAATTGTTATTAAAGATGTTCGTGGTCGCGATATGAAGGTTATCGATGTGAATCTGAAGTGGTTATTTTTTAGATATAATATTTATGTACAATCCTGTAAATTGGTTGGTACGTCTCATCAACTGAATATCAGAAATTTGATAACAATTAAAATAATTTTCTCGATTTGTAATTTTATTACGAGGTTAATAAATCGAACGAAATAGTTTTCTGCACAACAACAAATAGTTGACGATGTACATACTACATTTTTTATTGATTAGTTTATAGAAGCTTGATCATCTACTTGTCGCTGTACTCGTTGCAGTTTGTAGAAATTGTAGTCGGATAAAACAATTTCATTTCTGTTTGAACTGATGGAAATGTGCTCTATACCAAAACTCAGTTGAAAACCATTTACTAAACCTTATGCCTTCATTATTTAATTTTATATATATATATATATATATATATATATATATATATATATATATATATATATATATATATATATATATATATATATATATAT
>NNCF01127001.1:436024-503771 GCA_002313205.1 Laupala kohalensis | reverse complement strand
ATATATATATATATATATATATATATATATATATATATATATATTGTGAATTCAGTATTTCCATTCGGAAATGAATATTCTGCACATATCAATAATTTCCAACTGCCAAGGAAATCTAACCGGTTGCGCGAACATCTTGATCAGTATTTTATGGTGAAGCAAGTAGGTTGCTTTCGAATCGCATATGATTGGTCTTACTCTTCCTTGATTTATTTCTTTGTTGATGGTTAATTCTTTATTCATGGAATTGGTTGTTTACTTTTTAGAGGTTGTTGTCTCAAGTATATATTTTCGAATTATTCAAAGTACACATTATTATCATTGATTTTAATTTTTACTTCCGGTTAGTATAAATTATTTTTCTTGAATTTTGTTGTACGCGTACAGTAGATTTTATGAAGACGGTTGGGACAAAAATAATACATTGATTTGTGGCCGTAGATTCGATATTTCGCTGCACACTATTGAAGTATTTATTTTATTCAAAATAATGAACCGGAAATAAGCAATTGATAAATACTGAATATCTGATATTTTAGTAATTTAAATACCATAATTTCATGTTTTTCAAAATGTTTCAAAATTTTAACTTAATGCAGTATTTGTTCTTCATCGTTGTTCATTTCTAAGCAAGGCATTATTGTCTGTTATGTCTTTCAAAGTTGTGGATTGGAAGGGTCAGTTCTTAATTTCATATCAATATCCAAAATTGTAATTGAAATGATATTTTGGACAAAATATTTCAAACAGTTTTCGTAGAATGTATTAATGCTTCATTTGCATAGAAATATTGAATGATTTTTTGCTATAAAAATCTCTTTTACCCGACGTATGGAAACATCTTTCATTCAAAGTAAAATGAAACGGTTTGTGAATGTTCTTAATCCAATGATAGCGTAACGGGTAATGCAAATTCGTCAATTTGTTGTCCTTCGTAAAAATATACGGTATTTCGACTTTTACACGTGCCCATGGAACAGAATAAAGATCGATGACCCGTTTAGTTACGTTCTTAGGTGCCGGGTGATGGAAGGGGGGGGGGGGTAAAAATGTTTTTCTTTTAAAATTGCACCACTCTTTTCAACTACCGAATAATAAGTATATTATTCTTAAAGGACGCTCGAGTGGTCGTTTTCGATAAAATAATTATACAGTGTGGTTTCGAACTTTATTTTAACCGAGAAGTTTGGTGACAATTCGCCAAACTTGTATATATACTTTGTATATTATTACAAAAGGGATCATGTGCTACAAGATCTCTACGTATCTATTTACGTGTGTATAGAGGAAAGTATTTAATATTTTACTTATTATACATGGTACTCTATTGATTAGTCTGCAACTTCCGAGGGGAGGGGGACGCCAAAGGCCGAGCTCGCCGCCCCGAAAATAAATGTAGTTCCAGCCCTGTAAGTACTGATGAACATTTCTTTAGATGATCTGACAAAATCTCGTAATTGTCCAGTCCGAGAGTCTTCGAGTGTTGGATATTATTCGAACTGTTGTTGTTATTATTATTATTATTTGAAAGAACCGTAATTCCGCTAATCTACCAGTCTCGTTTCATGTCTTATTTATGATATGATTTGTAGTACAAAGGAATTGAGAAGGGAATTATCAGGGAATGTGCGGTACCGAACTGACATTAGTCTGGAGAAGGTAAGGGAAATCCCAGCTACAAACTTCACGCAGTTCCGGTGAGAGAGAACCGAACTCTCCCTCTTCCGCTCGGCAGTACGCAAGGTGCAAATAAGTTACCTCTTCGTCACGAGTGTGACTTTAATTTTAATGATAAGAGTTCGTCTGTTTAATTTTCGTTTTCGAGGATGCATTTATTTTACTGAAGGACGCAGTATGAGCTGCGAGATAAGGAATTCGTCGGCAGTGCTATGGAGGGATTGATGGAATCTCCTTCTCCTGGGGACAGCTGGTGGTAGCTGTTGAAGGCCAACACATGGCGGCGGCGGCGGCGGATCCACTGCCGTGGGTAGAGGAAGCGATTGGAGGAGAGGTAGCGTCCGAGACTAGACGACCTTCCTTGGAGTGCGCAAACGCCAATGCAACGGAGGCCACCGCCGCAGTGGCGAATATCGTTGCTATGGGTCACGGAGGAACCACTGTGCTCCAAGAACGGCTGCGAAATGAGCGTAGGCACACGTGGCAGTGATAAATGTCGTGGCATATGCACGTGGCTGACACACTTTGAGTGACCAAGTTCCTGCAACTAAGGTTCTTTGCATTTTACAACGCTTATATGCAGTGGCGGATGTATGGGGGGCTAAGGGGATTAAGACCCTCCCCAACGGATATGATTACTTAACAGATAAAATTGAAGTTGATAAATGGCATACTTTGGAAAAGTGTTACCAAATTAATAATTGTTAGTTATAATTGTTATTGTTATTAATAATATAATTTTTAGTGTTATTAATAATACTAGATTGTTAATTAATCATTTGATGCATTTTATTTAAAGGTAATATTTTTACAATTGTGTTGTAAAACCCTAATTTTTAAACAAAAATGCTGTCCGGTGAGCCTCCACCCCTTTTGATTACGGTCTAGATCCGCCTCTGCTTAAACGAGGAAAGAGATGCATCTCAAATATGTCTTTGTTGAAGATAGTTGTCTCTACAGAGAATCAAATGTTTCTATAAATGGATGCAAATATACATGATTACATCCTTTCACCTTAAAAACACACCTAACCGGTCGTTCATGCAATAAGTAGATTATTTAATACTTGGATGAATTATATTTTTTACGAGAAAGTACTCGTTAAAGAAAAATTAATTGCTTTCCGAATCCTTTAAATCGATGATTTAAAAAATATACATTATTATTCATAATCTACTTTTGTTATATTCGTCGTATTCGACCTGAAACGTAAATATGAAATTTAACCTCTCTTTAAGTATTTTAATGAAAAGGATAATGGAAACTAAACTGGGTCTATCGAAATCGCTAAACTTTATGGCAGGCTAGAGACTTAGAACATTTTTTTGAAACTGTATCCAAATTCTATGAAATATGTTTTAATTAGTGCAGTTGATCTTAACATATTACATATTGATAAATAAAGGATGATCGCGGGGATCGATATCGACCACAGTGTTTTGGCCATGTTCATTCAATTGTAGGTCACGGAGGAGTAGACGAATCTCTCAAGTATGTTTCATTGAGCGAATGGCACGTGGCACCAGTAAGGTTCACTAATGGCCAATTTCCGCGTAGAGGGTTTAAAAGTTGCACGCGGTGACAGTGACTGTTAGAGGAAGCTCAGCGTTGGGAGGGTACACAGCAAACATGTGGGAGTCATTGATGAGTTTATAGTGGTACATGTCAAGCGTCTCATGGCAATTGTCACGAAAGATACTTCCAAAAATTGGAGTGTACTTAAAGAAAGTGCGCATAAGGTTTTTCACGGATTACCTGATGATAAAGTGAGTAACTATCTCAACATGCTCAATTTTCATTGTATTAAATATTTTATGAGAGACTATAATATATTTATAATATTCAAATTTCTTATGAGTACATGGACATCCAGTAACAATTGTATTATTTTGGCATTTACATGACATTACATATTACTGTTTCAGACACAAAGAATTACATATTGACTGGCATGAAAATGGATGAATACTTCAAAATGAATTTGCGCCATTTCAATAATATGAATTCCCTGCGCAGGTAAATAGTGCTTGTAATTCGTCTTGAACTACTTATTCAGTGTCCCAATATTATATTTGCATGCTTAAAATATTTATTGTGCGTTTCAATCCGCAACGAAGGAACAGTTGACTTAGAATTATGAATCAGTAGAAATATATTGATTTAGTTTTTTTGCGGTCTGTTAACTAGCGAGTTTCGAAACACTGACAAACATTTGGCCAAGATTGATAGAAAACATATTCTTTCTTTTATTTATTTATTTATTTATTTCATGCCTTATGGCGACGTTCAGGCATAAGGCATGCCCCTTTACCTAATTATGACTTCGGGATGAAGGAATCCGAAAGGACAGATATTGGGGTTTCTGTAGTTTTGGATCTACAGAATTGTTAATAATAGGAATTGAAATGGGGTCGAATACGTGTTAACACATTTTCTCATTCACTTTCATGATATGAGAATATTCAAGAATCTTATGTAATCCTTCCATCGTGATTCAGAATTACGTTGACCTTATAAGTAAGCGAAGCAAATTTTAATTGAAATTGAAAATGAAACTTCTGATTTTGTAGAGAAAAATAACCAACAGTGCCAAACAGGAGCTTAAATAACCCTCCGAAGTTCTTGACGCGAGAATAAGTAGCATTCGCCGTGGGCTTTTCCGTTGGGAGAGTGGCATCTCGGTTTTAATTTACTTTCATACGACGTCTCTCTCTCCAATTTATATTGCGCCCTCTCATTCCATTGACGCCTGTGAGCCATTGAATCGCCGAAAAGTGTCTGCAGCCGGCTGCTCCAAAAAACTAAGGAATTGTTCGATTATTTTCTTTTGCTTATTGCCCTAAAACATCCGTCGCTCCTCTCTTAATGATATATCCCTGTACCAAATACAGACACAAATAGGGTTTTGCATAACCACATAAATATCTCCCACAAGAAATCAACTCTGCATCCGAACAGTTTATCGCAGTACTTCTGATCAAAGGTATTCGTATCAAATTCATCAACAAGTAATTTTTAGGGAATTAAGAGCGAAATATGTACCTGTGCAACAATTTTTTTTCGCAATGATCTTTAGGGAACGGGTGAACTTGTTATGCAGTGAGATGATACTTGCCGCTTCAGCTCCCACAAGGGAGGGGCCATATGTTGGCGAGACTGCGATCTCGTTGTACCTCTTGAGATGTGGGACGAAAAGTACATACATGTGGAGAAAATTCAACAGTTTTCATCTCCAGTTGCTAAATTTCACTGGTTTACAGTTCTGGAGAACTGACGATATCCATACTTCATTTTATTTATGAAGGATTATGTACGAGTACGTTGGAATGACATTGAATGCTATCAGAGAAAACTCATGAATATTTAACACAGTAAATATAACATTAACTTTAAAATTCATAACCGTTGTAATTCAAGATGCTTTTTTAAAAAAATTAGGATATTCGTTAACGAAACTTTCAATTGATGGAGGAGAGTTTTCTGTGTTTCTAGTGGTTGTTTTAAATTTTGTCATTTTGTCTTGATATAGTTTTTGGATGACTGTTGTCGATTCGAAAGTGGAATTTTTAGTCTTTTCATTAACACTTTCCAATAATATAATGTGAACTCTAATGAATGTGTAGAAATCGTAAAAAAATCTTGATTATGAGAGGATAATTAAGAGTTTGCGTTTATGAGCCGAAACGATTAAATATAATGCACTTTGTATCGTAAATTTGAAATATGAGTATATAAATCACTTAATTGGAATTAAGAATGTAGTTGAAGAATTGAAAACGCATTCACGCATATATTCAAATCTCTTCTACGACATTTCATATATAAGGAATGATATTGTTCCATTGATGATTTATTATTTATGTGGCATTTTCACCGTAATTTTTATCAAACAGATATGTTGTGTGATAATCAAATAGTTAACCTTCCCAATTTGAATATTTGAAGGTAGATAATATTTCCACTACAATTATGATTGTTAAAAACGTTATCTACAAATGTATGTATCTTCTTCCATATTCTTTGTGTTTCTGGCCCAATGTGATAGGAGAAAAACGGCAAGCTTCTGTTGAATGCCATTTTCGCTCGTGTCAAACGGTCGAGTACTTGATACAACGGTCTACGCTTTGAAGGCAAGCCGGTTTCTCTCCCAACATTCACTTTTGTCTTTGATGGGGTTTCAACTCCAACACCAACGTCAGTTGACTCTCTCTAAGTACCTTACGTCTGAATTTTTCTCTAACCCTTACGGACCTCGATATCATTTTTGTCTGTGATGTGACCTACTCGTATCATATCTATCGTTCGCCCTTGTTCGTTTTAACCACTACCGTCCGTGTTTGTCTCCTCTCTTTCTCCACATATTCTTTATCTCTCATTCTCCGACACAACTTTTCACCTTTCATCTATCTTCCTGTCCACCATCTTGATGTCATTCCCGTGGCCAACATCTGAGCGTTTCGAATGCTTCCACTCTGTTGCCACTTGATACACGGAATTTCTGCGAAGAAATATGAGCAGCTTAGCATGTTACTACCGGCACTAATGATCTGAATATTTTTAAGTCTCCTCACAGAAATGGTGAACTGAAAAAAATTGAGTTCTTCCGGAATATTATGAAAGCAAATTTAGCAGCTTTCTTTTTTACTTCTGTTCACGTTTTACTTGTTTGTCTTCAGATTCCTTGCAAGGGCAGAACTGATACATTGGTGCTAGTGATATTCGAGTTGTCATGACTTTGTTTGTTAAATGCTAAACTGTTGGCTAGAGTTTCTACTTGTAAATATCATTAATATGTAATGAGAGTTTAAAAAATGTAAAAACGGAAACCATATACAACATTATTATAATATTTATAAATATATACCCGATAACATCGGTATCCGCATAAGTTTAAATTCCCGATTGTGGTTTTTATGTCTATCATTTCGGACATGCTACATTTTTGTAACAAAAACTGTCCCTGTGTACAGTTCTGTCGTATTATTAAAACATGGAAACATAAACAAGTTCTTTCTTACTAATAGGTCAACCTAGTAGAATTGGTAACCAAGCGCTGATGGGGACTCCGACTGATTCCGGGCACTGGGATGTGATTCACGCTGGGTTTACAGTGTATACTATGTAATGCAGTCCCGGGCGACGGCTCGGTTAACTAACATAATGATCCCTCGAGCTCGGGGAAGAACGCCAAACCGTCGGATAGATGGGAATACCCGGCTGGAATCAGAGAACACCACCTGACTGTGGCTATGCAAAAAGTGTGTCCTGGGTCTGGGTTCAAACGCCAGGTGTATAAATTTGAACATACAAAAGGAATTTATTTAGGATAAGATGAAAGATAATACTTTTGACTTCACTACTATTTACTTGAATATATTTGTTGTCAAAAATCAGTTACAAACTACGTATGATTACGTGGAGGACAATAACTTTTAAAATCTATAAATCGTTTGGAAAATGAAGTTACCCTGCACGTTCTATTATTCTTATGTCGTTTGATAACCACATCATATAATTAGAATTAGAAACAATAAGAAGGAATCGTTACTCTGTTGTGGTACACATCAATAGGTGATCCCTTCTTATTAAATTTATCGTAAGTTTAAAATTTAATTAAGCTAATCATTGAACTTCATTTCTGTAATGTTTTAATAGAAATTGCTTTCATTAATACCATAAAATATACTCAACAAACATTAGTAAATTATCTATATTGAACCGTTATTTGACAAAACCAAAAGCAAGTCATAAAAATTAATAACTATGAAGTTTGTATTATTTCTCGAAAAATAAGAATATGGCTAAAGAAATTTGTTATATTCCTTTTTTATACGCTTTATTACATGCGCAAAACGCAGATAAAACGCGCCTTAAAAGTAAGACAAAGTCAATTCCTGACGTCATTGTGAATTGTAGTTTTGCATTCATTTCACGTATTGTGGCCAGGAATTTATGAACTTATATAAAGCGTTGCACCCTTTGTTTTTGTTTTTGATATACAGGTGAGCATTTTTCTGTCAGGGACGACGCATTTTTCTAATCCTAACAACTGGAATGGGATATGTTGCATTCGATTCCTCTTGTCGTCCATTGACGAAGGAGACACCAACAGATTCTGCATTAAATACACTCCACCTCCCAAGTGCCAAAAACATTTTTTGGGTAGTTTGAGATGTATGAAATTATATTTGAATTAAAATCTATGAAATAAATGTATGTTTTTAGGCCGTAAGACCCCAACAGAGTGAACAAAGGAAATCAATTTTATATCGCAGCAGACTTAGATAGATGCGTTCGCCGTTACTAGCAATCGTGTTTTTGTTCATGTGAGCCAGTATGGTCACGAGTATTACGGATGATATAACAAGACGAGAGATAAGGCGTACGAGTAGCGCGAACATAATAAGTTTAAAACTTCTCCAGCTGTCAGCCCATTGAAGGGATTTGGAACGAGACACTGCAATTGTATACAATTAGCAAGCAACTGAAGTACCGTCGTAGTAATTAGTACGAACGACCACGAATAAGAGTACCGCTTGCACACAGTGCAGCCAGCGCTTTTACTTCTCCGTCGTCCAGATCAATTCACTTGATCGTCTGGCGCTATTCTGTTCTTTCTGCATCGAACGCGAGGAACAAATATTACCTCGCATATATCTTAGTTTGTTGCGTTACAAACTTGTATTTTTTACAGCAAATAATCGCTTTTGTGACTACTATTAACATTTATTCGGTTTGTTTCGTAGAAGTTGGCAATTCTTGTTAGGTAGCCATATTGTATTTACACGCATGTGTGTATACCATATGTATCCTTGTGGTGCGTGCTTCTTGGAAGCGTAGTGTGTTCTCAACGAGACCTACGTCGCGAAGTGCATGTGAAGGGTATTCGCTTCGGTGAGAAAGCGCGACGTTTCGCCTGTCGCAGTCTGCGCCGCAACTTATGCGCGTAACTTGCTCTTTAAAACGACTTTCCAAGCACGCGGCTTGATGGTGGCGCGCGCTCCCGCCCGCTCCCGTACTACTCAAGGAGGCGGGCAGAGGCTGCAAGGAAGCGGAGCGAGTTTTTCGGAGCAACATAAATAAGCGCTGCCGTCCCCTTCTTATGTCTCGCGGCCGGTAGGTCTAAGGCTTTCACCGTGGTCCGTCGCGCCGCCATTAAACCATCGACGTCCGATCACTGTCACTGCTCCAGACAGCTTCTGTTGTCCACCACGATAGCCCTTGGCGTTCGCATAGCTAAATACAGTGCGTAAGGGTTTTGGGCATTAGACACGCGGATCTTTGGTTGACGTAAGTAATAAGTACAGTTATATATACTAATAAAAGTGAGTTCTGTGGAATGTCTGAGACATGGAAATCGGAAAAAATAATCGATGAAATTATTTGAAATATCAAAGGACTCTGCTAAAAGTAGTACTACAGTAAGAAGAGTTAAATATCTAAAATACCTGAAAACCCCGTAAATAAACAGAGTAACATGTACTTCTCGTGGTTTTGACTTGAAATACATTTAAACCCACGGCCCCTTTAAATGAAATAATTGTGATTATAATTGAAGGTGTAATACATGGCGTCTTATAGAGGAAACACATTTTTTTTAAGACAACGTAAAATTACGAAACTGGTGGAAGTTTACTTTGATTTGTAGTAAATTTATCGTAATATTATTTACATCTCTTTTATGTTACAAAAAATATATTTCACTTTTTCCGAGGTGAGATGCATAAACAACGAAACCGTTGCGCTCGGCCGCCATGTTTGTACATGCTTTTATGCATTTTAAACGAGTCAAGCGAGTTCCTGAATATTGTTTATGCTTGACTATTAACTGATATATAGAAAATAAATCATGTTTTTTCTACGTTATAATTCATAATGTTGTGTTATATAACTATTACAATAAAAATAAAGAAAACAAATATACTTATCATTGATTTGACTAATTTAGAGAGTTTGTCTCACCTTAAGGATTATTGCAACTAAAAGACAAACTATGGTTAATATTGATGAATTACAAAAACAGAAAAACGATTAAAGCTGGCTGCTAATCAGTAGATGTAAATATTCACTCGCATGACTGTTGACTATAAACCTTACTAATGTATCCGCCGGAGTTCAATTGCATTACGTGAGAACAATACACTGAAAGTATGATCTGTGTGACCGAATCATTGAAGCAAAATTATATAAAGGCTGCGGAGAACGTTGTTTTCAAGTACATAACCTAAAAATGAATTGAAAACCAAAGAATTCAGAAATCTTAACTATGAGCTTTTTTTATTAAGCTTCACGTGTGAAATGTATTTTCCTTCTGTCAGGCTATCAAAATAATTCTTAATTCGTAATATTAACATACAATACTGAAAACTGCGTAATTATGCGGGTTTTCTTCGTGGTATTTAATTTAATAACACTGAATTTAATATGTTATAAATGAAATATGGAAATTAACTAATTAATGTATTGTATGAGAATCCCCGGCAATGCCGGGCAAAATGAGCTAAAATCTAGAGACCTGTAGACACGTGTTTTAATGTCCTCTGTAGGGAAAATATCCTCTATTATCTATGTCACCGGACATTACAAGTTTTAATTTTACATTATAAGTTTTAATATCTTCTGTGTAGTATATCAATTCAGAGAACCATTTTTCTTTGAACTTTATGTATTTTTAATGCTTTTTAACAATGGAAATAAATTTGTTTATGTTTATTTGTGAATGGTACTTTTGAATGTCCGGTAATGATCGTTTCTTTTCAAATCCCGGGTAACGCTAGGTAGTTCTAATATTAAAGCATGAATGTTTGTATGAATTTTTGTCTGCCAAGGGAATCCATGAGATTTTGGGAATATTTATCAGTCAAATATAATGAACCAAATGGTGGAAGTAGTGTATAGTGTGATTACTTCATCCCTAAATTTAAATAGTAACTAATTTATTAAGTAGCTAGTAATGATTTACCACATTATAACATTTATGAGATCATTATAATTTACCAAATTATTTATATATGGGTCATTCCAGCCATAATCGGCCCAAAATTTCCCCATTCAGATTTTTCTAATACTTTTTCTGGTGGTTGAGAATATTTTATAAGTAAGGAAAATTATGGTTATTAGGTTTATATTAATCTGGTTTTGCTTAAATAATTATTTTGTCGATTTTCCCTCAGCGTAAAGAGTACAGAAACGCGAGTTAATAAATCGGGAAAATTTTGATCAAATCCACTTGGAAATTGAAACCCATTTAAGCTAATGATTGTACACACTTCATTTTATAGATAAAGTAACCTGCAGACACATAAAATGGCTACAGACGTTTAGAATTTCAACAAAAATTTCAAAATATATTTATAAATAATATAAATATTAAAAAGTTATTTCTCCAATACTCCATCTTAATTAAACTTAATGAAATTTTGATAGTTGAAAGTAAATATAATGAACTCTAATTCCACTAATTTTTGGCGTGGGAAATTTACAAGTTTCAAAGTTATAGTAATTTAAAGTTTAAAATTTGATTTTCACGTATTTGAATTCCTTGCTAACTCATCACGACTTGAAAACCAACAAATGAATTATAAACAAACACTTTGATTTTAAAAACTTTATTACACTATAGATATAAGATAAGTCAAGTTTCAAGTCTTCAATTTTTGTTTCAAAAAATGCTCCGATAGATCGCTTCTACACCTCACGACCTTGTCGACTTGCGTTCAATATACTTTTATTGAACTGTATTTACAACGATCGGCAACAGTTGAACCATCAGAAGAAAAGAGAACGTCAGCTGTATGACTTTAGATTATTGTGATGTATTGTACGTTGTACTTATAATTGGTGTTGCTGTTACCATGGAATTACCTAGGAGAACATGTTCACTAGGAGGTCACAATACTACTG
Source organism: Laupala kohalensis (assembly GCA_002313205.1). Lineage (NCBI taxonomy): Eukaryota > Metazoa > Arthropoda > Insecta > Orthoptera > Trigonidiidae > Laupala > Laupala kohalensis. The sequence continues at coordinate 492,191 of NNCF01127001.1, read as the reverse complement.
CTTCGTTCACTAGGAGGAACGTCACAATACTACGCATTCTTCTGAAGATAAATTTAAACATGTGTATATATTTTCTGAAAGAGATCTTTATTTAATTCCTTGTAGAAGTGAAACTACTGTAGAATTAGAAACAATCTGTTGAAGTCATGAACAACTGCTTTTAACTTTTTATTCGGGAATACAATTTAAATATCGCGATCCGCTTGATAAACATATTTATCCGAATAAAATCACTAAAGGCTATATCAAACGATACTGAGGGGAAGTAACACACACAATTCCCCATGATTTTGGAAGGAAACAAAATTTGTACCGTGTACCGAAAAGAAATTAACGATTGTTACATTTCTGATGAGGCAAGGCAATTAAATGTCACAATAGCTTGTCTCTCTCAGCCTACTACTGAACCTGTTACTATTCCACCTCTCAGTTATGAAAGAGATTGAAGAATTAACATCTGCAGCGTCGCTATTATCAATTACCGAGTCAAATGATTCTCAACAATTTATATATTATTTAACATCACCTGCTTCATTAATAGATCGAATCCCTGAATCATTAAACGATATCAATGTTGATCTGATACATATAAAATTATCGTACTCCGCTAAATATGAATGAAATAACATGATTTTGCAAGAAAGATTTCGACAAACTTTTGTATACAGAGTCAACTGATAATGAATGTCATGATGAAGGTAAATTATTATATTTTCGTAAATTATAATACCTAACGTAATTTTAAAATTAATCAAATTTTACTTTTTGTAGATGAAGGTGCTAATTTCAATTGTCAAGAAGCGGGAAAAGAAATAATTTCACAATAAAAGAACAAATTTTAATAAGCGAATTCTAACAACGAAAAAAATCACCATTCTATCAGTCCTCCCTTTCTCTTGAAGTGCGTAAAAATTCCATAAATATTAGGAGCAACAGAACATCTTGCCTTGAAAACAATACAATTGGTTAAGAAAGAAGATATTCTGTGTACTGCAAAAACAAAACCACGATATGCAGTCCCTCAAAATACAATCGATCAAATACTGAATTTTTATCGGGATCCTGACATCAGCAGTGAAATGCCGGGAATGAAGGATTTTATTAGTATTCCAGTTGACGGCAAAAGAGTTCACAAACAAAAAAGATTAGTTTTGGGAAAATTATCTGAGATATATTACCTTTACCGTGGGTGGTAAATATAAATATTAATTTATATTTGTATATAGAGCGATTGTAAAATAGAGATAACATTCTTTTTATTGATTATAGGTACCTGATATGAAAGTATCTTTCTCAAACTTTGCTGAAATACGGTCAAAAGAACGTGTATTAGCAGGCACTGCAGAAACTCATATAGTTTGTGTGTGTACTATTCATGAAAACTTGAAATTTATGCTGACAGGCGCGAAGTTAATACCAATAACATTTTAAAATAAAATGTTGTCGGATTTTAAAGATTTTCTTTCCTGCTTAAAATGCTCGTCGCCAACAGAGGACTGTCGTTTTGGGAAATGTAGTAACTGTCCAGATATTTCTCAACTGCAAGATTTGATGTACAATTTCTTTGATATGAACTGCATTGACGAAGTAACACATCAACAATGGATTCAAGTTGACAGATGCTCGCTCCAAATCATTTTCTTACCTGCAGACATGTTTACAGAACTTTTGATTGAAAAATTGAAGGCTCTTTCACCTCACCATTACATTGCTCGGAAGCAATCTGAATATTTTCGAACTATCAAAGATCAAATTAGTATGGGGGAAGATATCGTAGTTGCAAATTTTTCTGAAAACTATAGCTTCATTTTGCAAAATAGTGTCGAAGGTATACACTGGAACAATTCACAAGCCACGGTTCATCCTTTCGCTTGTTATTTGACTAAAACAAATCTCGTCGAAACATTGAACTTTGTTGTTATCTTCGACAGTTGAACCATAAAACGACTGCTGTTAATTATTTCCAGCATTCATTAATTTATTTTTTGAAAAAAAAGAAGAAAAAAGGAGTTGGAAATCTGAAGAAAATCTACTATTTATCAGATGGTGCAGCAAGTCAATACAACAACAAATTCAACATTCTAAATTTATGTTTGCATGAGAAAGATTTTCGAGTACCAGCAGAGTGGCATTTCTTCGCTACATCGCATGGAAAAGGGTCGAGTGATGGTATAGGACAGAGGTGGGGAACCTTTTTACCATTAGAGGCCACATTTAAATTAGGCAGCAATAAGAGAGGCCGCATAAGCTGATTGACCTAAGAAAGTGACTTTTGTGAAATTATTATAGTTTTTCTATAGATTTAACAATTTATTGCATTATATAGAAAAAATAAAATATAATACTACAAAATTTTAAATATAATATACATATAAAATAATATAAAAATATTATAAAAAAATACAATAAAAAATATTTTTTTATTCACTAAGTTAGTGACTTATTTGGCTTTGTTTTTTGTTTGACAGTAATTGTATATTTGGATCAAGCTTCGTAACACACAGCTTTAATTGATCCTCTAAATGTGCATCTGTAATTTGCGTTCTTAAATTTGTTTTTATTTTTGACATGAGAGAAAATGTTGTCTCGCAACAGTAGGTACTTCCGAAGCAGGAAAGTAAACGGCGAGCATGTTCTCGAAGGCATGGATATTCAACAGCATTTTTTCAGATTTCTATGGGATCCTTTTTAGCGTTAAAAAGGGATTTGATGATACTATCTTCCCCTAAATCAATTAACTCCATTTGTAGTTCTGCAGGAGCCTCGGATATATCTATTAAATGTGGTTCAAATGCCAGTTTCATAGCAGGAGTGTGCTCGTCAAAATCAGAAAATCTATTAGTATACTCTTCTATTAAACAATCCAAGACACCTACATATTCATCGAATATTTTATTTTCACAGTTCTGCTCATTTAACATTTTAGCTAGCTCCGGGAAGTGTTGTGCAGATATTTCCGATCGACAAAGCAATGTTTTGAAAAATGATAATTTTTTTCTAAACGCTTGGATGTTTTGCCACATTTCATAAATATACCTCGTTTCATCTTGCAGGCAAATATTTAAATTGTTTTGTTTTGTCATCATATCAGACAAAAATGCAAGGTTTCTGAGAAATACTTCATCTGATAGATCACATTGTTTTCCTTGTTCTTGATAAAAGTTTAAAATTTGTCGTCGTAAAGACAAAACTTTTATCAAAACCTGACCTGTTGATAGCCAGCGAACCTTGCAGTAGTATGGTAGGTCAACACTATACGTTTCCTCATCTAAAGAGAGCATCTGCCGAAATTCACGATGACGCATTGCATTTACGCGAATATAGTTGACAATGGCAATGGTTCTATCCAGAGTGTCTTGCAAAATGGTAGATTTTGCGCAAAGATTTTGCTGATGCAAAATGCAGTGAAATGATATCAATTTTTTCAAGTTTAAGTTTTCCTTTTTTAACAAAGCAACGAATCCTTCTTTTTTGCCTCTCATGGAAGGTGCGCCATCGGTGCAGACACTGACTAAATTACTGACATTCAATTGTAATTTATTACATACTTCTTTGAAGTTTTCGAAAATATCGGCTCCGCGAGTTCTTCCAGTTAGTGTACCCAACGCAAGTAGTTCTTCGTAACATTGAAAATCTTTAGTTATAGCACGAATAAAATATAAAACTTGTGCCGAATCTGTTTTATCTGTTGATGTACAATAGTTGTTTGAAACGAACTCTACCATTTTGTACTAGGTGGCAAAGGGCCGCACAAGAACCTCGCGGAGGCCGCATGCGGCCTCGAGGCCGCAGGTTCCCCACCTATGGTATAGGAGGTGCGGTAAAGCGCTTAGTAACTCGCGCTAGTTTGCAATTGCGTAGCTCAGAGCAAATACAAACTCCAAGAGAGCTGGGAAACAGGTATATTAATAACGGTGTAGAATTTCATTGAATATTTAAAACTAAATTAACGTTAACTGAAAAGCCTATTAATAATGTTACAGGAATAAATGTAAACTTAGCATCGAAAGAGGAAATTGCATAACACCAAGTCAAAATGGATAAATGATTTCGTAACGCTGTTTCTGTGAAAAGAATCAGAAGGTTCCACGCTTGTACTCGTATATCATGAAGAAGAATTTGCTCTCATGAAAATTCACTGAACATCAGAACACGGAAGCAGATAGAATAGAAGGTTACAATGAGAATTATACAAACATCCCAGTATCAAAAATTGGAACTAGGTATGAATAATTCTGGATGTCATTATATGAATATTAATTTTACTTAATGAATATTTTATTTGTATTGCATATTAGCTACCAAATGAGGAACTAAAGTTTAAAATAATTCAAAGTCAAAAGATTTTTTTAAACAAAAATTGAAGACTTGAAACTTGACTTATCTTATATCCATTGGGTAATAAATTTTTTAAAATCAAAGCGTTTGTTTATAATTCATTTATTGGTTTTCAAGTCGTGATGAGTTAGCAAGGAATTCAAATACGTGAAAATCAAATTTTAAACTTTAAATTACTATAACTTTGAAACTTGTAAATTTCCCACGCCAAAAATTAGTGGAATTAGAGTTCATTATATTTACTTTCAACTATCAAAATTTCATTAAGTTTAATTAAGATGGAGTATTGGAGAAATAACTTTTTAATATTTATATTATTTATAAATATATTTTGAAATTTTTGTTGAAATTCTAAACGTCTGTAGCCATTTTATGTGTCTGCAGGTTACTTTATCTATAAAATGAAGTGTGTACAATCATTAGCTTAAATGGGTTTCAATTTCCAAGTGGATTTGATCAAAATTTTCCCGATTTATTAACTCGCGTTTCTGTGCTCTTTACGCTGAGGGAAAATCGACAAAATAATTATTTAAGCAAAACCAGATTAATATAAACTTAATAATCATAATTTTCCTTATTTATAAAATATTCTCAGACACCAGAAAAATATTAGAAAAATCTGAATGGGGAAGTTTTAGACCGATTATGGCTGGAATGAACCATATGGTAAATTTATATAATTTACCAAATTACAGTTTTTGTTGATTTAATATTTTAATTCCTTTATACTATCAGAATTATCCAGTGCCACCATGAAGATCTAACTGATGTCATCCCAACCCAGTTGTGTTAATAAAAAATAACTGAAAATTATGATAATGTCATTTTCTTAAATTGTCAAAAAATGTGTCTTCCAAAAGTCGAATAAAATATTTTTTTGCATTTTCAGCTCACCTACTGACCTTTATTGGCAACATCCATGAGCGGGGAAATGCTAGTAACCACAAAAGGGTAGTCACGAAAAACTCGTGAATTTCCGTTCGTGGGTATAGGACAAAAATTAAAAATAACATACATTATTTTTGAGTTACGATTTTCAATGATCCTCATTTTACTCTTCAACGCCTAGTGACAACACACGTCACAGAAACAAATTGTTATCTGTGTATATATTGAATTCAAACTTCTGTTTAATTTCCTTAAATAAGGGTTCTTTTCCCTTCAAAAACCTGATATTTACAAATGGATCCCCCGTTTGTACAAAGATTTTTCCAAAACCTCATGTAGAATACAATATGATTATCTTTAACCGTTGGTCTGATATTCCTTAAATTCATGTTATCGCATTAATAAAATATTTTGCAACTTAAAATAACGTAGTAAGTTTTTATATTTTATAATATGTGTTTGTTTAAATAAATAAATAATAATATTTATCCAAATAATACAATAAATGTGAAACTAGCATTTGAACTGGTAAACACAACTCATAAGTTGTTATTGGGCTTTCAGGAAAATAAAATCCGTAGGTAAGTAGGTCCCTTGAGTTAATCTCCACAAATCGACTCAGTAGAGAATTTTTGGTACGAACCCGAATTAGTACACCACAAACTAAGGAAGTCAAAAATGTTATGAACCAGATACATCGATTGATTATTAAAGACTAGAACCCGCATTGAATTTACAACGGAGTTATTTTGTAATTTACTATTTATATTGTTATATTTTAGCGTAAAAATAACAAGAATGTTTCAAAAGATTTTGACTAATTGCGTTATTGCACTGATCACGTTGCAAGTCCAGAAACACCCTTAATTCTGATTTAGGAATTTGGAACGAGGGACAGAGGTAATCTGTAATTTTATCCTAGTTGTTTTGGACGTCACGTGCCCAAAATTTCTATAAAAAGAATTAAAATACTACATTAGCGGGTATTGGAAGTGTTTCGAAACCTCACACATCTCTTGTTTTGGTCATGAGTGCAAACTTTAGTCAAGATCGAAATAAAATTGAGGATTTGTTTAAAAAAATTGGCAGACAGCAAGAGACACTCTTCTTTAGAAAATATAGCACTATATTATACGAACCCAGTATGTTGCAACTAATTCATCAGTGGTGTAGTCAGCAGTTAGAGGGGAATTTGAGAGGACTTGGGTATGCAAAAATAGAGCTGTTTACCTTCTCATTCTTGTTCAGGGGTTCTGTTGGGTAGTGAAGACAAGTCGGGAGGGGGAAAAGAGGCTACCAATAGGTTGCACTTGGCCATCTCAGTAAATCGCCAATATCTAGGCAACTGTTGATCCGTCAGAAGCGTTTTATCGAAAACTTCTTCCTTTTCCAATAATTTACGACAGGATAGTTGGTGAATAATTTCCGTTAAATTAATAATTTTTACAGAAAAAAAGGAAATTTTGACAATCTAACTATTCTTCTCTGTTGTATATTTATAGTAAAGGGCTGCTGAATACAAATGAATTTCTTCGGAACATCGACCCACCTGTATGATTTTAATGGAAACTTCTATTTCAAGGAAGTTTCGAGTTCAAGCTGTCATGATGTCACGTGACGATAGTCTTCTCAAGTCAAGATTACTCTGTAATTTGTACAATAAGGTAGAATTAATGTTTTGGGGTTAGTAATAATGGTAAATTTCGTCTTGTCGAAATTGTATGGAAATCGCTTCTTTAACACTGTCTTACATGTAGGGGTAAGATATGTACATTGAATCAGTTGAGATGTTCCCTTGCTGCCTTCGCTCTTTGTGGAAGTGAATATGAAAAAAATAATCTGGTGATGGTGAGATAATCTGTATATGTTTTTCATTGGAACAGTAGGTTTAGGAACCAAACGTTCAAACTATCTAAACAGTACGATGTTGATGACCAGAGCTAGGATGGTATTACTACAAGTGAGAATTTATAATGCCATCGATTATTAATAAACTCTCCAATACAACAGTTGAAACAATATACAATCAACTCACTGCTCTTTTACGTATTTCACTTGATATTTTACTCATTATTCATTCCAAGAAAGAGCTTTGCTTGTTTGCCTCGTAGACTCACATTTACCTTAAAAAAGTATTTTATTTAACTATTATAGTAATTTAATTTTTATTACACAAGTCTTCACATTACAATCTCTGCGTCGTGTAAGTGTATCGCCATGATTATCACGTAGCTGATGGAATGCTGTCTAATGCGAAACAAGAATTATTATACTTCAGATAATTGTTGCGATCGTGTAAAGCAGAGAGATGGTTTTCTACATCGCAATGTATTTATGGAGATGAATCGTGAATTCCTTACTATATACCAGAAATTATATGTGCAACTAATGAATGGTTGCACATCGCCGAAACTTAAACCAAACAATTTTGCAAACCTCTCTCTGCTGGAAAGAAAATGCAAAGGCTCATTCTTAAATATTTTATATGAGCATAAATCTGTATCATATGTGATCTACATCATATGTTATCATATGTATGACCCAAATTTGCAAGTCAAGACTGAAGTTTGTACTGTCACTCAAATCGTGATCCAACCCCCACAACTAGGGGTGTCGTGCACCTCACAAGGTCTGAAAGTTTACATAATGTTATTGAACTTCGATTATTCATCTCAGAATGCTCAAAAACCATTGAATCGGTCCTAATACAGGTCTTTTTACGTTATTTTTACGTATCGCTCTTCCCACCCCTAAGGATATCATTGTCACGTGTGATCTGAACTTGACATAACGGCATTAGTACTTTAATTAAACATATCATCAATCCTAAAACTATGGATCCGATGCCATTTTTATTTTTTTTTATTTCAAAATTAGTTTTCAATTATTTCCACACATAAACCCAATACCATCTATTTCCCAAAGGTCGCCAGTTGTGTCATACTTCGATGGGGATTGAATTTAGATTTACACGACGACTGGTTTTTACTATAAACTCGGCGATGACAAAACCTGTGGACTCACTGGTATCTGTCATGTTGGATTACCTTCTCATGGCGTTCCCTTCTCTAAGGGTCCTGGAGTTGATGTGGGATTATTGTGGATTTTGGCGTCTTTGGGAATGCCATTACTGATTTCAACGGCGAAGAAAACTATAATCTCAATATTATCAGTCATGTCCGTTAATTTTTACATTTCAACCCTTTTTCATTTCCTTCCCCAAAAAGTACATCTCCTCATAGATAGCGATCATGAATTTAAACGGTATTGAGAGTATGACTCTACTCTTCTGAATCTTAAAGAATGATGTATTCAACAGCAATATCGGCTTTTTTATTTTTATATTTTTAACAATTTGTGTCTGCCTGTTTGCTACTTGATCACTACTAAACCACTGGACAAATCGCGATGAAATTCGGCGGAGAGATAGTTATCCAGGATAAACATGGGCTAGCTTTATAAATATATGCGTTAAGAAAGATAGAAATGTTATTTGACAAGAAATTTTGATAAAATCGGGAAAAAGACAGTTGTATTCGCTTACGCTGTCTAAACGGTTAGAGATAGAGAACTATGAATTGCGATGTTGCTTACCTCCAAGAGTTCAAAAAATTCCGAGAGAACATATGTTTATCTACAAAAATTATTCTACATTATTGATAGCACAATATTAAATATAAGTGTTAAAATCCTTCAATTTAAGAGATTCATTTAGGAAGGAAAAGATCAATCATAACCAAATTTGTGTATTTATCAGAGATAGAAAACGTTTTTAAATTGTACAATTTAGACGAATAATTTAGATTTTAAAAGAATTGTGATAAAATGGTGCAGCCGCGTCATGCCTGGGAAGCGAAAATTCGATCGACGTAACTGCCGTTAGATGGTCAAGTTTTGTCTTAAATTTGAATTATTACGAATTCGTAAAATTAGGATGATGTACATTTGTTTTTCAAAACCAGTAAGTAAAAGTATGTTGATCTCTCTATATAGATAGATTTTACTTTTTCCTGAGTGAAAGTAAATTAGTCTAAGTCTACGTTTTCATGATTACGGTGGGATTTACTCGTCCCAAAGAATTAACATTCTTTATTAGCCTAATTTTCAGCTAAATAAACATTACAATTACACTCTCCACAAAGAAGTCCAGTATATTCACTGATGAGAAAACGGCAGTTGGGTTTCTTAATGCTAGTTCGTTCTGATAGACCGGTCGTGCAACTTTACTTTGAGAGATGTGATCGAGCTATTGTCTGTAGATATCCAGGAGACAATCGGGTATATAGTCCGGTTTCTCGTAGCAAATGGAAACCTTAAGACAATAGATATATAAATTTAGTCCAACATTAAAAAGTATAGACGCTTCTGGTACCATACATATAGACCGGACTGCCTCCAAACTTTTGCAGAACACATCGATTACGTACTCTGGTTTTATTTTTTCCCCTCGAAATGTGACCCAGTGATAAAGTTTTGAAGTTAATAGAGGATTATCAAATCTTATTTGTTAGATGGCCTACTGATGGAGTTGGCAAAAAGTTTTCGAAGTGGAGAGTTGCAGCCTAACCAATGCCCACGACTTCTCTGTGGCTGACCTGGAGAATAAATCATCGATCAGAAAACGCTCCATTTGGAAGCATAAGTTAGAAAAAGTAACCATTATTCCTTGTAATAGTCTCGAGGATATTACAATACGGTGCACCAGTGTAAACCAATCTTGACATTCTTCGGCACCGAATTGCTTGGCCTGCATCTCGTGGCAGGATGGTAAATTGATGTACAAATGACACCAAAATTAATTTAATATTATTCTTAGAGGTCTGTTTATTGCGCAGACAATACGTGACTCACTTAGGTATAACATATCTATTTTAATTTGTATCGTACTAGGTTCATTTCTTATTTGTATCTTCAGAGGTTTTCTTAGATTTATTAATAATTAGTAATTAGCAATCATACCAAGACAAAGTTCGCACTAAAACTACCGGAAGACAATTCCGGTGTCTTTAAAATAATTAGTTACTATCCCGTGTTATGTCTATTCTGTTTTATCACAAATACTCGACTATCTTGGATGTAATACAGTAAAAATATTGGATAGTTTCCTTATTGGAGAGGAGAAAAATCCGATAAAACAAATATCTTTTAAGAATGTCATGTATTTCGCAGTTCCGAATATCCTCTAAATTTATCATATAACACTGAGTACATAACTCGTGAGCTAGAATCGTAACGTTTCCCTTTAATTGGCTTAATTGTTTTATTTCTACCAATGCTGCAATTTGATTTCCACTCCACCCTACGCCCTGTGCCCAAATACCACTATTACCTGTTTGCCTTGATACAATTAGAGACATTACTGCAGGAATAGGTTATATGAGCGAAACGCTTGAGGACAGGACGAGGCGCAGAGGGAATAGCAGTAAACGTGTTAGTGAGCGAATTTTTAGGAGGTTAAAGATCGCAGTTGCCTGTGTCCACCATCGCTTCCACCGCCATTGCCTTAATCTCTCGAGACGGAGAAAGTGGCGTCAGCTCTACGACTGAGTAAGATTTGGATTCCTGTGCCACGTGTGTAATTTGGAGCAGTTTTACGTCAAATGAACATTCACTCAGAACAGTGTCGGAGCGAAGGTTACACGGAAATTGTAATCATATGTAATCAAATATTAATCATCATTAGCTATTCCGTGTTTCTTTGTGAGTTTCATTATCCATTCGCACAGCAGACGAGTTTTGCCCTACGTTGACGTATTATGGAATACGTTGTTGTATCAGTTCTGTTAATTACGTCCTACGCTTACGCAGTAAAAAAGGAAAGAAAAAAGTTCCCAATGTAAGTTCAAATGTGTTTGCATTCCTGAACGAAAAATATCATTATTAGTCTTAAACAGAGTAAATTCCAGAAGCGATGGCATTGCGCGGGGAACACATTTCATAGGAATCCGGTTCATTAATAAAAGTTGCTAATGAATACTTTTATGTGGAAACGTGTGCACTGTTGGCAGATTTTGTTGCTAGACTATTCGTCCTGATGACACGCGACGTAGTTTTTTTTTGATTGTTTTTCATTTTAATTGATTTATACAACCCGGCTTATCGATATATTCATTATTGCATTGACATATTCTGCAAATGTCCTATGCAATATATTGTGCCCAATTCTTATCACTATGTTTCTTTAGCTCTTGCATCTCATGTTTCACATTGTATTTGGAATCTTCCACCCACACGAACGTCCTTAGTCGCGAATTCACATCCAATGACGGTGTATCCAGTGACGGTGAAGAGAAAGAGAGAGAGGGAGAGGGAGAAAGAGAGAAGTAGGAACAAAGAAAGAAAACAAGAATCTGTTGTTGTATTTCACAATTTCATTTGAATAAATTAATGAAAGAGATTTCAGTTTTAGTTATACTTGTTGTAATCTAAAACACGTTTTTTGTAATATTAATCTCGGATCACGATTTTATATGCTGCACGATTACAACCAGTGTTATATTGTAGATCATTGTATTATTAGAACATGTAATTTATTAGTTCCTTGAGTGGTTTAATGTGATTTATAACACGAGAAATAAAATTTTGTGTTATTAATTCATATTTTATACAAAAGTTTTCTATATTTATTTCATTTCTTTTGACATATATGAAAAAATAAAAAAATCACAAATTATGTGAAATTACGTTAGACAATACACGTGAAGAGAGAGGGAAAGAAAGAAAGATAGAGAGAAAAAGAGGGAAGGAAAGAAAGAAAGAAATAGGAAGAAAGATAAAGAAAATAACCTATGGAATGAATGTGAGTTAATACATTTCAATTTGATTGGAATAAATAAAAGGGATATTTCTTTTTCTATTTATTCATATCTAAAACGAGGTTTTCATATTATTGATCTCTGATTATTTTTTTTAGGTTGCACGATTACTACCAAATTGGTATATCGTGGATAAATATGTCACTAGAAGATGTAATTTATTTGTTCCTTAAGTAGTTTTATATTATTTATAACTCGAGAATTAAACTTTTGTGTTATTAGTTCATATTTGAGACAAACGTTTTCTATATTTATTTAATTCCTTTTCACATATATGAAAAACTTAAGAGAATCGCAAATTATGTGAAATTACTTTCGACAATACACATCACTTGTAGGCAATGAGATTTGATTTCTTTACTTCACTGTATAAATATAAGAAATTATAGGAATATTTATAAGTAATTTGTGATTCGAATTATACCAATTCCATACGATATCTTGCAATTCTATTCAAATTCTGTTAAAAACTATATTTTATCACAGTATTACGCAAACGTTTTTTACAGAAACTCTAATATCGTTTACATTGCCTATGAAGACCGTGCGAGACAACAAATCTCGAGATGTCGTTTAAATATAGAGAATGGTAAAGTTTATTGAATATACAGAATATTTTTGTTATAGAAGTCCAAAATGTGTATAATAAAAATACAAAATATTTCTTTAATAGCGGTGTAATGAAACATTTTGTCTCGTTACGATTTACCAGCGGTACTATTAGTCTTCCAAATATGGGCGCCGTTTCAAATAGACCTACGATTGGTCGAACGAAACATCCCGTGTCGAAGGGGAAGCAGTAGGAGAGACGCGTTGCAAACCTAACAGATCCAAAACTGGTCAGAGCGTGGGACTTAGAAAAATAAATGGGCCCTTTTATGTTATCAGTAGTGTACATACCACTCCAGGGCAGAAGACACCTTCTCTTGTACACTACTCAACTTTCTTTCAATGTGCGTATGTTTGCTTTTCTCATACCATGCTTGAATTTCGTATACTATGTGTAGTCTTAGTGCTCTTTGATATAATCCCACCATTTACCTTGGTCCTATTGTAGTTTTCCTAATGCCAACTCTTTGTAATCCATACATGATTTTCTTTATCTATTGATTTATGTGCTCTATGTGACTTGTAAGTGTTAAGTTATTATCAATCATTATGCCTAAATTCTTTATTTACGGACTTAACTGTAACCGCCATGTTGGAAATTTAATAATTGGATCTCTTCTGCTTTTCCCTCGCTGCTTTAACCCGAATACCATTCCCTCTGATTTTGTTTCCGAAATTGTTAATTTAATTTCTGCACATTTTTTCTCAAATTTCTCTAATATCATTGTACTTTTCATCTCCAAATTCTTCCGTTTATTTGCCTCCACTAATATGGCTATGTTGTCCATCGCTGATAGTATAACATTAATAACCGCTTTCCAAAAAATTGGGCCAGTATGGCTGCCTTGTGGACAGCCTTGCCGCATTGTACTTATTATTGTTTCATTACCTATTTCTAAAATAACATTCTTACCTTCCATACACGACCTTATTAATTTCATTAGTTGCAGTGGTATACTTTCTCTTTTCCAATTCTTTTATTATCGTGGACCATTGGGCTCTGTCGAACGCTCCTTGAATGTCAATGTACACAAGGAGAACATATCTTGATATTTTTTCTTAGACTTTCCTTAACAAGTGCCCAACCCCATATTAATTTTCTCCATTAGCAACCTCGTGTATCCCGCATTGTGAGTATGATGAAAGAAGTGAGACCTCATCACAGAATAATTAGGCTCCGACGAAAAGGTATTTACGTATTAAACAAAATATACTGCTACGTAATGCTGAATGAGACAATATTTGTTTGTATAGTGTCTCATTATCAGAGAACGACGTGAAAAAAATTGGGATTTCTCAAGTTTGAAGAAATAGCACCACAAGTTACATGATCATGTTCCTCAATTTAGATAAAAATAATACAATATCTGTATGTTAATAATAACAATGAGATAAAAGAAGCATATTGAAGCATTTTGTAGGAAATTCCGGTCATTTAACAGCAATAATTGTATAACATATTTCAGCTAATCGCCATACTTTCTCACATGGCCAAGATGGGTCAAGACGTCATCGTGTTCTACTGATGTGTCATGTTAGCTCTATTGTAATACATCGTAAAACGTTTAGAAATGTGTGTTTCTTCTGAAAATAGTCAGAGGAAACTAGAAATTACTTGCTCTGATAGCGACCGACAACATATAACCAGTACGAAAGCTCTTCCGGAATCGTTAGTTATTAGTTTTTATGGAACACAAGTTATAAATATACCATTACATATTATGACTTCTTGGACGCATTTTAATCAACATTTAGAAAAATAAACTTTTCTTATAATTATAGGTTTTTGGTCACCTCCGTAACTACGGTGTCAGCGTGATCGCTCGTCACTAAGTCACCCTGGGTTCAATTCCCAATCCCCTGGGTGCGGCAAGATAAAATTTGTAGCTTTTCATTTCCATGTCCCAGTTTGAATAGCTGTGATGTATGAAAAGTTCACCCTCTGCGACTAACAACCGCTGTTGTAATACTCGGATACCGCAATCTGGATCCTATCTAGGCGCTGTTCCCCCGATCTCGGTAAAATTCACGATGTGCCTAGTGAGTAAACTCACACAAAATCTGAGCCTTATTGGCACTCGTCATTCTTGGTCCTTAGCTAGCCGAAACGAGATACATACATATACGTTTTTGTTCACATTGTGTTATTTCATTATTGGTCTTGAAGAACTATTTGTGCAATATTCCAAATGTCCTGTCGCACAGTATAAAACGTTTAGCATTGAGCTCCGTAAATATCAAGGAGAGGTCCCGATTTATCCTTCCTGATCGAACGATTTATGTCCATGTGTAGTTTAGCTCCCTAATGTATTGGGCATTTCGCATCGTGACCACTTGGTCTTTAGATTTCCACCACCTCCTTGTTGGATTGCAGGCTCTCGACTAAATCTGTTTTCAAGGAGCTGACCCAAATGACCACACACTCACTATTAAGAAAGGTGCGTGCCTTTTCTTATGTCGTTTTGTAGAACCGCTTTGCTCTTAGAGTCAATGATGTATTTCGGTTTCTTGACATGTTCATCTCGTCTTCAAAGAAGGCAAAAACCGGTAAATTGAATGAGAAAAATATATCTTATAGATCGGTTTTTCCTCTTCCAATCACTTCGATTAGTCACCCTAAACATATTGTATGTCCAACCACGATTAGAAGTACGATAGCTATATTTTAGCCTTCAACAATAAGGACTTACAAATAGGAGACACTTTGGGAGAATTCATGAAACAAAATACATACATAGTATAGACATTGTCGGATCTGCCTTGAATTTGTATTATTGAAATTGCCGTAAAATTAAGACCATATTAGTGACGTTTAAGTCTCGTTTCAATATGGACTCTGGTACATCAGTACAACATTCGAAATAAAGATAGAAACGTTAGAATAGAATATACTACCATCTTTTCTTGGAAAGTGGAGAAGTTGCCGTTAAGAAATAAATATCTTTATATTAAATCTTTTTAACTCATGGTGAAACATTTTCGTAAGAAATAAATATCTTTTAATTGAATCTTTTTAACACATGATGAAAAGATATCTAACGCATCATTGCCTCTACAATACCCAATATAATTTATTTTTCTATTTTTTTATTGTCAAAAAATCAGTACAAACTGCGTATGATCACGTAGAGGACAATAAACCAATTTACTCTCCGGAAGCAAGCAAGGGACCATCCCATCAAATACGATCAAGGACCCTAAGGCAGAAGAGGATTCAAAAATCTAAGAAAAAATTCTTAGATAAGATAAAAAATTAGCTACGAGTTAATATACTTACAGAATGTCAATGTGTTTGTAATTTAACACCAAAAATATATTTTACATGTACAAATTATTATCAACCTATAGATTATTCTAAGTATAGTGTTTAAAAATCATAAGAATTGAAATAACACTAAATTCACGATTTATTATTACAATAAACATACCCCTAGACAAAGCATAGAGAACCTGTGTAAGAAATCCGCCTCTATTCGAAGGAAAACAGGAGCAAAACCCGGGTCAGGATTCGGCTACAGAATTAATGTACGCAACAGTGCCAAAGTTGAGTACACGTAAAACTAAATAAGACAACATAATCATGCAAGAAAATAGTTTTTGAAATTGTTATAAGTTATTTTAAAAGTACTACAGCAATTGCGTGAAAAAGTACAAGACGAATTTAGCTTTTATTAAAATCAATAAATTCTTTTACATTATAGAATTTTACATTACTGAAAGGTTAGACAAGACTGGTGCAGGAGGTACTTTTTAAACGCGGATTTGAAGATATTCAATGTCATAATATATTTTATGTTCTGGGGCAGGAAATTATATAGAACTATTTCCGAATGATTTGGTTCCTTTTGGCAAAGAGTGGTTGACACTCTAGGACTATGAATATTATTACTATTGCGAGTATTGTGTTCGTGAACGAGACTGTTTCGAATGAAGCAAGGGTGGCACTTCAGTAATTCGGTCTTAACAAACACGACTGTTTCATAAATATAAATGCAGGGAAGTGTTAAGATATTTAATTCGTTGAATAAAGGTTTACAAGAGTTTCGGGGGTGAGATTTACAAATTATCCGAACTATCCTCTTCTGAATTCTGAATGTTTGAATACTCTGGCCGGAATTAATGTCGTAACGTAAATGGGAGTAAATGTTTGCAAAATATACGCAACGGGAAATACGTGGACTAACTGCGTTAACTAAGATTCGGAACGCGTAACACAATTTGTTTAATTTGGAATTAAGATTGTCGACGTGACAATTCCATTTAAGGTTGTCTTGAATATGGAGACCTAAGAATTGTGTATTCGTAACATTTTTTAATTGTGTTCCGTTTAAAGAAAGAGAAACCTGGGGTAAAGATTTTGTATTACTATTGTGAAATGACTTAGACACTGTTTTGTCAATGTTAACAATGAGACGATTTGCATGGAAACAAGCTGAAAGGTTAGACAAGACTTTTTGAGCGTTAGCGTGTGTACTTAGTAAATTAGTGTCATCAGCAAAAAGAACTATTTTGCAACCTGATGTGGATGATGACATGTCGTTCACATACAATAAAAAGAGTATAGGGCCAAGAATTGAACCATGGGGTATTCCGCAAGTAAGTGACTTTGTTTTTGAAAGACAACGCTGAATTATTTTTTTTTAGTAAAGGATATTTCGACCTGTTGAAATCTATTTTTTAAATTAGAACTTAGCCATTGATTTGGAAGTCCACGAATGGTTAAAGAATGCAATTTGGAGAGAAGAATTTTGTAATCGATGACATCGAATGCTTTGGATAAATCAAGAAAAACACCCTGTGGATTTTCTCCACTGTCAAGACCGTTTAATAAATAAAATATGGCGCTTGTAGTAGAAAGGATTTCCGAAAACCGTATTGATCGTCAGAGAGAATGTTATATTTTGATAAAAAAGAAACTAGAAGACACTTGTAGAAGAATTTTTCTAGGATTTTGGGAAAGAGGGTAATAGAGATTTTGGTCGATAATTTCTGTAACATCACACCTCAAGCCTTGATGCGATGTTATTTTTTCTTTGGTAGAAGCGGGATCCACATAAATACCAAAATCCCTATGGTAGTTTTTGTTGCTGCTACTCGGTTTCCCGAGCANTTGTTTTCCCCAACAACTAACTGATACTAGTTACGACACTCGCAACTAGTAATGACTTCATTAAGACTACCGCAGCAGCCTAACGAACACCTGGTCTCCGCGACCTAGTCTTAGCTCAGTCACATCTCAGTGCTGACGGATCTCTACATTCCCGCGTAAAGGTTGTGAGGAGCTTCACTCTTCCCAATATATACTGTACCAGACGTCACGTGATCAGCAAATAACCACGCCTTCGCCACCACCGTGCAAAGTCTTTTTGTGTCACTCCTTTGGCTTCTAGGAACGCAGAGGCTGCGCCGTAGAGGAGGAACCGCCATGAGCGTCACCTAGGCGCTTCGCAAACACCCTTTTCGTTGTTCTATATTCGGCAAGTACTTCATTCATTACTTCGTAGAATTCTTCTTTTCTTTAGGTACACCTAAATTCCAGTGGGTCAACGTCGCCGACCGCCTTCTCCGAATAAACTTGTACGTACCTTCCTTAAAAGTGAAAGGTTTTCGTTCAAACAATACCTCAATAACTGAAGAGGCTAGGGTGGGCCCCACGCTCGTCGCATTTCCGTCTTAGCGCCGACCGGCCACTTATTATAAGATTCTTAAAAGCATCCGGCTTGGAAAATACAAAGAAATATTAATATTTCACAAATCGATGGCATGTCCTGGCGCCGACGTTACAATTTCCAACATTAAGTTCGTTTCTTTTCTTGTGTAAAGGTTTCACTTTAACTCTCTTAAATACGTTAGGAAACACTCCTTCCGATAAAGAACTTTTAAAAATATTTATGAGTGGATTTAATATAACGTGGGACGAAAATTTAACAATAAACTCGGGTATATCATCTATGCCTGTTGAAAATTTGTTTTTTAATGAGCTGATGATTCTCATGACTTCACTGACCTTTGTTTGGGAAGTAAACATAGAATTAGGTACATGGGTGTATATAATTGGAGGACATTGATTTGGAGATATTGAGTTCGTGATTTTACCTACTCCTGAGAAGTAAGAATTAAACAAGGATTTGATACGATTTTGCTATCGTTTAGTAGAGAAATATTTTCTTTGCGATTTTCAGAAGTTGGCGTAATTTATAAAAATATTCCACATGACTTTGATCCGGTTATTCAATTTTCTTACCTGTCAGTCGTTTTCCATAACTTTTTCTTCGTAGACTGCTTTTCGAAGAATAGTTCTATATTTACGAAAATAATCATGGAATTCGGGTGGTTGGTTATTGAAATTTTAAAGATAATATAAACCGCGTTATTTTAAGGAAATTCTTATCCCTTTGATGTTGATTGGGTGTCCCTATTATATTGATTGAAGTGTTTAATTTTAAGACAACACTGATTACCCTTTGTTTTCGATGACTAGATAATTTACTTGTTCCTTAGATTTCTACACTGGAATTTATAGTCATTAGAATCCCAAGGATATTGACCAGAAATAGTGTTAGTATTGCGATACTTCAAAGAATAAAATGTATATATAAAAGAAATATAGTACGTATTGCCTAACGCTGTCGCCTTCTACCTCCGGGGTCGCTTGTTCAAACCCGGTCCGATCCAAGTAGAATCCGAGGTGGTGGACGGAGCGCTGTTCGCTGCAGGTTTTCTCGGGGTTCTTCCGTTTCCCCTGGCTATCATTCCACCACAATATTCACTTATAATCTTTCACCCGCATGTCTTTCATAATCACCGCTTCAGGGGAGGTGCGACAGGAAGGGCATCCGGGACCCTAGTATTGCCCAGCCAAAACCAATTGAAGCATCTTATCCATACCCATTCTCCGACCCCACATGAAGTGAGAAATGGCTGGGTTAACAAAACACAAACAAACATAAAAGAAATATAGTACACAATAACTTGAAGGCTATGTAGGTATTGCATTGTAGAAGGGTATCAAAACGACATAATGATTTTTTTTACAATGACAATGAGATATAATGATTTTTATAATTAAATTCGATATTTAAGGATAAATATTCAAATGACTCATTATTATCATTTATGATGTCCCGATGCGATACACGGATTTATTATTTTTTAGATATCTTCGACACAGCATATCCCTATAGAATCCAATCTATTGCTAATCCTCTTTGACCCACACAATCCATTGTAAATCAGTCTTTGAACTAATCACACTTCGTAGAATCAATACTATCTACTTAAAAGCATCCCAGATCTTGGTGCATTCTTAATATGTAATATCAGCATGCATGTCATTCACCTTGGTACCACAACTGTTCTACATACACCTTTTCGTAATATACACATTTACGTGTACAAACTCAACTCAACCAGCGTTGCCCTGGAGCTGGAATCAGTTTCTTCCGTTTAACTAATTTTCACGAATTTCTTTTATATAAAATTATTTGTTGATACAAGAGACAGAAAGATCTATCAGTCTCCCGTTATGACGTCCACACTAAATACATTCTGCCATAATGAATCGTTCTTTTTCTAAAGAATTCGTTTATTTTCCTTCGTGAGTGATGGGGAAAATAGTTTAGTGGCAGAACTAGACCATTTCACCAAGTTTCATAAATATCCTTAGGGCCCTTGATCGGAATTGATGGGATGGTCCCTTGCTTGCTTCCGGAGAGTAAATTAGTTTGTTTTTTTTCCCTCCACGTGGTCATACGCAGTTTGTACTGTTTTTTGACAATAAATTTATTTAATTGTATAGACTTCGGATATTTGTGAAAGCAGGATTAGAAGTGTTGCAATTTTTCTGTATTAAAATTTATTTTTATAATTATTATTAGAGGAGAGGCGAAAGAGTTGAATCTTCCGCTAGAGATTCTGGAAAATTTGTATGATAATTAATACGTTTTTTTATAATACATAATATCATTTGACATTATTAATATCCTTTACGTAATACGTGCTCGTCATGTTTTATAACACATAGACCTTCAACGTATTCTTGACGCGCAGTTCCACAGAGTCGCGACTTAACCAAACTTGCTTCGCCGCTTCATAAAGATTCCTGGAACTAGTTCCTCCTCTAATAGGTTCGCCGACGCCGTATCCTTGGTGGACACCGCGTCTGTCGTATTCTTCATACTTAGGTACAGGCAGCGTGTTGGTGGGCGGTCCCATCGTCAGCACTGACGGCTGAGAGTGGCACGGTGCGGATTGAATACACTCCGTCGCTACATTACGTTCATCTGGCTCCACATTGCTTCTTGACATCTCGAGGAGTCATTAAGTCTTCTAAATAGTGTCTCCACTCACTTGAACCATTATCAATCGGCGATGCGTAACAGTCTTAAGGGAAGAAGCTCGGGAAGGGTCTCCATCCTGATCAAAAATGTAAATATTTATAACCCTTTCGATAGCTCACTTGTCACGGAGATATCCCGTGTTCGGTTCCCAGCAGGGCCAGAAAAAATTGTAGTTTTCACTTCTATGTCTCAGTTAGTTGTGACTTCTATGTCTATGTTCGCTCACTGCTTCAATCTCATATAGCTATGATTGGAAAGTTTACCCTCTGCGCCTTACAACCACTGTTATAATACTAGAATACAGCAATCTAGATTCCATCTAGAAGTTGTTCCCCAAAAATGTTTCACGATGTGTCTAGTGAGTAAACTCGGGTAGACTTCGGCCTTACTAGTACTCGCCATCATGGTCCTTAGTTCGCGGAAACGAGACATATATACATAAATATTTAGCTTCAGTATTTCTGCGAACGTGTTAAATATATTGCGTAACAGATTCCTAAACTATTAACGTTATGAAAATAAAGCATTAAATGTTTTTTTTTCTTTCACATTACTACTATTTTTATGGGTAAAAAATAAATTATTCAATTTACTAGATTGCTTTGATACAACTAAAAAGTAGTTTTTTAGCCTCAGTACCATTTTACGACTTTGATATTTTGCGCGATGTAATATATTGTAAATCAACAATTTTGAGTGCCGGATCAGAAACATAGTCATATTTTCTTTGTACGTAGTAATATTAGGTCTATAGGTTCATCATACATTATTTGAATCTTCGTTTTTTTCTAACTCAGACATTCGGATTTTGAACAAAGCACTTGAAAACTTTACTTCACTATTCGACGTGTATATATACGCGACATCATTCAACCGGGTCGAAAAGAAAACATATCGGAAATCGAAACCAGGTTTTCATGATATATGCAAAACTTAATCCAAGGTTATCCTATTTTACTTGATTAACATGAACATAGTTTTCTAATCGATGCAAATCATGTTTCACATTGCAGTATAGTTTTAAGAATTGCACCCGAAAGTATGTGCTTTGAAAGTTTGCAATATTTGAGACGTAATACACCACAACTCTTCGTGTTCACTATAAATACATCTGACTATACTTCAGAGACCTGGGTAGTATGACAAAACTCACTATTCATCAGAAACCTGGTTAAAAGTTTTGTAATAAAACTGACACAAAAGAAATTTAATTGTAATTGTTGTACCAAGTCCAACTACTTCGAGTTAGCAAAAGAATGGGTCAGGAATTCACAGGAAAAATAACATTTATTTTTTACACCAATTTTCTATGTGTCAAAGCTCATACTACTTATGAAAAATATGTTGCAATCTTTGATTTGGAATTAAATAAATAAATCTCTTCATCATGAATTATATTCTTATGCATATGTGTAGAGTTCAATGAAAACGAACTTCACATATCTACTGCTCTGTTAATGAATATAAAATAATAATTAAAACCATACTTTTTGTTTCCGCTTTCAGTTTTATCATATTATTTAATGACACAGCGCAAACTGCGAGTTTTCATTGGTCTCTTGTGGGCAATTTCGCAAAGTTTGGTAAATAGAGTATCAGTGAATTTGTAGAAATAACAGGGGTGGTACAGAATCAATATACTCGTATGCATTCATACAGCAGACAAAGTATTCCTGTTTATGGTAAAATTTTCAAACACAAACTAAATAAAGCAATTAGTTGACATCTCTACAGCGACAGACTCCTCCCCTACCGTCTACCTTGTCAACACCCATGCTCAATGACCGTTAATACCCGTACATGGAACGATAAACGAAACAGTTTCCGTTAGCGTGTGACGTGTAAAAGAAGTTTCACATACTCATAAAGTTTTATAAAAATATAACAGTAGAAAAACATACAAATATTCATCTTAATATATTATAAATATAATTGTTCATTTAATATCAATTATGGAGTGAAATATATTTCATTAATATTAATATTAAAAATAATGTAATATTAAATAACAAAAAATATTAAAAATATTTATTTTAAATATTAAAAATATTTATTTCCCAACTTTTCCATTCGCAGGCGAGTCTTTTTGCAAAAGTAGATCTGGATCACTGTTAGTATTGGTTCCGTTTGTAACTTATTTAATATACCTTCTTGTCTGATCTTAGGAGGTCTTCTAATCCGCTTGACGACGATTTCCTGAAGACGCCTGCTCCAGGTTTGTCATGTAGGGATTAGTCCAGCTTACCACATCGGTAACGGGGTAACTACGTCTGCTTCTTGACCGAATAAGTCTACGAGCATGTTGGGTGGCAGCGACTTGTTATAGTCGAGAACTTGAGATGAGGAGTTCAGTGTGACCGTTTTTCTCTGTCATCAGTCACTAAAACACTATTCAAAATTGATTATAATAAGTAAATAGTTATATTTACTTCGACTGTACGTTTTCCCGTTACTGACTAACGATTAAGTTAAAGTTTCCTACAACTATTTAATTCAAGCATACATTTCTTCCGTGTACCCTTCACGTGGAGAAGATATGTGATAACTTTCAGTTAGATGAAAATGGCGACGAACCGGAAATCGAACCCGGGTCTACTGCACTGATCGCAGAGATGTTAACCACTACACCACTCCTTCGCCTTCCACAACTGTACACCATTTTTAAATGACCGAAAGTTATCACATATCTTGTAGGGATAGTTATCACATATCTTGTAGGGTACACGGAAGAAATATATGTATGACGAACCGCTACACGTAGGTACGTGTGAAGCCGATTGTTCATTAAGTGCACACAGCTGGTTCACTCATCACCTGTATCGGGATGTGTCTCAGGTCTTCCGGGGTTTCGATATGTGTGGAAATGGTGTACAGTTGAGGAAGGCGAATGGGTGGTGTAGTGGTTAGCACCCTTGCGATCAATGCAGGAGTCCCGGGTTCGATTCCCGGCTCGTCGTCATTTTCACCTGACCGAAAGTTATCATATATTATTTTTGATACATGTAGTAAGGTAGCACGAATTAATTCTTCTTATTCTTCTTTTGTTTGCAGCCAGTAGAAATGAAATAAACTATCTTGAGGTGTGACTGAGTAATCTGTAAGACACTAGAAAATAATGGGTATGGTGCTGATGAAACGCGTGGAGGTTTCCTCTTGACTTCCATGAATGCATAGGCTGAAAACACTCATACTATACCTCTAATTCAAACCCAGAACCTTCGGATTCAGAAGAGACCTCCGTCTCAAACAAACTGAGGAACCATGTGAGTCCTGCATTGATCGTGTCAATGAAAGAAAGCTAAGTCTGTATTTTGGTGAGTAGCATTCAGAACTAAACATATTTTAAAGACTTCTCAGCATGGTCGAGTAAGATTAAGGTGACACACATGAATTATTCGCTTTCGCAAAAATACGTTTAAGTTGGTCACAATTTTTTATTTCAATATTGATCATATATATTCTACTTCAATAATAGCAAATTGAACAGTAATAACCGTGACAGTAGGCTTTACTCTATTGCAAATTATTTATTTTCATCAAAACATTGTTTTAACTTGCGCAGACAAGCTTTAAAAATCTTTTTGCTCTAGTTGTATGAGACATTCATATTTTACAAGATGGAGTGAAATTGCCTGGATTGAGCTTGTTCTCGGAAATTTATCCATTTAACGGGCACTATATGGGAGAATGGATATAAGGTTCATGATTTCATATTTTCACCAAATTTTACGATTATTTAGGTTTTTGAAGTATCACCATGATATCTGCTGTCGTGTATAGAGGTTAATGAGGTTATATTAGAATTATTGTTATGAGTGATTTTTAACTTCAATTAAATTTTTCTCACCAGATATTTATTACTAAATATTATAAAATGAATTTATACAACAGACTGTATATCTTGCTTAAATCTCTTTCTCATATCCAGTCATTCATTCATCTTATTATTCTAGAGAGAGGACAATATTCCGCTTAAATGAGTACTCCTTCCATCTTGAAGCTCGTTGGAGACACAAATAATGTCATAACCATACTCTTTACAACATTAGTAAACTTCATTAGCTTACTCTATCACAAACATTTGTAAATGCATCAGTCATCTTTATTAAGATCATTAGCAATATACTGAGCAGCAAAACATTACTTGTGGCGGAAATGAGCCGAAATCGTCATCACTAATGCTTCTCCAGCATTTGTTTTGCCTTCAAAGTCATCTTCCCGTCGCTGAAAGCCTTCGGAGAGGTGATCATGGCGGTTCTTGAATCGCGTCTAATTGGCCGGAGAAGCCGGAGCGTCGACGACGGCGTGCTAATTGAAACCTTCGTTCCGAATGCCGTGGGCTGCCTCTGCTACGGACCATCGCGCTTCTCAGAAAGGAAGTCCTTAAATAAGCCCGAGTTCTCAAGTGTCCCTTTTTAGCCTTCAACCCCACCCTGAGACTGTCGGACATTCGTAATTGGAAGGATGAAAAAGTTTTAATTTGAAGAGGGAGAGAGATTTGAAACTTAATTTCGAGTCTGCCTCACACGTGTGAAATCTGAACGGTGCGCCAATATTAGTTTTCAAATAACAAGGAAAAAACAAATGATTACCTTCTCAATGAAATTTAAGCTATGTAACGCGCTTGTAGTGATAATAATAGAAGAAATGATAGACTGATTTCTTACGCATGAGTAAAAAACATACTACAGTGTTATTACTAACAACATACCACTAACAACAGTCAGCATCCATTTTTGAAGAAGGTGCATTCCCTCGCGAGAGAGAGGTATAAATGCCGTATTTATTTTTGAATTTCAATATTATTTTTTAAAAATAGAAACCATCTTGAGTCAATTGCATTGCTCGGTCATATGTGTGGAAGAAATTAAGAACAAAATACGACACGTGTGCGTAATGATTGGACTAAATGCGATGTATCGATATTACGGTTGATTTGTTTTTATTAAATGACGTATTCGAATAGCGAATATATAGATCTTTCCCTTACGTAAGAGTGATCTTTTTAACAAGAGGGTGTTACTGATCTATACCGCGAGTGGAAAATTACAGTTAATCACAAGGATAGACTAGAATAGAATGATATGAATATAGTAGAAGTAAGAGATGAAGAAATATATGATTAAAAGAGCCCATGATAGACTGGCAGACTCGACGGGCAGCATCGGATAAAGGACGTATGGAATATTCATACATAAAGGTCACATTTGTGAGGAAGACGAGAAAATGGTTCCAACCAACGAGAACGATGATGAGTCTATAACAGGCCATGGAGATTTCGGAGTGTATCAACGAAAAATTGGGAAAATAGAGAGTGAGCAATGTTAATGTAGAAACGATGAGGAAACACCAGAACACAAACTATGGGACTGTCCAGTATATGGCTATAAACAAATTTAGGGAGATAGGTTTGTTGAATTCACGAGATTATACCACGTTAATAGAGGCAGAGAAGAAATATGAGTTATATTTGAAGAATATGTCAATAAGTTAGGAGGGACACGACAAAAATAGGCAAACATCACATCAAAGTTGAAAAGAACAACAAGAGACGGAAGAGAAGGATTGTGTACATGAGTACATGTCTCCTCGTTGCGGAGAGGGGCAATACATCAGCGACAAAGATGTACAATGGTATGAAGAAAAGAAGATAAAGTAACAGAGAACCTCGTGTTGCACTTGCTACGAAGACGTGGAGACTTTTGTCGAAAGAAAAAAAAATCCATAGATATCCCCAACTTCATATTTATTCTTGGAGCATCAGTTCAACATCTAATTACGTCTCTAACAATCTTATGGGAGGTCTTAGAATAAAAGAGAAATATCTGAACCATACTCCAGCCTTTCAATCGAGAAATCCTTGGATATCGTAGCGGGATAGTAGCCGGCCTCTCTTTGCAAATTGGACAAGACATTGATAATCTGATCCTAAAATAGTTCGATCGCTTAGCCTCGCGTGAGGAGCAACCAGTTCTTTCGTGAGTTTTGTGAATAACCAAGAACATCATTAAAATGGATTGGTTAAGTCCATTTTAATTTGAATATGTCACCGATTTTCGAGGACAGTCCGTAATGAGACCCTTTCTAGGAATATTTCTTGTATCCGATTAACACTAAATTACGAGCATTACTTTTCATGTCATGTAACATGTATGCATAGAGAAGTATTCTTTTCATGTAAAAGTATAATTCCAAATGTATTCTCCCAGTTTACGTAATCTACTAGTCCAAGTCTTCCTTTCAGCCGCCACGATTCCTACTTGGATGGAATAGTAAATAGCTGCACCGGAAGCGACTCGGTCATTTAAAAGTGTTCCCCCCAAAAAAACGCATAAGATTCATCTAACGATTCTCCAAGAAAATATTGAAAAGATCATTGTGTCTACTATCCCTTTCATGATATTGTCCGCGAAAAGGGCAGCATTAAGTGATATAGGAATAAGACATAAGTATACTCGTATGCTTGTAATGACAACAGATCAAAAGAACGGAAGTGGTGAGAATATTACGAGAACACCTAAAAAAGCATCATATTAAATCGTTTTTAATGATCGTAATAACGATGTTGGCGCCTCAAAGACAAATCGCTACACCTTCCAACGTTAACGCGTTTCTTCGTCTTAAACCATTCATTCTCTTCGAGAATGTGTCAATGAATTCCGGAGTGGTGACAGATTAAATAGATTACGCCGATAGAATAGATCAATTTCAAATGGTTCGAAAGGAAATTTAAATTTATTTTGTGTTATGGAGGAAAATACGGTGTTATGTAAATTGTTAATATAGAGCAAATAAAATTCGTCACTCGTCTTGTAAACAGGTTCAATGCCACTTGTATAAAAACCAAGGTGAAGTTGGAATGGTATATTCAGGTCAAAAATTCATGAGCTTTTAAATGCATGGGTAGTTGGTTTTATTCTTCAATCATTATAACTTTCCGATTATGCATTTAATTTACACGGAATGCATTGTAATCATTTAAAGAAAGTTTTGAGATGTATTCTTAGAATTGTATGATTAGGAAAGAAGCCGCCTGAAAAATAATGAAATGCATACAACTCCTTGAGTCGAGTTGATCCTCTAATAGAAACCGTGGAATACATTCAACCACTCAGATGGGGTTTATTAAGGACTAATGAGTTTTGCTTGGCTTCGCTTAGCTGAAATGCATAATCAATCTCGAGAACGCGAGCAACCAGCGTGGAAATAAAATGCATTGTCACTTAAGAATATTCAGAAGATGGGGGAGCTACGTGTTTAAATACATTTAAATATATCACACCAGATGTATAGAAAAACTGAATAATTAACCCTGCAGTTGATAATGAATTTAACAAGGATATTTTAATTCAACCTTTATCCAAACTAATAGGAACATATGTGAAGAGTAGTGAAGTGTAGTGATGTGATTGGAGTCTAACGATATAGAAAATGCTAAGTGTGAAGGTAATGAAGTGTAGTGAAGTGTACATGATTGCTCTCAGCAACTCTTTTTTGATTTGATTATTTATAGTTATTAATTTCTTTTATTTATGTTATAGCAATTACTTCTACGCTAAGGGTATAGGAGGAGTAATGACATATGTGTGTATATTGAGCGTGTTTGTACGTATGAGTGTTTCTGCAACTGTTTATAAGCGAAAATGTGTTTGTGTATGTATGTGAATATATGCACATATGAGCCTCATGTAGATAGTTAATTTCTTAAATCTAATTTCTTTCTCGTTGTAACCATGCGTTATAATTTTTTAAGGATTTTATTCTTTTTGTGCGTATTTTATTTATATTTTTATAGATATTGATGATTTTTTAAAAACTTCGTATTATTTTATTATGTATGTATTCTTTTCCATCTGCCACCGAGCATTGCTCACTAACAGACCAATAAATTGTTATCATTATTATTATTATGTAGTGATGTTTACTTCACAGCTCAAAAGATCTTCTAGCTGGTTCAAGTTTCTAACCCCAGATTGCTACCAACTCTCTAAAGGATTAGATGAACTTTCTTAAAATGTGGGCTGTGCCAAAAAGAGCGATCTCTTGTTTTGCCCATTCTCTTGATTTGCCTGGTATGGAATCTAAATGCTTCTTTAAATTTACAGATAGTGCACCAAGCGAACCTGCAATGACAGGGATAATCTTCGTGTTAACTCCCCACATCCTACTAATTTTGATAGCCAAATCATTTCCGCAACTGTTCTGCTTTTCTCCGCTAATTTTTATCAGTTGGCACTGCTACATCAATCAGTTCTGTTTTTCAGGTCCTTAATTACAATATCCGTTTTATTGGCAGGGTTGCATCTGTCGGTGTGGATTTTTTGATTGAAAAGTATCGTGATTTCCTCTGTGGTTGATACTTCCCTTGGTTCATGTTTATACCAAACTTCTGAGGTTGGCAAATGTATCATGCTTAACTAGCTGAGAGCATCCAGAAACTAAGTGGTCAATTATTTCTGAGTGAGTCCGGCATAATCTACATTTGTCATCGCTTGAGATTTTCAATACATGTTTCTCATAATGCCTGGTTCTAAGAGCTTGGTCTAGCGCTGCAATGATCAGTGCTTCAGTCTCTGGTTTCAAGTTCCCTCGTCTCAGCCATCCTTGAGTTCCTTTCATATGGGTGGTATCCTTGGGTTCATTTATTCTCTTTAGATATTGTCCATCTTGTCACTCCAATTTTGGATTTTCTTAATTTTCTTAATTTCCGTGTAGAGTTGCCAATTTAATTTCAAAAAAAATTTTCTTCGCTAAGCTCTCCTTTCTGCAGAAAATGAATGGGAACAATCAACAGATTGGAACCCTCGTTCATTTCAAAGTATTAGTGTATGGCAGCGGTTCTTAACATGCTTTTCAAATGAGGCTACTTGTATAAGTCAGAATGTTCTACAGTCCGCAAGAAACGACGTAATTTCATCGTTTATGGAGATGTATCGCTTATGGATGGACAAAGCAAAGAGTACTAACTGCATTTACCAAACTCGTTAGGTCAACCTTAAATATCGTTCAAAAATTTACCACGGAATATTTGTACTTTGTTACTCAGAGGAGAGTAGATAAAAAAATAAAATATTAAATTTCATGTAAAATAATAGGAGAGAAAATAAATTATTTCTGTAGATTATTTTCATAGTCTGTTTGGTATTATTAACTCTAGGTAATTCACAGTAATGCCATTTTAAATACTTTTAGACCCCTAAAATAAGAATGAAAATTGTTGGCTACTAGTTATAATATTTATAGAGTATCATCAAAATTGTATTTAATAGAATACAAAATTGTTATTAAACAAATACGTACAATTAGCCAATCTTTAAATTATTCCGAAAATATTGCTAATAAATCGGAAATATTAAAATAATTCAAAATGTATATAAAGGTAAAATAATATTAATGAAACTGCGGCACGTAGGTCAGAACCTAGAGAGGCTATACATAAAATTCACCTCCACCCAAAGGAAAAACGGAGAAAAAGTCAGGACAGAATGGGACAATAGAGTTAATGCGCCAATATTGAGTACAGATAATAATTAACGTGTATTAATAATAAGAAACTATAGTTGCATGCAGAAAATAGTTTTTTAATTTAATCAGTTTTGAAAGTACAATAGCAATGGTGTGTTAAAACATAAAAAATTGAGGTATTTAATGTTTTAAAAAATTATAAAAAACACATTTGATGGGAAATTGAAAATCATTATTTTATTAAAATCGGTAAGTTTTTAATAGTAGGAAACTTTTAACCACAGATTTCAAGAGATTCTATTTCATAATATATTTTACATCTTTGGTAAGAGAATTGTCCTGAACGATTCCTGAATCGAAATAGGTTGAAATAGAAATTAATGGATCAAAGTGAGCTGAAGAATTCAAATCTCTTCCATTCGCCCTAGACTGGAATAAAATCTCGCTGTACCACGTTGTAGACTTTTCTCTTTACTGAGTGTGCATTTCGTGTGCACGTTCCCTCGCTGTTGTGGAGTCTGTCTGCGTGGCGAATTGTGCACAGGGATGTCGGCGGCCGCGTTCGTGACGCGAGGGCGGCATCCGGGGCTTGGAAGCGCCGCGCTTTTTCCGCCTCCTCCATTGCTTCCCAAGCCCAAGAGGCGGGGCGGGGCCGATAGGATTACCGCGATCCGCTACAAATTGTTTTGGGGTCGTGCGCTAATTGGCGGCGAAGCGCTACGAGGGAAGAGGAAAAGATGCCGAGAGAAAAGACGGGAGAAGAAGCGAAGATGGTGATGCTAGAGATAAGGTAGATCGTAGAAACGGAGTAGATGATGACGCAAGATGGAGTTGTGTCTTGGCTGTCCGGGATTCGCCGCGTCTTTGTACTTGAACTACTGAGTAATTTTCAAGAATGTCTTGTTGCATTTGTCTCACACAAATTGTTCTCCATTTTATTTCACACAAATTGTTCTCCTTCGCATTACCATTGTTTCTCCATTTTATCATCTTAAATCATCATTTCTTTCCTTTCTATATCTGTATCTACACTCGAATTCAAAATATTTCTCATTAACCATCAACAACTCTATCTTACGTGAGAGTGTATGCTTTCGCGATCAGAATAAGGTGTGTCTTGGCAATCCGGGAATCGACACGTAGTGGTATGAAAAACCGACGTTTCGTCCATATACTGTGGCCTTCTTCAGAGTACGAATATACTTTTATTACATCAGTACAAGGGTACTTTTAGTACCCTAGGAAGGCCACAGCAAGGTGGCCGAAACGTCTGTTCTACATACCACTATGCGGCGATTCTCGTACCCACTACAAAACAGTAATTCTTCCAGAAGCAACCTACGCTGCCGAAACTATGGTAACAAATGGTCATTCCAAAATTAGAGAAAAAGAAAAACAGGAACGAAAGATCCTAAGGAAAATTTACGGGGCAATCAATAAGAACGGCATTTGGATGAAGAGACCTCATAATGAACTCTATCAAAGGACCACCACAATTACGGAAGCAATTAGAAAACGCCGAGCAAAGTTTTACACTCACATCTATAGGACGGAGAACTCCCGAACGGAAAAGAAACTACTTGACATCATTACAAAGAGTAAATGTGGCACCGAATGGCTGAAAGAAGTCCAGAGCGACCTGCAACAGATCGACATAGAAAATTACCCAAATGACCGCACCCAGTGCCGGAACAAAATAGCGAATGTCAAGTTTGAGCAAAGAACATCACGACAACCGGGGAAAAAATGGACAGATGAACGGAAGAAAGAGCATTCAGAGAGAATGAAGAGATTTTGGGAAGAAAAGAGGAAAATCATCAGAAGATGAAATCGTGTATTCAAGTTCACTCGCTCTCCTAAAGGGGAACAATCGCCATAATAATAATAATAATAATAATAATAATAATAATAATAATAATAATAATAATAATAATATTATAATAATAAGAAGAAGAAGAAGGAGGAGGAGGAGAAAAGTGATTTTATTTTGGCGAGACTCAGATCTTAAGGACTACTCTTCCTTCTAACCATTTTAAAACATTTACATTTACAGTATGGGAGGATCTTATTTACATTTAAATACGCACTCACGTAAGGTAGAGTTGTTGATGGTGAATGAGAAATATTTTGAATTTGAGTGAAGACACAGGTCGTAGAAAGGAAAGAAATGATGATTGAAGATGGTAAAATGGAGAAACAATGGTAATGGGAAGGAGAACAATTTGTGTGAGACAAATGCAACGAGACGTTCTAGAAAATTACTCAGTGGTTCAAATTTTGTCGTGGATGTGATGGACGTCCAGATGAGTACAAGGCAAATCGTCGAATGTATTTTAGCATTGGTTTCAGTATTTTACGAACTATTGACACATATATTGTGTAGTTGATCTGAAGCTTCATTTCGAGGATGTTGTCTTTAGCTTATTTTTCTTCTAAATATTCTCTTTCTTTGCAAAGAGCATTCTTCGTTCATTTTCACATTCTTCTGTGCATGTGTGGGGTATATAATTTGAACTCTGTCCATCATTTATTTTTTTAATTTGAGGTTTTGCCTTAGAAATAGGAGCAATAGTGGTATCATAGTGACAGCAATTTCCCTCTGCTAAGTGGAAGTTTGAGGGTTCAATCCCCGTTCGATCGGATTGGGTGAGGCTTTCATCTAGAGTTTCATCAACAAACCAATATAAGTTTCACCAACTCAACATCGTATCCTGCCTTCAATGATATCTTGCTGTATTATATTTAACAGATAAAAAATTAGATTTTTGTTTTCTTCTTCTTTGTTACGAACACGGTACCACCGGCTACAAAATAACATTTTTTTATTTTTTTATTTTCTTTGTGTTATCTTGAGATGAAAAATATCAAAGTGCCAAGGACAATATATTTTCAAAACTATCCTTGCCGAATTTACTATTTTTATCATTTCTTCGCCAAAGCGGGCCACCAGTGAAATTCATTTTTTTTAAACCAACTCTTCCGGTCATGACCCAGATATTGCGAATATATTCTTTATCGAATGCGAATTCATCTCCGGTGTCGAAACTTGTGGTAGAGCTTGTAGCATAGCGCGATTGTAGTGAAGGCGGAACAAAGCGAAAAGCTGTGCGCGCACCGGCAGCTGATGGCAGCGATTAAGCTCCCGATGAAAGGCTATAGTAGAGGTGCGCTGCTCGTAGCTGCTTCCCTCGCGCCGCCGCCGCCGCCGCCGCCGTGCGCCTCCCAACGCGCGTCGAAAGCCGCCTCGCGTAAGTAACACGCTTCTTCCCACAGTGGCTGTAAGTGAACTCGATATACCCAAACCCATGAGGTCATTCAGGATAGTTATGACTTGTTAAAGAGGTGTTCATTTTTCAATTTCTTTTTACATTTGACAATTTATTGTAGAATGTTTGCTAATGAATTTCAACTCAGGTAGAATTACCTTCATGTTATGCGTCATAATTACATTGTCATTAGTGAAATATTATTTATATCGTAACAGTAATATTCTCTTGGTTTAAAAGGTTTGAAATACAATAATAAAACATATTGATGTACGCATGTTATACGCAATTTGGTGGAATGGATCCTATACTAAGTACTATGAGGTGTAAGCTCAGATGAACAAAGGAGAATTAAATAACTCAAGTTATAGGCATGTATGAGAATACATGCATATAAACATCCGAAATGAATAATACGTGCCAACATTGCAAAAGTCTTCCGGAATTTTTTTTTCATTAATCTAATATTACAATTGTGGGAAATTCAGTATTGCAAAATTATAGATATATTTTTTTTTTAGACCTAGAGAGAGAAATGATAGAAGAGAAAGTAAAAAATAAAATAGCAAAGTCGAAAGAGTAAGGAAAGACTGTTTGGATTCCTTTAAAACGGACTTAATAAATTACGTGTAGTTATTTGGTCCTGTCAGAATTGAGATGAATCGCGCGGAACTGAAGAAAGATGGTGGCTGAACGAAGCAGACTTCAAATCGCGATTCTGGCCCTTGCCATATATTTTTAATTGCTTCATTTTGCATCAAGTTCCCTGAATGTTTCATAACTCTTTGTTAACAATTGATAGCTAATATTTGAAAACCATATTAAATGTATTAAAGCGTTTTTTATCCAAAATACTTTTCTTTCATTAAAATCGTTAGTCGTTTTAGAAAAGAATTTTTTGTTTGAGAAAAGAACTTCAGTAACTCTTTGTTAATATTTACATTTTTTATTATTTCTCGAGGATATTATTTCTAATCTCTATTGTTTTTATATTTACAACTTGACTTTTTGTTTCTTTTATATTTTTGCTTGACGATGACAGATGTTAAAATTGATAGAAAGCTTTTTCTTTAAAGCAAAGGAGAAAAACAGCGTGTTCGTAAATAATTGTAATCGTAAATCCTTTATTTATAACATGTCGGTATTTTCAATTCAAAGCTTTTAGTTACAAATTTGATTTATTTATCATAGTGAATTCGAACTATATATTAGGAATGACCGACCATGGAACCATTCCTTACACGCAGAAGTTCGTACATACGTGAGTTGTTTTACTTGGATGAAATAAACGATGCTTAATTTAAAATCTCGTATGATAATGTATACAATTGAAATACATAGTGATACCTATCCGTATTATTTTCTGCTCTGAATTACGAGATTGATGTGTTTCGATACTTGGAATAGACATGGAGTCAGTATAAGTTCATTTTAGAATGAATAAAATTTTATGTATTTCAATTGTATACATTATCATACGAGGGGTCTGCACCGCAACTCTGAGGGAAAAGAACGTCAATATAAGAGGAAAATGATTTACGTCCATCCCACCAATCCCGACGCATTGCTCCTCTGACGAAAAGAGTGCCTTGCTTTCTCGTTCGCGTTGAGCCAGCACTTTGTGTTTACTTTGCGCGAATCTTGAGAGGAGAGAGTGGCGTATTTTAAGATGGCGGATCAAATGGCTGATGTGCAGGTGCTACATGGTAAACTCGTAGATTGAAGGAACGAGAAAAGTACACTAAAAGCTCTAAAATTGTGATAAATAATTTTATTGCTACGTAAAGAACATATCTCTCCCTATGAAGAATAAGCAACAATAACATGTATAATGATAAAAATAAAATAAAATCTATAATGAACTTTTAAAGGCTTGAAAGACTTTTGACCGAGACATAGGTACAGGGGATGTGAGGAAAAAGATACGACGCGAGGTTTCTAAGGGAAGGAGTTGCGATGATTCATCTTGAAAAATAAAACAAACAAAAATAGTCCGGGCAAATAAATTATTTTGAAAATATTTTCATTTTGTTGGACTAGATTCTCAGGATAAAGTGGTATTTTTTCTCTTTCTAGCTCCCACTCTCTAGCTAATCATCTTTCTTTTCATCAATCAATTCTTCGCTAGCAATTCCTGCAATTGCATCTATCCTCTCCCTGTACGTGAGCATGTCGTGGCCACCATGAGATCTTGGAGATGCGTGAGGAGGGTCAAATAATTTTGGTGCTCTGCAAACGTGTACTGGAAGCATAAGAGAAGAGCATGAGGGTTAAGTTATACTCCGAAAAATGCTAGGTAATATGTGGATGCCTTACTTATTGGAAGGCAACGATCTCTCGAGGATTCTTTAGGAGAAAAACACTGAGAGAATAGACTGACACAAAGGAGGACGCGATTAATTCAGATGTTAGTGGGCGACAGCACGTATCTTTCCGTCCGAGGAAAGGATTGAGAAGGTAAAACGGAGCGAGAGCGTGTACACTCATGTAAACCCTAAACATAGTTTATTACGTCCTCGTTCGCATTTTTACTCGAAGGAGTTCATTTCTAGGTCAATCCTATGAATAGTAATCATATACCACATACACAGCACAATGTTAAAATGATTCATAATCCAAATATATTTCGCTCAAAATCAATGCTCAATACCCCGTTTCGAAATACTGTTGCCTATACTGTTATTTAAAAATCGTAAAAAATATAAATTTTCTTGACAGATTAAATTCCAAAGATGTTCATATTTTGTCTAAAAGGTCACAACAAATTTGAAAAGCAAAAAAGCATTCTATTTTTACACCTCAATTTGATTGTTGATAATAAACTGATGTGCGGCTATGGATCGTACTTCTACTGAGAACGTAGATGCGAAAGATAAAACTGCAAGGAAATTTTAAAAAGCATCAGCATCGAGGGATAGGACGAATTAATGGACTTTCGGACGTGTCCTAAGCTTATAATAAACTGTGCAACTAAATTATGTTATAGTAAATAAACGATAATAATTTGATGCGGTGTATTGGTACTATTCAAGCTTTATTGCTTGATAACCCGCATAATTTAATGGATCTTTGAAAAGATAGAAAATGAGATGATGAAGTGGTTTGATGGTTGGTGTAGATAAAGGAAACTATCGGAACCTCTTTAGAGACGTCGCGTCACTTGGGTGTAGCTCGTCCGTAGCATTAATGTTCAATAGTTCTTAGTATTTTATTACGGAAATCACATAGATTCCTCACGCACGTCTAAAATAACCTACTTCTTAGATGTAATCATGATAGTCATAGATGTCGTAACTAATGTATGTGTTCGTCTACATATTCTTTTAATAAACGTTTCCTTGTATCTCCACAAATGACACCATGTTTACGACACAACTTTTTTCCTATTTCCCTAATCTATGGAGATATCCAACTGTATTACCCTGGGTTGATAGTATTTTCATGTTTGCGTTAAAAGTTTGCATATAAATATGATAATAACAACTTTTTTCCTATTTCCCTAATCTATGGAGATATCCATCTGTATTACCCTGGGTTGATAGTATTTTCATGTTTGCGTTAAAAGTTTGCATATAAATATGATAATAACGTTATTTCACCTCACAGTTCCCACATCTTCTAAAATCTCTCCAATTATATTCAAGTCGAGTCAAAAACATTTTGATAAGCTAGATAGGTATCTATTAGAAGTAAAACCGGTCTGACTCCAATAAAGTATGGACCACACGTGGGTAGAAAATTGTATTCATTGGAATATGGACCTAAAGAGGTAAACAGCGGTTCTTCTAACTGTGGTAATTTACGAGGTGGAAGTTGTGCGGAGTGGACGTGTTGCTCCAGCGCATCCTATAAATTTCCATCCCATTTCTTATCTCACCTTGATTGAAGCTGTCTGTAATTTGAAGCACGGTAGCATTTTTGCCGATTTGTACTTCTGGGAGACCATCCGTTCATTTACAGCCTCACGTGGCAGGACCATCAGGTGTTGTGTTGTTCAATGGCGATAGTTCATTAAATGTGTTGTGAACTGCAGAGAAAAATACTGATTTTTTTTCGTTATTCCAAAGTATGCTCTCGACCAACTAAAAACAATCTTCATCCGAATTCTATTATTAACGTCCGTTATGTAATCTATTAAATAAATAGTTAAAAACTTGCGACCATTTATGGACGAATTATATTATTATTTTTCGTAAAGAACTCACCATGTTTCGACGTGGATTTACGACCTGAAGACGGATGTTCTTAACAAAAAATTAAAAAATATCATTCGCCCATAAAAGGTCGTAAGTTTTTAACTTTCAGTCAAATCGTCACATTTTCCAAAACCCATACCCCAATATCCTTGTGAATGACCCTGTGGCACAAAATGGTGTTTTCGCACTTCATAACTATTGCATTCCATTTTCTTACGCCCATGTGCTCGATTCTAAATAACACCTACACATTTCAACGTCCCGTGTTTAGCTGGTGTGAGATAATTGCTGTCCCTCAACTCAGGTAGTTGTGGTTCTCATGATTTGACTCATCAGTTTGATAATTTTCACTGAATATTTATTTACTTTATTTTTTAATAACGAACTTATGAATTATTAATGAAGAAGGTGTTTACTGTAAAGGGATACCCTCCATGGCAAAAAGTTGACTTGTTGTATAAGAACTTCTGTACTTTTCACCGTAAAATTTAATTCTCGTGTAGTTCTGATCCTGAAGTGAAACTTTGTCGGAGTAAAATAGTATGCAGATTCTATTGTCACTTCAATTGTCATGACTCTCATTAATTTATTTATTTAACTTAATATTTATATTTACAACTACGAAATATTTACATCAATAACTTTCGACATTAAACAATTAAATCCAAGTTTTAATGTTTCATGTAAATATTCATGTACATAATAAAATATAATTGCAACATTACTTATCAATAGATTAAATATCAACCTCTTTGTGAGTCTTAATTTTAATTCTAGAATTTCTTAGCGACTGGCATACTTCCATTATTGTTGGAAAATTCAAATTGCTACACAAGTGTTTATAGATATTTTTTTGAGGAATCCACTAGTTTCAAAGATGTGCCTCATAAATTAATTGTACAAATTTTATGTTAGACATAATAGTCCATGCAGTAAATGTCAATTTTGCATGTAGACATCCAAATGCAATACGCCAACGTGAATCAATGTTTTTTATCCGCTTAATGTAACATAAAGGATTTCTTCCCTGCCTCTTCTTTTGACACGATAATCTTGGGGCGATGCCAAAATATTGAGCTACAACAAGAGAACACTTGAACACAAGGAGCGAGTATTTGGCATTAAGCTGTTGCGGAACTAACTTCATCTCAGGAACACTGGTTTAAGAGGGTACGACAAAAGGAAAAAGAAATCTGCCAAAGGTCTGTTTCTGTCTGGTAGGTAGCTCATGCCCTAGAAAATAAGCTAGTATTAAAAATTACATCTTGTACAGTTCTGTTGATCTCACGAAATCCACAGCACCTGAATGAAGACGAATGCCTTGTAATAATCAAGCCAAGTTTTCATTTTTGGTTTTGTGAACAGCAGACAATATATGCAAATTACCTGTAGCGAACGGGATGCATTTCTTGTTCTCCTGCTTCAATGAAGTTGCAAGTACGAGAAAAAAAAGGTAGTAGTTCGTGCTTTGAGGTGCAGCGTGGAAACCATCAGACGAAGACTGATCATTGCTACCAACGAAGGACCTGCTCCGCATTGTCGTGCATGTTTAATTGCAAATAGCAGTTCCTTTGTTGCAGTTCGCTCCCTGTCATCGGTGCAACGGATTCCTCACAACCAGGGGTGACCACGAATAAATTAAGTGTAGGAACAGGAAAAATATACCATTACGATCGTTATACCGTGACCTTTGTTCCCCCAAAATTCATTGCTCCAAACTGAATTAATGACCGATGTTAAATGTTTTAAGAAGAATTTCTATACTTATCACATTTCAAGTATTTTATGAAGAACAGATATTTCGTAAAGGACCACGCATAATAATTTTTACCTACATCCCATCTCATCTGTCNAAATTTAAATTAACCTATCATCCTTTAAAAAATTTTCATGCACTGAAAACATAACGTAAATTTTCAGAACACTTTTTTAAAGTGAGGAAGTATGAGCTTATGAATAGTTAAATGGTAAATTAAAAAATTCGAAATATTTTTTTAAAGAATCGGGCATCTGCCTCACTCCATGTTCCAATTTAGCTTTATACATCAATCCCACCATCAAGAGAATAAAAAATTTAAAAGTAGTGCAATGCAGTTTTCGAAGTGGACAAAATTTGCTTTTCGATATTTTATTAAAATCGATATCAATTCATGGAAAATATGTGTAAATTAAAATTACTAATTACTTTTATTTTGAATTATGTTTGCTTCAAATATAAAATGTTTATATTAAACACAATGATGTTTAGTCAATAAAGGGAAATTCCAAATATTTGCTTTTTATTCTCTTGAGTTAGATATATCGAGAAATTGTCCAAGTTAAATAAAATGCATTATAATTCCAATTAAATTTTGTTTTCCCGATAATAAATTATTTTTTTAAGAAGCGGTTTGTGGGAAGGTAATTTTTCCCGAATTGGTTTATTCCCAGGTAAGAATGATTCAAATTTTTGGTGTCGATTCATAAATGAATTGGTTCACGAATTCCTGGAAAAGTATGCTAACACATATTACAGTCATCAACTTTACAATGGATTTCACAATTTGTGAATACTGAGAATAGGTTTTTATTGTACATTTTATTTCAAACATATTCCTCGAACAATCGGAATGAAAATAATGTACACATAATTTAAGGTGGACAGATGTGTCTAATTATCGCTTCTACCATGAGATGTTATTTGAATCTCAATAGTGGAGGGTATAACTACGATATCACCTAGACTTGTGAGAAAGCATATATTCATTAGTAAGAAGAAGGCAAAAATATAGACGACTTCCCTAAGAATAACATTTTCTTATAGAATTATGTCACTCTATTGTGCATACTGAGAAACCTATACGAGGAAGTATGTGCAATGGTTTTGTAACACTAGTTTTATTTATTTCTTACTTAAATCTCTGAAGTTACAGCGAAATGAAACGTAGCTACATCCTATCCTCAACCCTAATAAATGAATATTCCCGTTTTAGTTATGATTTAATCTTGAGCTGCAGCTTGTACGTGATACGGGTTCAAACCAAGTTTTTGTAGAAGTCAGCTGGTAAAGTGATCTTCCTTAAATCAGTGAAAAGAATGGATTATGGATGCTAATATTCGTACATTACACACCAACACTATGAAACCATAAAAATTAATGAATAATGTTTCTACTTGATCAACGGCGATTTGTGACAGAAGATTGAACAAAATCACAAAATCTTGCGAGGTAAAACAAGGGTGGTCAATTATTGGATAGTAACGTAGACCGTAGATAATTCCATCCATGTGTAGCAGTAACATGACATGCTACATATTATCACTCGCACCTAATGCTACATATTATCGCTCGCAGCACTTGAATAAATATCACATGTTATCACACGGAAGACATTCTGTGTTCAAATATATTGAACACAAGACTAACGAACGTTTGTTTATATACTCCAAAGAACGACAGATGTGTACGCGTTCCTAGACAAGAAATGATGATGTTTGGAGCTTACTAGAATGTCAAGGCAAGACTTATTGACCAGAAATACAAACGCTGTTATGAAGGTTCCAGAACAGCGACAAAAGATTCTCTCGACGAATCAGAAGGTTACCAAGGTGAAATTATGTGATCACAGCTAGAATTCATTCTGACTAGAGAGCTCCTACTGAGAAGACCTCTGTGGAACCAGCTCACGGATGACCGAGACGCCTTTCCTCGCTACCCGAGCTCAGATCAGTCAAACGACTTAGTGTCATTACTGCAGCATATGAACGTTGTGAAGTGAAACATGAAGATTTCTACAACTCAAATTCGTGAGTGCTACAGGCTACTGCACAGACACTGTATTCTCAGGAATTGCAGACGATTTAATGTGCCCTAATGTTGTTTACACCAAAATATTTTTTCCGTGTTAT
Source organism: Laupala kohalensis (assembly GCA_002313205.1). NCBI lineage: Eukaryota > Metazoa > Arthropoda > Insecta > Orthoptera > Trigonidiidae > Laupala > Laupala kohalensis. The sequence continues at coordinate 450,387 of NNCF01127001.1, read as the reverse complement.
ATGTTTTTCTTTCTACGAGCACTTAGTTTCTGCTCCAAGTTAATAGAATGAAACTCGTCCTTTTCCTGATTTCTGACTTACTTATTTCGACAAAATAAATCTACATCAGTACATGTTTATTGAAACAGTTTTTGCTGTCTGGTTATCAAAGTTATCGGTAATTGTATCATCCAATCCGGTCATACCAGAACAGTACTTAAGTCATCCGCTCGAGAATCTCACAAAGTATCACCAGCTTAACTGGGTTCGGTAGCAAGGCGGTAGTAGATTCGTATAGGAGCCTAGAATGATGTGTCTTGTACAATACATTTTAGATGTGTGAGCTAAAAGAAAATCTAATGTTTATTAATTTACTTATTTCGTGTCTTATGACATGTCATAAGAGACCTGATATCGGTATTAGTATCATCTAGTCCAGTCATACCAGAATAGTAGATAACCAATACTTGGGTGATGGAATTGGGAAGGAGAGATGTTGACTTCTGCGGAACGTATGGTTCCGAACCGGCATTCATCTGGAGAAGGTGAGAGATACCGCAGCTGGAAACTTCACCTAGTTCGGTCGAGCAAGATTTGATCCCGCGCTCTATATCTCAATGGAAGTCGCTACCACACTAGACCACCGAGTCGGTGTTTACGCCCTCATCAGATTAATTTCAGTGAGTCCTAGTGAGGGGGCGAGTAAGTAGTAGAGATGGACACCCCTGTTAGTGAGCGTTTGAATCCCGTTCTCCTTCGATGTGGTTTTCCCCAACTTCCTCGGGCCTCGATGACTCTGATTCGTTCACTAATAGAGGCCAGGGCCGGACACGTCCCAGCGCACGCCTGTCCATGTCGCCACGACCCTCCTCTTCTCTTTCTTTTTACCAATCGGCATCTGCCCAACCGTCGCGTGTTGGATCCGAATCCTGCAAAAAGGGAGTGGCGGAAATGCCTTACACGGAAGAATGCTAGAGGCATGCTCATACGTCTTTTAATCTATTATCTCTTGGGGTGGTACGTACAACTTTCAGAAGAGGAATGTTAACGCTCTCAAGCCTTTGTGCTCTGTACACTTCCTTCCTCTTAATTTATGAATGTTCCTTGGTCCTACAGAAATATTCATTCGTTTTATTAGTTACGAAGTATTTATTTTGCAATACAAAATACATTTGGAGGGAAAATACATATTAACACTTAATTAAGAACCTTTCAACTATCGATTTGTTTAAAAATATCACAAATGTTTTCGCCGTGTTAAATATATCACACGACAAATGATATATTGTTTATGATGTCTTTTCCTCATTGCATGCGTCATTTGTCATGGAAGATTATGTGAAGATTCGTAGTCTTCTTTCACGATTCACCTGACTCTGAAGTCCTTGTTCAAATGAATGAATCCTGTACATTCGGTACAATCATCTGGGAGCTCGAGAGAACGAGTGCTGATTAAAGGAGCTCAAGTGCATGATTCGAATGCGTAATTACTTCTACTTCACATATGAGGTGTGTAGTGGGGATGGAAGTGGGGGAATCACACGTGTCGCTTAGGGGCGGTAACCAATGAGTATCCTGGTAGGGGAATCTCGATTCCTATTCGGAAGAAGGAAGGGGGTCACTCTGCTTCACGTACTTCTAGCAGATTCCCATGACCAGTCGCCCGAGTAAGTAAATAAAGAAAGCGTTCGTTAAGTGGAGTGAGCACCGCCTCTTTCCTCATTACATTCACCCACTCTCAAACGATGCAAGTTCTTTTCTGCTTCCGCTGGCAACTTTTCTTTTTCCACAACACCTTCACCCCTCTGATGGACAAGGAATTTTAGAGACATATTTTATTACAAGGTGCCTTTATAAAGCGACTCAGGCCATGAGCTCTGGTTTTCCGACTCACTGATGAGTATATTTTACAACAGATGAAAATTTAATGAAGAAAGAAAGAAAAACTGGAGAAATCATATTTACATTTAACACTGGAAAACAAAACTAGGGATCATCTCGGTCATGTGAGAGTGAGTAAAACCCTATAAGTCCCCAATCCCGGTGGCAACTTATTGTCGAACACGAAAAACAAAAAGATGAGGAAATCACGAAGCTTGTAATTTATGAAATTACATAGGTTAGAACTTCCTAAAATTACAAATTATAAAATCACGTAATTCAATAATTATTTGAAAACTTATATAAAATAACAGATATAAGTATAGATAAATTCCAACATTTATATGTCGTAATTTATCGATTTCTTTTCTTATCCAGCAAAAAAATGAAGATATGAAGAGAGGAAGGGGAAGAGAGAGAGAGAAAGAAAGAGAAACAAAGAAACAAACATGGAAATGAATTACAGAAACCTTGTTACGTGGTCGTACTCGTCAGTGGAATTAGATTTCTCTCTCCATCTTAGCTCATACTGAAATCTTTGTTCAAACTCGTGCACTCTGGAAAGCGACGACGGTCAAACCACAATGGAAATTCTCAGGTTCACAAATTTGAGAAAAAAGGTGATATGCTTTTGAGTCCTTTACCGACAAAACTGATTCCATCCGCATGATCGATCCTAGATAGTTCACTCGCAAGGTATTGGGAGTATTGATTTCCAATATTATTAATATTAAAATATCGAAACATTTTTGGACCCACTAATTCTTGTAAATGAGCAATACGTCATCACAATAGATGAATGCTTGTATAATTGGGAATAAGTGACTACAGGAAGTCCTGATGGCTATTTCTGTAAGCAATGGAAACACGTCTGTTAGAAATTGGATTCAAAGTGAGGAACTGAAAAGTGCTTAAGTCCAACTTGACGAAAAGCAATTAAGTAAAATGTCAAACTCTCGCTTAACAGGACCCAAAGGTGCCCAAGAGGTTTGCGGATGGTAGAGCTCCGCAACTACTTGACCTCGGCTCTAGGACGAGGAGATTTTGTCAGCACCTCGCTCCGACCGGTCTGACCTCTGCATTGACCCTGGCACCCATTTTACAGCAGCCTCAGTAGGCCCGAGAGTCAGTCTGGAAATTGAGGTGTGATGAAAAAATCCCTATCTCACCGGAGATCGAACCCCGGCCATCCAACCAGCATCTCGGCGCTCTACCCACTGAGCCACACTGACTCCATTTAATGCAGAGTAAACATTGTTTAACGCGTGCAGCGCTAAATTATGAAACTGTCAATTGTGGGAGAGTTCGTACAAAGACAATAAATATGATCAGCAGTGAAGAATATGTGAGTGAAACCTGAGAACACTCTCCACTCACATGCAACAACATTGTTGGAATCCCTTATGCAATGCGTTGACTTAAGACAACAGCGAATGATTGGAGGCATTCAGAAAAAGATAAAAAGTGGGCTGGAATCGCTCGGGGACTTGTTACGCTTGAATGCGGAAAATTCTACACTCACACACACACAAAACAGAATGATGAATTGAAGAAAGAACGGTGACAAAAATACCAAAGATAGAAAGAGACAACATGTACAGATCGTCTTATATAACTGTGACTACATAAAACCAACTAGATAATATAGAAGTTCCAGACAGTAATATAAGAAAAAGAAAAAGGGAATAAAAAAAGTGAATTTATGAGTCACATAAGATGGAAGTATCGTAAATAAAGAAGACGTCAGTATCTAATAACAAATTAACGTGCTAGGAGCTATTAGTGAGTAATCGGTGTAATACATATAAATATTTAGCCTCAGTAATATAATTCTTAAAAGGTGATAATGGTTTGAGCATACACGCACAAGAGTGGAGTATGCCAATGATGATGTACTGAAAGGAAGAAACATTTTTGAAGAAAATATCTGAGCTGACTGTTTCAAACATGGAAGAATACGAGGGTTTTGACCAGACAAGTAGGAATATACTCGTATATGGACGTGTTGGGATGTGAAATATAAATACTGTAATCTGGATTGTGAAGATGGGGAGATATTATTCCTGAAATTATATGCAGAGGTCATAATATTTTGTCAAGTATTCTGGGATATTACAATACCCTTTACCAATGAAATGTGTAACATACAACCACATCTGGGAAGTTCTTAGATACTCGAAAGGACCCCGAGAAAGGAATTTATTTAGAGCTTCGGATCATATATTTCAACAAAACGTCCAGAGATCCCTTGGAGTTATATTTTTGGGTTTTTGTAATAATAATGAATGATCAGGGTATAAATATAGCTTCGACATAAGAAACCTGTAAGTTACGCAACGTGCGACCCGAGAAACATTGTTTCAAATTAAAAGAATTTTTAGTGCCCACTTGTACGAGAGGTCAAAAATTCGCGCGGTAAGCCCCAACACTGGCGATAGAGACTGTAATACTATTCGGACTCAAAGAAAACGCGTGAAAACGCGGAGACATGCTATACGGACGCTAAGAACACGTCCCAACAGAATAAATTTGAGAAGATAAAGTCAATAGGTTTTATCTAAGACAGTCCATTTGAACATTTCCATATCGCGCGTTTTCATTGTTTCCCATGACACATATTCATATGCTCTGAGCAATGCCGTACCATAAAAATACTGACATTTCATGCACAGAGAGCGAAAAACTATAATGTGGGAACTAAAAAAAGTAAAATAAGGCAATAATATAATTCTGTGAATACGATATAATTAACTTTTGAACAGCAAACTTAAAATCCTTTAGAACTAACAAGTTCTATAAACATATGAACAAAGATGCATTTTGTTCTTCAACTGTCATAATCTATATAATATTAAAGGGTTAATAATTAATATTGAACACAAATAATAGAAGAAGTTGAAAAATTAAATATCTAGCTTTCTTCATTGTTATACGAATTTTACTATCTATAAGATATGGTTACTAATTTAATTTTATTTCCAGAGTTTTCACGTGGACTTCGTTTCATAAATATTTACATTTATGGGTAATTGTTATTTTAATTAATAAATAATTATTTTTAATTGAAGAGCTTCATTTTAATTAAAGAGTGTAACATAGTTTGTTGGTCAGCGCGTCTGCAAAGAGCGACCGAGATGGGTCTCATCTCTCGGAACACAAGTATTTCAGATTCACACTCATTTACAGAAAAAAGTTTTCGAGTAAAAATGAATTGACCATAACTCACATTCATGAAGCATTCCAGGACTAAAAATAAGGGAAAATAGATCAGAAGGACACTTTTTGTCACAAGGAGGTAAAGAAATTCGTGTGGTTTGTACATAAACTCTTATCCAGAATAACCCTGAAGCAATTCTTAATAAATGCATTTTTGTAGTATAATCTGAAAGTTAATGGAACCGTGTGCACAGCCTTCCGCCGGGTTCAGCAGACGGAACTGGGCACACGAAGCGAGCTCAAAACGCCTTTATAGTATGGATTCGACGCGCTGTACTCGCGGGCCCAACGCAACAAGCTGCGTTAGAACTGCGCAAAAGCCAGTTTACGCGTGCATTTGCATGTTAGCATGACAGAGCATGTCCTTTTGCTCTGTCATTCGCTCAGTCAGATGCGTTAGAAGCGTTTGTAAAGAATGGCCCCAATTCATTGAATCGTTCGAGGTTTAAAAGGCTCGCATTGTTGTAAACGTAGGTTTCGGAGGCCACATTCAATATATACTGCGATGAGCAGGCCACTTACTAGAGTCCTTCATAAGAAAGAGAAACGACATAGACTTCGCGGCATCTGGTTGTGTCTGCTGGTACTCTCTCCACCATTATAGCGGGATCTATCCAATGGCATGGTAGGATGGTATGGCAAGAATTATTGTTCAAATTATTCCCCAAGATGTATGTGTGTAAAATGTATGTCTAATTTAAATTTTAGGTTTGATATTGATTAAACGTATGTTATGAACATACCTTAACTTTTTCATTCAATTAATTTCATCTTTCTCTTTACCAGGAGGTGGATAGAGGAAGGAGGGTTCCTTTTCAGATGTCACAGCTATATGAACTGGGACATTAATGTGAAAAGCTACCAATTTTTCTGGCCCCACCGGCAATTGAATCCCGGATGACTTGGTGAAGCGAAAGAACGCTTCCACCTGAATCACCAGAGAACCTTCTCAATATGAGAACCTTCTCAATACACCTCGCAATATTGTCGAGGTGTCATTTCTCACTTTTATAAAGGACTCCACGTCTTACCAGTCAATAGGTAAAATTCTTCCCTCTACTTAGACTCTCTTATCTTTTTCTCGTCCAAGAACATAATACCATAATTCTTAGAATTTTGTCTCATATGAAACAGACTTGAAAGTGATATTTCAAATACTATGAACATGTTAAGGATATTTGCGAGTATTATAGATGGTAACGGAGGTGATGCTATGTCCTAATACAAATTCAAGGTCATCACTTTGGGAGACATGTTAATGCTAGCTTCTCTACAGAAAGATTGGAAGAAATGATGTGTCACATGTGTTCAGTGTATTTATGTTTCTCAACTGTGGAGAATCGGTTTTGTGAATACTATTTATACGCAAGTTGTTGCAGCTGGAAGGAGCTTGATTACAAAATATTATTTGACTTAATAATAAATTCCCCATCCTTTTCACCACGCCAATAATAAAACAATTTAGAGATTATCAGAAAAAAATTATTGAATGATTAATAAAGCTTTTAGGAATTGAAAAGGAAAAGGAAATTAAATAATTAATTTTTTTATCAATGAAAATCACCGTCATATCAACCTGGAAACTTAACAAACACTTCCATTTCTCTTTTTTGTGTCTCAGACTTTTCATTGTACACTTGGTAGATAAAATTGATCTTGTTAGTATCAAGATTTCTCCAAAAACACAAATTTTTCAAGTATAATCTTCCTTTTACGACCAGTTAAGCAGCCTCTGGCAATCAAGATTTCGATGCAAAACTTGCCGTAAACGTCTCTACAAATTGGAGATAGCTCTGTAAACGGAGAAGACATCTGATTTCAATTTATATCTCCTTTATAAAAGATTGTAAAACGTGATCGCAGTACATGTAAAGTATGGTCAACTTTTTAATAGGAAAGAGATTGCTACTTCAGTCTTTTATGACAGACTCATTCTTGAGATTACAAAAAGCAGAGCGGAAGAAACATAATCCTCCATTGATAAACAAGAAATAGCGATTCATTACGTGACTTCGTTTCTTTTATGACCGGCAAATGAGGATGATGGTTATGAGGTAACCAGTTCCACGGTGTTTACGGTGAACGAATCTATGCGGCGCAACGATGTTACTAAAAATCGATCTGCCCAACATTTTGGGTCTTTTTGCCAACATACTAGATATGATTAAATAATAAATGGTATTGTCTAGTCTGTCAGAGTAGACAATATCATTTATTATTTAATAATATTTTGAATATACTTTGTCAACACCTCACCTATAATCATTCTACCAACTTACTAGGACACATCAGCGGCATAATATCACGATCGTCATATAATCAATTCATTAATTGTTAAATGAAAGCTTGAGCACTAAGAATAGAGATAAAAATAATATCGAAACGATGCCTTACGACAAAAGATAGAAGGAGAATTCACGAAGAAAAGGAAACGACAACTGCAGAAATTACCGTTATTTAATGAACTTGAAGTTCATACTCTGTTGCAAAATATGTGAAGAAACGATGAATTACCAATTACGATTACTGAATGAACTGGATGAATCTAAAATCGAACAACCGGATGAAAGCCATGTGGAATATTGTTAAAAATTACACGTCAGCTTCTGAAAATCGCGAAGAAAATGTTTCTTTACTAAACGATGGCAAAATCGTAACAAATCCTCAGGACATCGCAAATTTGTTTAATTCTCACTTCTCAGAAGTTGGTAAAATAACGAACTCAATATATCCAAATCAATGTCCCCCAATTATATCCACCCATGTACCCAATTCTATGTTCACTTCCGAAACTAACGCCAGTGAAGTCATGAGAATCATCAGCTCATTAAAAAACAAATTTTCAACAGGCGTAGATGATATACCTGAGTTTATTGTTAAATTTTCGTCCCATGCTATATTAAATCCACTCATAAATATTTTTAATAGTTCTTTATCGGAAGGGGTGTTTCCTAAAATATTTAAGAGAGCTAAAGTGAAACCTTTACACAAGAAAGGAAACAAACTTAATATTGGAAATTACCGACCAATATCTCTACTACCCACTTTCTCAAAAATCCTAGAAAAATTGTTCTATAAGCGTCTTCTAGATTTTTTATCAAAAAATAACATTCTCTCTGACGATCAACACGGTTTTAGGAAATCCTTTTCCACTACAAACGCCATATTTTCCTTCTTAACCGATGTTACCACATCTCTTGACANCATTCGATGTCATTGATCACGAAATTCTCCTTTCCAAATTGCATTCTTTAGGCATTCGTGGACTTCCACATCAATGGCTAACTTCTTATTTAACAGCTAGATATCAACAGGTAGAAATATCCTATACTAAAAATAAAATACTTGAGCGTTGTCTTTCAGAAACAAAGCCACTTACTTGCGGAGTACCCCAAGGATCAATTCTCGGCCCTATACTCTTTTTATTGTATGTGAACGACATGTCATCATCCACATCAGATTGCAAAATGGTTCTTTTTGCTGATGACACTAATTTACTATGTAAACACGCCAATGCTCAAAAAGTTTTGTCTAACCTTTCGACTTGGTTCCATGCAAATCGTCTCATTGTAAACACTGACAAAACAGTGTCTATGTCATTTCACAATAGTATCACAAAATCTTTACCCCAGGTTTCTCTTTCTTTAAACGGAACACAATTAAAAACTGTTACAAATACAAAATTCTTAGGTCTCCATATTCAAGACAACCTCAAATGGAATTGTCACATTGACAATCTTAATTCCCAATTAAGCAAATTGTGTTACGCATTCCGAATCTTAGTTAACGCAGTTAGTCCACGTATTTCCCGTTGCGTATATTTTGCAAACGTTTACTCCCATTTACGTTACGGCATTACCTTCTGGGGTAATTCCGGTCAGAGTATTCAAACTTTCAGAATTCAGAAGAGGATAGTTCGGATAATTTGTAAATCTCACCCCCGAAACTCTTGTAAACCTTTATTCAAGGAATTAAATATCTTAACACTTCCCTGCATTTATATTTATGAAACGGTCGTGTTTGTTAAGACCGAATTACTGAAGTACCACCCTTGCTTCATACGAAACAGTCTCGTTCACGAACACAATACTCGCAATACTAATAATATTCATCGCCCTAGAGTGTCAACCACTCTTTACCAAAAAGGACCATATCATTCGGGAATCGTTCTATATAATTCCCTGCCCAAGAATATAAAAGATATTATGAAATTGAATATCTTCAAATCCGCGGTTAAAAACTACCTCCTGCACCAGTGCTTCTACACTGTAAAAGAATTTATTGATTTTAACAAAAGTTAAATTCGTCTTGTGCTTTATCACGCCATTGCTGTAGTACTTTTTAAACAACTTATAACAATTTCAAAAACTATTTTCTTGCATGATTGTGTTGTCTTATGGCTCATATTAATTTAGTTTTATGTGTACTCAACTTTGGCACGGTTGTGTACATACATTCTGTAGCCCCCCATTCTGACCCGGGTTTTTCTCCGTTTTTCCTTCGGGTAGAGACGGATTTCTTATAGAAGTTCTCTAGGCTTTGTCTAGGGGCGAGTTTATTGAAACAAAAAATCGTGAATTTAGTGTTATTTCAATTCTTATAATTTATAAACCCTATACTCAGAATAATCTATAGTTCGATAATAACTTACATGTAATTTTTTGCTTAAAATTACAAACATATTGACATTCTATTAGTATTATAACTCGCAGCTAACTTTTTATCTTATCTAGGAACTTTTGCTGAAATTTTTGAATCCGCCTCTGCCTTAGGGCCCTTGATCGGAATTGATGGGATGGTCCCTTGCTTGCTTCCGGAGAGTAAATTAGTTTAATGTCCTCCACGTGGTCATACGCAGTCTGTACTGTTTTTTGACAATAAATTTATTATTAATCTGTCATATGGTGAGAATACTTGTTCATGTGTTTCTCAAAACGATATTATTATTTGCAAATTTCTTGGGGTTCTACTAAAAGGGAAAATTGTACATCTCGAGACTAAATGTGAAATTGATATATCGTGGAATGTTATTCTTTGATGTTTCAGGAAATTTATTTTCATAATTGATTCTTATAATCATGAAAATATTTTTGCAAAACTGAAGTATAATCCTTTTAAACGATGAAAACATATATTTATATTTTACTCGTTCTAGGATTATTTTGAGAAAACCAAAATTGTGATATGAATTATCACTCATAGAATTCCTGTCTGTTAAATGGTGTGCGATACATTTCTTACATACAATATTTCTTTTTCAATTATTGCGCTTAGCATTGTCTCAATCGTACACCGTTGATTTCTACAATTTTGAGATAATATAAAGATATTATTGGGGTAGAGTGGGGTAATTGCATACACTAAAGGAAAATTGGATATGATGCTTATACTATTTTAAAAAGTCAAATACTGATTTATTACATCATTACATTGATTATCTAGCAATTATGCGAAGCACAATAGTTTCTGCAAGAACATGTCATAGTGTCATATACATTCAAAAACAAAACTGGAAGGCATGGGGTTCATACGAATTTGAAGGGGTATAGCGGACACACTTGTATCAGCTGGATAAAGCTATGTAGTTTTAGTGATTGTATATTTATGGCTTATGCATCTGAAATGAATCCAAAAGATTAAGCTAATAATAAAACTTCTTTGAAAATAGTTGTGATATCCTTAGATATGCTCGTAATTACTCCTTAATTAAAGAAATGAAAACGAAGATTTAAGAAATATCTTGTAACAAATGACACTACTTCCAAGTTCAAAACCGCATTTTGTCTAGAAAAAATAATAAAAAATTTTTAGAGATCCGAAATTATTAATTAAAAAATTGTAGTAACAAATTAAAAAATCGGATAGCTTTAAGAATTGGAAAGATTATTGTAAATTTTCCCAAAAATTAATTATGCTTACCTGAAATTAATGTTTAGCAACAAAATCAATAATCAAAAATGTTTTGAAATAATTTTCTAATATAAACCCTAAACTGCTCTACCCGTAATTACACTATGTCCGTATTGATTCCGCTTTCCCCTATTGTTTGGGTCATTATTTGGTTTTGAGAGGCCCACTGGGATTGCCTCTGACTGGTCACTTGACTCGTCAAATCTGCTCCAAGCATTTCATCGTCCGTTGGCACACTTATTAGCCACGACGGCTGCTATTAAGAACAATAACAATTTGATGTCGACGGAACGATCATAAGGTAAAAGACAAGAGAATTGGGATTAATTCTATTACAACAGGACACGACACTGCGGTGATATCCCAAGCAAAGCACGACTCTCGGGAGGAAGAAGAGAATAGAGCCATTATGGTAATAGCTACCTTGGAATATGCGAAGGGGAGGAGGAAGGTGCAAAGATGCCGCGCCCCGTTGAAAAGAGCTATGAAGAGGATATACGCAATTGTTGTCGGATGTTACTTCGGTTGAGGAAGAGAAAAAGGTTGAAAAAACAGAGTATATTTCTTTCAACAAGATATTGATAATGTAGGAAAAAACGATGAGCTGGATTTTAGAGTTTCATAAATTTTTAGGATTCTTTTTACTTCATATCTAGTCTCATTTATTGGCAAAATGTTGCGAAATTAAATTTTATGTAAAGATACTTTATTGCAACTTTTATTTCTACTTGGTATTTTGAAAATATGAATGAAATTAGAAACATAAAGTAAAATTAAATAGTTGTAATGAAAAATATATTATTTTAGAATATTTTTCAGGCATTCTTCATTTTCTCTTGAATTTTAAGTGTTACGGTGATTTTCTTAGTCTTTAATTCTTTTATATTGCCTGCCACCTGGTAACTGTTGGATAGCAGGAAACATTATATATACTTCTATTTCGACATTTAATCTTGATGATAACTTCAGTCTAGTGGAAATGTTAGGGACAGGAACCCCAGAACTTCTGCTCGGACCACTAGTGCGATATCCACGATATTGCCCGCCACTGTCCTTGAAAGACGTGGGTTGGTCGTCGTGATAAGTAAACCCAGGAGTTCGTTTTCAAGTGCTGTCTCACCAATTTCAACGCTTTACAAGTGGTTCACGATGTAAAAGTTTAATTTGCTTTATGTTCCAATATCACAAACTTAACAGTGCTCAGGACTTCTCACTAAATATATTCATGATATTCATAAATTAGATGAACCATAAATGACACTGATTCAGAAAGTAGACACCGTAAAACACATTTTACGCTACTTAGTAATTGGAATTTCACATGCATTTTTCTGACTATTCTTACAATCGTAAGAGATGAACATGACAAAATGAGCAGCAACATTTAGCATGCTGTCTGCTCCGTATCTCTCTTGGAAGTGGTGATAACGTTAGCAAGAGTTGACTACTTCATTGTTTTGCATCAATAGAGTTAGGAAGTGCTGACAAATTCTCCTCTGAAATTGTGCGTCATGTGATTCTTTCACAAAACTTGAAGAATATTTGATTACATTTTCTTATCAATTAAGTAGACAATTTGGAGTCAGTATGACTCAGTGGGTAGAGCGTTGATTTACTAGCTGGATAGTTGGGGTTCGATGTGGTCGGTGGGAATTCCGGTGTGGTGAGAATTTTTCATCTCCCCTCATCACCCAGACTGCCTTTCAGTCAATCCGGCCGGAAAGAGATGCTAGCCACATCTCTTCCCAATGTTCTAGTGCCGAGTCCTAGTAATTGCAAAGCTCTACCTTCCGTGAATACCTTGGGCACCTTTCGGTTGTGGGACAGTTTGGCTTGACTTTCAGGTTACAGTATATAAACATATGTTATATATAGCTGTCCAATAATATAAATATTACATATATATTATTAGTAACGGCTTGCCAGTCCAAGACAGGGTAGTAAAACGCATGAATTTTTATGAATTTACCTGTTGGTGATGATAGTTTGTACTTCGTTCATATCTATCTATTTGAAAGAAAATTATGGATTCTGAAGGTTCTCATTCGCATATTTTGAAATATTTGTGTTTTAGGAATCATAAATATATATGAACCTGTCGGTTTGGTTCCATGCAAATCGTCTCATTGTAAACACTGACAAAACAGTGTCTAAGTCATTTCACAATAGTAATACAAAATCTTCACCCCAGATTTCTCTTTCTTTAAACGGAACACAATTAAAAACTGTTACGAATAAAAAATTCTTAGGTCTCCATGTTCAAGACAACCTCAAATGGAATTGTCACGTCGACAATCTTTATTCCAAATTAAGCAATTTGTGTTACGCATTCCCAGTCTTAGTTAATCTTAGTTAAGGCAGTTAGTCCACGTATTTCCCGTTGCGTATATTTTGCAAACGTGTACTCCCATTTACGTTACGACATTACCTTCTGGGGCAATACCGGTCAGAGCATTCAAACATTCAGAATTCAGAAGAGGATAGTTCGGATAATTTGTAAATCTCACTCCCGAAACTGTTGCATACCATTATTTAAGGAATTAAATATCTTAACACTTCCCTGCATTTATATTTATGAGACGGTCGTGTTCGTTAAGACCGAATTGCTGAAGTGCTTCCCTTGCTTCATACGAAACAGTCTCGTTCACGAACACAATACTCGCAATACTAATAATATTCATCGCCCTAGAGTGTCAACCACTCTTTGCCAAAAGGGACCATACCATTCGGGAATCGTTTCCCTCCCCAAAAATACAAAAGATATTATGACATTGAATCTCTTCAAATCCGCGATTAAATACTACCTCCTGCACCAGTGCTTCTACAATGTAAAAGAATTTATTGATTTTAATAAAAGCTAAATCCGTCACGCAATTGCTGTAGTACTTTTAAAATAACTTTTGACAATTTCAAGAACTTTGCTTGCATGATTGTTGTGTCTTATGACTCATATTATTTTAGTTTTATGTGTACTCAACTTTGGCACGGTTGTGTACATACATTCTGTAGCCCCCCATTCTGACCCGGGTTTTTCTCCGTTTTTCCTTCGGGTAGAGACGGATTTCTTATAGAAGTTCTCTAGGCTTTGTCTAGGGGCGAGTTTATTGAAACAAAAAATCGTGAATTTAGTGTTATTTCAATTCTTATAATTTATAAACCCTATACTCAGAATAATCTATAGTTGGATAATAACTTGTACATGTAAATTTACAAACATATTTGCGTTAAATTACAAACATATTGACATTATATATGTATTATAACTCGTAGCTAACTTTTTATCTTATCTAGGAACTTTTGCTGAAATTTTTGAATCCGCCTCTGCCTTAGGGCCCTTGATCGGAATTGATGGGATGGTCCCTTGCTTGCTTCCGGAG
>NNCF01127001.1:420636-432824 GCA_002313205.1 Laupala kohalensis | reverse complement strand
GTAAATCTCACCCCCGAAACTCTTGTAAACCTTTATTCAAGGAATTAAATATCTTAACACTTCCCTGCATTTATATTTATGAGACGGTCGTGTTCGTTAAGACCGAATTGCTGAAGTGCTTCCCTTGCTTCATACGAAACAGTCTCGTTCACGAACACAATACTCGCAATACTAATAATATTCATCGCCCTAGAGTGTCAACCACTCTTTGCCAAAAGGGACCATACCATTCGGGAATCGTTTCCCTCCCCAAAAATACAAAAGATATTATGACATTGAATCTCTTCAAATCCGCGATTAAATACTACCTCCTGCACCAGTGCTTCTACAATGTAAAAGAATTTAATGATTTTAATAAAAGCTAAATCCGTCACGCAATTGCTGTAGTACTTTTAAAATAACTTTTGACAATTTCAAGAACTTTGCTTGCATGATTGTTGTGTCTTATGACTCATATTATTTTAGTTTTATGTGTACTCAACTTTGGCACGGTTGTGTACATACATTCTGTAGCCCCCCATTCTGACCCGGGTTTTTCTCCGTTTTTCCTTCGGGTAGAGACGGATTTCTTATAGAAGTTCTCTAGGCTTTGTCTAGAAGCGAGTTTATTGAAACAAAAAGTCGTGAATTTAGTGTTATTTCAATTCTTATAATTTATAAACCCTATACTCAGAATAATCTATAGTTCGATAATAATTCGTACATGTAAAATAAAATTTTGTGTGTTAAATTACAAACATGTTGATAATCTATTAGTATTTTATCACGTAGCTAACGTTTTATCTTATCTAGAAATTTTTGCTTACATTTTTGAATCCTCCTCTGCCTTACGGCCCTTGATCGGAATGGGTGGAATGGTCCCCTGCTTGCTTGCGGAGAGTTAAGTAGTTTATTGTCCTGCACGTGGTCATATGCTGTTTGTACTGTTTTCTTGACAATAAATTTATATATAAATTAAAAAAAAAACAATATATTTCAACAATCCCAACTCACCACTTCAAAGCAAACTGTACTTATACATCAGGTTAGTAGTCCATACATTAAACTGTTCTTCCCTGTATATAATATGTCAGAGATATAACTTAATGAGATGGTATTATATTCCGAAGCTTGGAATATGTTTTATCAATTGTGACTGAAATATTTGTTTCTTTTAGGTTGTGGCATGAGCCTCTCGGGCACATCCAACTTTTTGAATTTTCTGTCGACAATTGCACCCTAAGACGTGACTTACCTTCGAATTCTCGAAATTAAGGTTGTGTGGTTTATAAGTTAACGGAGCGAATTATGAAAAGAAAATTTTGGGAAACACAAAATATTTTTAAAATCCCTGTAAGTACGTTGTAATTTACGAAACCATGCATACAGTGATGGGAACAATAAATATGTCTTATTTGTCCACAGCGTGTCGGAGGCATTCCTGAAATGAGTACATTGGCAGGAAATACTCGTAGTTCCGCCTCGTCTGCATGATCGCAGTTTTATCACCCATTGTTCATGACGATGCAAACACATGAGCGTAGTGCCATGGTATGTTGACCGATTGATTAATGACACAACGCAGCGCTTCGCACAATTTAGAATTTCCAATAGGAATTGTTCTTTCAGCGGGATTTCTTCTGCCAGCCCACTGTGTAATTTAGTTACACGTTGTTCCGACCGTTGCAAAATAATATTTCGCTGATAGCACGTTCTTTTAATGATGGTTTCTATCAAACAGGAAAACAGAATTATGGGAAAAGGCTTCTTTCGAGGTTCACAGACATGCCCTATGATATGCGCATGATTGATTTCAGGTCTGTTTGCACGGTTGCTCTCCTAATTTTTCTTCGTGGCCGAGTGAAGTCTTACTTCTTAGATGATCATTATATCCGGTCTTTTTTTGATCAGTCATGCATCTATTTCCAGCTGAATTATTCTCCCGAGAGGCGAGCAAACATCTAAATTTTATTACATAATTCGTGAAGATTATTATACGAAATATTTTACTTTTAGTCTTAACTTCATTTATCTATCGTGTACCGAGTATTGCCTGTTTCTAAAACGGCCATGGTTATATCGATGTTCTGGTCATTATCTGTTTTACTGGTTCCATGGATGTTAAATTAAGTATTTTATTTCCATCGTTTATTCCTCTCTGTGATTTTAATTTTACTTCCATAAATATGTGAGAACTAAAATTATTGCTCACCAAAAACGTGAGAAAGAATGTTCAAATTTTTGAACTGTTTTTAAAAAGTAAATGTTGCGGAGTATTTGTTAAATTATGTTAACATTTCGCACTACAGAATGTACGTATTTGCGAACCTTACACAATAAATGACAACGCGAGAAAGTGTTTTCAACTTTACTGTTAGAAAAAATGCCCCTGTCAACATCGCAGTATTTTTATTTAAAATGTGTGAAATTCGTCAATTGACTAATAAACCATCTCATTTACATTTCCTGCGATATATTTCACGAAAATTTGTTAAGAAATTTGTGTTAGCTCTGTCACCTACTTATAAAAGGTACGTTTATTTTTGGTATCTGAACTATGTAAGCACTACTATGCCTCAAGGACGATAACAACTGTAACTGACATGTTTCTCAAAAATCGTGTTTGCTATGTACACGATCAGTGAAATGACATCGAGATTTAGCTCTGACACAAAGTTCAAAAAATATTTATTTTGTGTCTATGGCGGGGTTCGGGTCATTTAGCTCGCTTTTCCACCTAACCGTGACTTCTGTAAAGGAATTGGGAAGGAGAGATGTTGGGATGCTTATGGTACCGAGCCGACATTTGTCTAGAGTAAATGAGGGATATCCTAGCTGGAAACCTCACCTAGTTCGGTCAAGCAGGGTTTGAACCCACGCTCTACCGCTCAGCGGAGTTGTGGAAGCGAAGACGCTATCACTAGTCCATCGCTGTGGCTGTAGTCCATTGTAAAAAATATAGTTTTGCATGAGCGTAACTGCTGTGACTTTTTAGATTATGTTCTAGCCGTATAGACTGTTTGAATCAACACTGTGCTTAACACGCAAAGTATTTGTTACAAATCCTAAACATTAACACTGTAACGGTAAATAAAGTAGTAAAAGTACTTTAAATCCTACAAAATTGTTGAAAAACTGGCAATTTTTTTTGCGATTATGTTCGATACAGATACTGGTCATAGTTGGAACGCTATCATTGTAAAATTACTGACACCCGAGTTGGTTCTTGAATAGGATGTGACCCAGTTAATCATCGTTAAAGTGAGACACTAAAAATTTCGCGAAAATTATTCTGCATGGACCTAGTGAAAGCGCAAATTTTTATTAGGGATGGGTTATAAAACTAATTAAATTACGTTTTACTTTTATGCATCTGTAAATTACATGCAAATTTACTTGTGTGTTGCAAATACTCCGTGAGCCTCTTCGTAACGGTATTCAAATATTCACAGACACTTTTCGGAAAATATATCCCATTTTAGTAAAATTGTTATATTGCGAATTATATTAGTAAAATTTTCTATCAAATTTAGCTTTTCCTTACCTACACGTATTCAACAGTATATAAATAACAATCAAGCTGTGATCTTCAAATTCCTGTCTTAAAGAGATGTTAGACTAAGTTTATTCCAAGTTCAAGAAAGTTTTTCTCCTTCCTGCTGAACCATTTACTTTCATCAGAGACTGGAATCTTATCTTGCATGAATCATCTCGTAATTATGGAACGGATGGAAATGGAAAGAGACATGGCAAGGTTGAAGCGTCTCGGAACGATCAATATATCGCATAATAACATGTAATAGTACCATGAGAACAAGGTACAGTTTAACCTAGGAAGTAAAACACCTCTGGCTTTAGTAAAATAAGAACTCCACAAACTCCACCTCCATCTCAACGTGAAAATTGTCTGATTTTTTTATCCCATATTATCTCATGTACATTAGTAATATTAAGTCTGTGTAATAGTTCAAAGAAAAATTTATGCTCAAAATTTGTATGACAATTTTTTTCATAAAATAGTTGAATGAAATGTCTGAAAACGATGCTGCTCACTATTACTCACTATTACTCTTTTCTTTGTTGATGCACATATATCTTAGTATTTAATGCGTTTATCTTCGTTTTTTTAAAACGAAGAGTGTCTTTTTATGCACATAGGTACCAAATTAATCTTTTTTACTGTTTTACAAACATTTGATATCCACTCTCCTCATAGAAGATTCACTGTCTCCACTTTCGCGTCGTGTTGGCAAAAAAAAAGAAAGAAAGAAGTCCTTCGAGTTTGGGTGGTGGGTCCTGTGACGTAAGATACAGAATTGCTTCCCTATCATTCTAAAGTAGCCAATTGGTGATGCGATTGGGGTTTTTGCTTCATCCCTCACGCCCAGCGGAAGCCGATCAGATACCTCAAGTCGACGAGAGTACATTACTGGGCACTTAAGTGGTTCAAGATCTCACAAATTAAATTACCATTACACGCGCTCAATAGTTGTTAAAAGGTGGTAGTATTTCATGTTGTAAATCACCGAATCCCGTTACAAGCATGCAAGTTGGAGTTTCAAGAACATCATACGATAGCTGAAATGGGAAAGTGAATGTCATTGTACTGAGAGTATTCTTCTGCAGGAAAATTTCCGTAGAGAAAATATTTAATTAATAGATAACATAAAATATTTTATTTTAATTAAAAGCTATCATTAAAAATCGATTACTCGTATTTTGATTGTTCTAAAACAATTAAAATTTGCTTCACAAGGATTTTCTTTATGAATTTTCAGATTCTGAACTGTTTTATACTCATGAATAGATTTGAGACAAACTATAAACTTAACACGTTCCCCGATCGTTTCCTAGTGGAAGTGAAAAGAACTGTTCTATTTGAAGTCGGGTAATAAATTTTATTATGCTGTTTCTGGTCCGCAGTCATAGTATAAATATTAATCATATTTTAATAAGTGCTATGAAATATATAATATCGAACTAAAACAACACAATGTCTCGAAGCAGCATGCGCACCTGGAGTATTCGGGAGAACAAAGCACAAAGAGATTGCTAGAGAAATGTTTTCCACAGAAATGTCTCGAGGCAAGTACCAAGCTATGCAAACAATGGTGGTCGAACAGTTTGAAAGCTCAAAGTTACAAACCATAAATTTAAAAAAATCCTTATTGTCAAAAAAAGCAGTTGCTCAGGAAAACAAAGCAAGAGAAAGAACCAAATTATGTTTTGAACGATCTTCAGTTGTATAAAACAACAGAAGAATGTTCAAGATAAAAAGAAACAATGTTGGGAAGAATGTTCAGCAATGATGTTAGAAAAATATGTTGAAGGATTTCTAACCCTATGACAAACAGAATGATTAAAAAATTAAATTGTATGAAATGGGCTACAGTGTTCGCAGCGAAAGAAAAGGAATTATAAAGAAGTGTAAAGACCACATGAAAGTCAACGCGCCAATGCCAGTATTACGAGATTACCCCCTCTTTTTCTCACCGTAAAACGTGGGTGTCGTTTAACTCGTATCAACTGAATCTTATTGAATTTACGACTGGATGCTGCCGCCTACGTCAGTCGAGTCGTAGAACCGGTAGTAATTGAAATGCCAACTCTTGATCACAAACCTTTGGCCTGTCTGACACTGTCTGAAGTTAGCTTTTTCTCAGCAATGTGAGGGTGCCGGAACATGCCGTCCGGGACGCTAGTTCATCTCCTGCCCCCGCTGCAGACATGTCAACATTGTACTTTCGCTCCATTAGTTACATCACTTTACTTTCCTTTCTTTGCGAGGACTGTAAACATATTTTTGCCAAAGAATTGCGACCGAAAAAGGATATTTTTGAGAGATAATTTGCCAGATGAAATTAAAGGACCATGACGCGAATTAAAGGCGCAGAATGGAAAAGGGACCACAGAACAGTATTTGGATACTTTGGGAGGAAAACTAAGTTCTAGAGGAAACCCATCAAAGTCAATGTGAAATAGATTTGGATTTCAGGATATTCATGAAAGTATAAGACAAAGACAGCAAAAATTGGTCATTATGTAGACAGTTAACACTCTTCCATCCCACAAGACTTTTTACTATTATATTTGTGAAATAATAGTAGACATCTAGAGAATATTTTTAAATGACAGCATATAGGATATTGTACAAACATTGGAAGATATATTCATAGACAATTAGATAAGAGCGATTAAATATGATATAATTGTTAAAGAAATTATACTTGGTAATTGTGGTGCTTTAGCAACATTATCAAAGCATGATAAATTGAAAGACGTTTCTATGTTGCTCATTCAAATGAGCAACATAGAAACGTCTTTCAATTTATCATGCTTTAAAGAAATTATTAAATTACTGGAGCATACAATAATGCTCGAAGGAATACAAGTCTTCAAACTTTCGATGACAAATTTTATGGCAGATTTGATAAATATATTTATGGTCAAAATTTGTCAAAAGGATTAAAGTTGACGAAAAGAATAAATTAAAATTTCAATGAGATGAACACTGGTTAACTTGCTCAATTTGATTAGATTATATTTTACATATACCCTGAAAATAGCTGTATTATTAAAGTAGAATAAAAAATATCAACAGGGTATATTTGGAGCCCGATTTTGGAGATGGGTTAACAAATATATTTTTGGGGAAGCTGTAATCAAAGGAAACTACATGTTGCCTATGCTGACTACATGTGCATTAAAATAACAAACGGTTGGTAGAAACGCACTGAACTGATAATATGGTCTATTTTAATAAAAAAATTAATAATACTGTTCTTGAATATATAATTTTGTAGCGCGCATATAAGAAGGAATCATGTAATAGGCTGAAACATCGATTAAAATAAAAAAGATAATGAAATATTTAAAAATGAATCTTTGTGATCCATTAACATCACATATACCATCCACAAGAACCAAGGAAATCAAGTTGTTATATTGTATGACAAAAACAGGATTTTATAAACTTAATCTGGAAAATTATGAATTATTGAAATTTAATACGGGTTTAGTAGGTTCAATTTTGTGTTATGCAGTAAGTATTTAGGTCACTCAAGTTCTGAATTCACTGAACGTATGGAAAGACAACGGAGTTAGCAACTCAGCGTTAAGAGGGTGCTCTTCCACATCGTTGACAGAAGTAATGTTGCTTATAGACATTCATCAAGTGAAATTAAAGTTTCGATACATTTAAAGGAACGGGATATATGCAAGAGGATACTAAATTATATCTACCTTTGGTATCTCAAATTTGCGTTCGAATTTCACTTCATGTTTTTATAATTGGGAATGGTCAGAACTTTTGTCAACACACTTCTCCATATCAATATAGTATGACGATATCTTCGTCAATACCAAAAAACCCAACAAACGTGGTTTCGTATTCGATTCTTAACGTTCAAAAATACGCATATTGATCTACAGAAAAAAAACTCGCATTCATAGACTACTAAAGGGCACATTTCTTTTTCTTTCGTAGTCGTTTACCTTGGTCACCGTTTCTTTGGCATTGAAATCTCCTACGGTGTATTTTTCTTCGAAGCTTCCAAGAAATTCGAAGTGTTTTCTCTTTAGCAGACACCATTTCTTCTTCGTCGTGGTAAAAATAATGCACATATTCATTGCAGCTACACTGTTTTCAGGTTTTGCATTAATTTCTATCACATTGAAATAATCGGTCTCATAGCACATCTGCAAGGTCACGTTAGAGAACTATAAATACAAAATGAATTTGTATGTCCGGGAAAAACCGTGTCTTAGTAGATAGATACAACTACCAACGTTTCGGCCATCGTGCTGTGGCCTTCAGGACAATGTCAGAGTCGTACAGACCTAAGTCACTGTCGTACTCTGCCTCGTACTACAGCAACTTAGCTATGTACGACTCTGACATTGTCCAGAAGAAGGCCACAGCATGGTGGCCGAAACGTTGGTAGTTGTATCTACTAAGACGTGGTTTGTCCCGGACAGACGAGTTCATACTGACTCCAGCCGCGGATGCCTACGTTTATATAAATACAAAAGATTTTCCCCTCTCGCGACTATCTGGGAAGTACTGAGTAACCCAGATAATCTTTGAATTTCATAGGATGCACAGTATGGTGTGACTTAAAACGTTGCTAAATCAAGTTTTCAAATATTAAAACATACAAAGCAGACTTTTTTCCACTTGAGACATTGTCATTCCTTAATATTTCCATATTTTCTACATCTTGGTTTTCTGTTACAGATAACTGAGTATGTCCAAATTATTCATTACTCATTTCTTACTGCACCATTCTCAGCAGTGACTATCCCTGCTGAGAATACTTAAGTACTTGATTTTGATATAACCAATGGGTTGAGGGTAGTGATGTAAATGGGGAAGGGATTTTGGTGGGTGGACAGATTTTGTCTCTGTTAGCGTCCCTGAAATATTGTGGGAAGTTTCAGGTTCATTGAATGTGCTGAAATGTTAAATCCGCCTCCGCCTGATGGCCTCTGATCGAAATTAATGGGATGGTCCCTTGCTTCTTTCCGGAAAGTAAATTAGTTTATGGTCCTCTCCGTGGTCATACGCAGTTTGTAACTTATTTTTTCAATAATTTATTACTATTATTATGAATTTCCATCTTGTTCACGACTTTCTGTCGGTTTCCTGTGTTTGTAGGAGTCAGAGACTCGCCTTAACCGCATTTATGGTAATTTTGTTTTGGAGAGAAACATCAAGGAGTTATCATCAAACATCACATATATAAGAATCGCCGAACTATTCGGGATGTGTTTAGGATAACTGATTTTTGCATGAGATGGAAGTTTTGTGGCTTGAGTTCCAGTTCTCGCAATGATTTGAACAGGTTCTTGGGTACTACTCCCATGTTTCACAGTATTATTGGTATTACTCTCACTTTGTCTTATTTCCACATGTCTTTAATTTCGAAGCAAAAGTCAATGTACTTTGTAATTTTTTTTGTATGATAGTTCCAGATTATTGTTGTTGGTGATGGCGATGTCTATGAGGAGTTCTTCTTTCTCTCTTTTTTTCTTGAGTACTATATCCGGTCTATTATGCTCTAACCTTATGTTCGTTATGATGGTTCTATCCCAATAAATTTCTTAATATATTTTTTAAAGAATGGTGGATGGTTCATATTGGTAGTAGTTTACCTTATTTCTCTGTTTTATGCCTACATTTCTAATCACATTGTGCTATAGCTTGGCAACCTCCTATGATATGGTGTATTGTTTCAGTTTCCTTTTTGCATCTCCGACATAAGTCCGATTCAACTCCATCTCTCAAGATGTATTTACAGTAATTGTTGGTCTTGATCACTTGGTCTTGGATGGCAGAGAACCCTTCAGTTTCAGGTTATAGTTCTCTTATTATTATTATTATCATCATCATCATCATCATTGCCAGGCCTGCCGCAATTTCCATGTCACGTTTCTCCACTATGTATCAATATTAAAAAAGAAATATTCGAATTTCCGTTCGAGATTAAATTGAAATGTTCTTGTGAATAAGAGCATTATAATATAAGAGCGATAACTTGGGAATAATTTTAATTGAATTTTTTTTTTTGTTAGACCTTTCAAGATAAATAGATTATGAGGTAGTTCTGCACCTTTTGAGGTTCAGAGACAGGTCCCTAAAATTTATGGATCATTGGGAACAACAGTAAGGAATTAATGTTCATTGTACACTCCTTCCTTCTTCGTGGATTCAGAATAATGGAGTTTCAATCTGGAGTGCACACTTCTCTGTGTTCGCTTTCAAGTTGCCGCTGGCGACGGACCGCGTGCGCATACGCTTCTGCCACTTGTTCCTACTGCAACAGTTCTAGAACTAAGAAACTTGCCCTTAACAAGATCATGCCGTATGTGGACTTTACTGCAGAAACCGACTCGTGCAGAGAGGTTGCTAGACAGCATTCCTCAAGAGAGAACAGCGCGGAGTAAATAAAAATACGTCACATTGCTCTAAGAATTACGGAAATTCGCACCATGCAATCTCTCCGCTAGATCTTCTCACGAGGTATGTGAACATATTCCTCTCAGTTGGAATAAAGGATTTAGTATGTTGGTCGATTGGATTTCGGATAGAATCCTTACATTTGGGATCAAGTTCTTCCTCACTGATGCATTCGGTCTCGGGAATCTTCAATACCTCTTTCTTCTTTTTACTTTCCAATTATACAGCATGTATGAGGGAAGTATTGTAATCTATTGAAAAAAATTCGGTATCTCCTCAGATCTATACGATTTGGATCCAGGAGAGTCTATTTTCAAATTTTTGCGATGATGTCCAATGTCGTATGCGAGCATGTGAAGAATTTTGTTTATTCTATTACTCACGAACAAATTAATGAAATCAAACCGGAGTGAAGAATTGACTTTTAATGAATTGAGAATAGAAGCTTATTTCTGGATAGCTCATTCCGACTTCATTTACACACCGCGCTCTACTTCCGGTTTCTTAAAATTCATAATTTTGAAAAACGAAATTAAACTTTTTTATTGTACTCTCAACAACATTTCCAGTGTCGCACCATTTTCCACATACGGCGAATAATTTTTACGCAAAAAAAATTTTGAGAGAGTCATATTTAGATCAGACTATTATGAAAATGCAAAGTTCAGGGTGGAAGATAATTATTCCTGAAATGTGTAGTTGAATGAGCAGATATGAATTTACGCATCATACTTTCTAGGGATGTGAGGATAAATATTATTTGACATATTGAACCGTTAGATAAATCATTGTGTTTGATAAATAAATTTATTGTCAAATACAGTACAAACTGCGTATGACCACGTGGAGGACAATAAACTAATTTACTCTCCGGAAGCAAGCAAGGGACCATCCCATCAATTCCGATCTAGGGCCCTAAGACAGAGGCGAATTCAAAAATTATAGCAANGTTAGCTGCGAGTTATAATACATATATAATGTCAATATGTTTGTAATTTAACGCAAATATGTTTGTAAATTTATATGTACAAGTTATTATCGAACTATAGATTATTCTGAGTATAGTGTTTAAAAATCATAAGAGTTGAGAAGAAAAAAACCCACTAAATTCACGTTTTATTGTTACAATAAACACGCACGTAGACAAAGCCTAGAGAACCTGTATAATAAATTCGCCTCTACCAGAAGGAAAAACGGAGAAAAACCCGGGCCAGGATGGGGCTACAGAATTTATGTACACAACCGTGCCAAAGTTGAGTACACATAAAACTAAATTAATATGAGCCATACGGCAACACAATCATGCAAGAAAATAGTTTTTGAAATTGTTATAAGTTATTTAAAAAGTGCTACAGCAATGGCGTGATAAAGTACAAGACGAATTTAACTTTTATTAAAATCAATAAATTCTTTTACAGTGTAGAAGCACTGGTGCAGGAGGTAGTTTTTAACCGCGGATTTGAAGATATTCAATTTCATAATGTCTTTTATATTCTTGGGCAGGGAATTATATAGAACGATTCCCGAATGATAAGGTCCTTTTTGGCAAAGAGTGGTTGACACTCTAGGGCGATGAATATTACTACTATTGCGTGTATAGTGTTCGTGAACGAGACTGTTTCGTATAAAGAAAGGGTGGCACTTCAGTAATTCGGTCTTAACAAACACGACTGTTTCATAAATATAAATGCAGGGAAGTGTTAAGATATTTAATTCGTTGAATAAAGGTTTACAAGAGTTTCGGGGGTGAGATTTACAAATTATCCGAACTCTCCTCTTCTGAATTCTGAAAGTTTTGNAATGCGTAATACAATTTGCTTAATTGGGAATTAAGATTGTCAATGTGACAATTCCATTTGAGTTTGTCTTGAATATGGAGACCTAAGAATTTTGTATTGGTAACAGTTTTTAATTGTGTTCCATTTAAAGGAAGAAAAACCTGGGGTAGAGATTTTGTGCTACTATTGTGAAATGACATAGACACTGTTTTGTCAGTGTTTACAATGAGACGATTTGCATGGATCCAAGTCGAAAGATTAGACAAGACTTTTTGAGCGTTAGCGTATGTACTTAGTAAATTAGTATCATCAGCAAAAAGAACCATTTTGCAATCTGATGTGGATGATGACATGTTCACATACAATAAAAAGAGAATTGGGCCGAGAATTGATCCTTGGGGTACTCCGCAAGTAAGTGGCTTTGTTTCTGAAAGACAACGCTCAAGTATTTTATTTTTAGTATAGGATATTTC
>NNCF01127001.1:303660-420107 GCA_002313205.1 Laupala kohalensis | reverse complement strand
GTGGGTGGATATAATTGGAGGACATTGATTTGGATATATTGAGTTCGTTATTTTACCAACTTCTGAGAAGTGAGAATTAAACAAATTTGCGATGTCCTGAGGATTTGTTACGATTTTGCCATCGTTTAGTAAAGAAACATTTTCTTCGCGATTTTCAGAAGTTGACTGTAATTGTTAACAATATTCCACATGGATTTCATCCTGTTGTTCGATTTTAGTTTATGCCTGTCGTTTTCCATAACTTTAGCTGCATAGTCTACTTTTCGGAGAATAGTCTTATATATAGGAAAATAATTATGGAATTCGGGTGGTTGGTTATAGCGTTTTGAAAGATAATATAAACGGCGTTTGTTTTTTGAAGAAATTCTTATCCCTTGGGTGATCCATTTATTGTATTTCTTTGTGTTAATTAACTTGCGTTTTATGGGAAAACTAGAGTTGTAATATTTTAGGAATATTGAGATAAATACATTGAATTTGTCGTCGGTGTTTTGGCAATTGTAAGCATTTATGTTATTTTATTTCCTCTGATTTTGCATTGCACTGTTGAAGTTGCATTATAACAATATCCTGCCAGAACTATAGCGTTAAGTTCCTGTTGTAAGGAAGCTGGAAACGTCGAGTGGAAGATACATTAAATTTTGTGTCATGTGTATTATCATCATAGTGATATTGGTTTACAAGTTGTTTGCTACACTCACAAAAGCAACCTTATTTTACTGAAATATACTGATTTTAATTTTTCAATAAATGAAATACAGTCTCATATAAGTTTCGACCAACAAAAAAATTCTTGAGATGAAGGTTAAAACCCACTGATCTGTTAAATATGTTTCAGGTGCATTATATGATATGAGATTATCACCAAAAAAAGGAATAAAAATATTTGTAACAAAGTTTGCAAAATTATTTGATTTACATTAGGAAAATATTAAATTTTGAAGATACATAGGCGGTGTTATTCAGTAGGTTTAATGATGTGGAGTAATTAATCTCCGTCAGGTACTGGTGTCTGGGAAACATACTAATTAACTCGTAAGATTGAACGCGCAAAGGTGTGCCACAAGTTACTTTTTGTGTTCACTCAAAAAATTCTTTCACTTCGCTTAACTTGCTTGCTTATACCATATTTTCCCCGACTTTTATCTTGAAGTGCATATGTAAAATGGTTTATTATATAATTTCTTTGTTTTACGTTGGAATACCACTCTTTGTCAAAACGGGCTGTATCATTCAGGAATAATTTTGTATTATTTCCTTCCAAAAATTTCAAAAGATATTAATAAATCCCTTCAAATCTGCAGTTAAAATTTTTTAAATGCACGATTGCTTCTATAATGAGAAAGAATTTACTGATTTTAATGAAAGAAGTTAATGAGAGATTTGATTATCCAATAAATATTGTTTTCCATATGATTTTGGATGATGTAGGCGATGTTAATTTCTCTTAAGCTTTGTAATGCCATTCTCAGGCATGTTGTTTTGATCCTTTTTATTTATTGTAGGTTATTTCTAATTGTACACAACCTTGGCATGGTAGAATACATTATCTCTGTAGCCCCATCCTTGCCTGGGTTTTTCTCCAGTTTTCCCCCGTGTAGTGGCGAATTTTCCACTGGCGGGAATATCATTTAAATCTTTTGTTATCGTTAGTCTTGAATTTTCACTGCAATCTACGATTCATTTTGGAATAATAAATGAATAACTACATATTTATTAAATTATTTATTTTATAAATATTAAATCTGCCACTGCCCATGATCGGAATTGATGGGATGGTCCCTTGCTTNGGAATAATAAATGAATAACTACATATTTATAAAATAATTTATTTTATAAATATTAAATCTGCCACTGCCCTTGATCGGAATTGATGGGATGGTCCCTTGCTTGTTTCTGGAGAGTAACTTAAGTTTATTATCCCTCACGTGGTCATATGCAGTTTGTAACTGCTTTTTTGATAATAGTTTTTTTTTTATTGCTGTCAGGATGGCTGAGCTAGTTGTGTAGTATTAATATAGAGCGGAAACTAAATGAAAACGTGTATTTTTAAGTTGCATGCCTTTTTGAGTTATTAGAATACTGCATTGTCAATATTGTCTGTGTCAGTTGCTGGTAATTTTACCGATTATTATTTATTTTTATTATTATTATCACTATTGTTATTATTTTTTATTTATTTCCATTTAGGACCCTTGATCAGAATTGATGGGATGGTCCCTTGCTTGCTTCTGGAGAGTAAATTAGTTTATTGTCCTCCACGTGGTCATATGCAGTTTGCAACTGCTTTTTTGACAATAAATTTATTATTTATATGAATATGATATTGGTGTTCTCTATGTAAAATGGAATGTTCTTATATATTCTAGTATCAATTAATTTGCTTTTAAATTTTCTTTAGACGTATATAAAATTAAAATATTCGTATTTGCTCTCATCAGCATTCATACCGTGCGACCAAGTTTCCATACCTCTCTGATGAAGAAGAAGAAGTGTTTCTTACGGTGTGTTCCCCGCATGTAAAAGTAAAAGCCAACAAATTTCAGGGTGTATCCCGAGTGATCCCTCAATGCTACCCGAGTGATGAAACGCGTCAATTTTTCTCAAAGGGAAGGAATGGTTTATTACATTTAGCTGCTTGACTACTGGACTTGTAATTGGACTGCTTGGGCTAGCTACTGAACTTGTAAATCGATAATTCTCAACTCTATTTATCATTAACAAGTATGTTTAAAATTCCTTATTATACGACATGAAATATTATCTACGGTATTAATTACTTTCTCCATCTCTCGAATTACATTTATTTTACTCAGTTATGTTTATTCATATGAAATTGCATTGTCTTGTCGTTTTTTTGTGGTATCTTTGATAACATTTGTATTTGGTTATAAAAGTTAGTTAAACATTTTAAACATTTCATTTGGGTTTCTCTGTCGTTTAATGCAGAGTGGTTTGGTCACCGACTCGAAAATGAACGGGACTAAATAAGCGGTGAATTGTAGAAGGTGCCAAACTGAAATAATTTTTTCTTCCTTTTAACCAACTACATTTTTTTAGAAATCAAATATATTTTTTTACAATTTTTATTATACCTTTTATAGACGTCAAAAGGTAACGATGCTCTTGAACCCTCCGGTGGGCGCGCCTTTAACAGTCACGCGTGTGGGCGCGTGTCGCACTGAGTGCGGCCAATGCAGAATTCAATCATATTCTGATTTCTTAAATGCAATTAAGGGTTTATATTATAAATTATAATAAATTATTGTACTACTCCCACTAACATATTGTGTATATTACATTCAAGTAACTTTCACCACGAATTTTGATTAGGATAAAAATTAAAGTGACGTGAATTAGGAAATAATTTTGAAAATCGACTGAAATAATTTTGAAAATACAAAAATTTAACTATCAAACGTATTGGGAACGAAGAATAGTTGTGATCTCAAAACGGTCTGAACAAGTTTGACGTAAAGGTTTGCTCATTCTATTTTCAATATAATAAAATTGATTAGGGGTTTATTAACATAATTTAGCAAGAAAAATCAGCTTAGAATTGAGCCGAAAAGAAACAAAATAGTCATCACTTTGTTCATTATATTATAAAGCAGTTCAAAATATGATCTCTTTCAGTCCAAAAACTTGAAGAATTAACTCTTTCGTAGGTACAAAACTTATAAATGGTAATAAACACATATAACACACAAACTATCAGTGTGTAGACTCATTTATTACCAATCTTATAGGAAAAAAATAGTAAGATAGATAAGAAGAGTGCGACAATTATAAATAAATTGAGAAAGAATACGTAAATAATACTTATATGGCAAGGAGTGCGTCGCAAATGATGTGAAAAATACGAGCGTGAGTGGGTGCGTGCTGCAGTTAGTGCGGCATTACTCGCGACTCACTTTTCAAAGGGCAATAGACAACTAACAATGAAGAAAAAAAAATTATTTGGTGGAACGTGATGATCTGGTCAATAAAGCAAAAATAGGACAGGTAGTTCACCAAGTTTCCCGAATTATCCCAAAATCATATGTTGAACACTTTAGCCGCACTCAGTGCGGCGGCGCACCCATCAGAGGGTTAATTTGGATTGTTGTTTTATCCATTCCGAAACACGTTCATCTCACCTTTCTTCTACATCTAAATTTATAAAGATTCAATTTTGGGCGTAATGTACAGAAATAACAGACGGTAATTTACAATTATCAATTATTAAATTATTGCCGGTAGCTGTTAAATTACAGTAATAAAAAAAGATTTATATTGGTTGGTATGACAATATACGAAACTATGTTATTTATTTACTTACTCTCTATTCTCGCGATGTATCTGAATGCTTATTTTAAGAGTCATTACGTACTGCAAATTGTGAATGTTAAAAAATATTTTTTTTCCTACGGATTGGCCGACTGTTTTAGAAGGAGTTGGAAGAATGAAGTGGGGAGTAAACGGGATCCACATTCAAAATATGTTCCGGACCCCCTAAATGCTCTCGATGCCGTGGTTTTGAGAAAATGCACTCATATTACCTTATGATGAATATATGAATGAATGAAACTTGGAAGACCAGGAGATAAATTTCTTCTCGGCTCTGTACCACACTACACCAAAATCAAGATTGAAATATGCAATAATTTTTCTCTTCTTGTTTTCGAATTGCGACAATTTTTCAACCCAATCGTTTAGAGATTTCCAAACTCAAATATGTTTGCGCAGTTTCAGATGTAGTGGCGCAAACTGACTCAAAATATTATGTAGCTCGGTTAGCTAATATCTTAAATATATTAATTATCCTTATGTTGAAAGAAAATATTACTGTGACTATCGTATCCCAATCAATAATCATCTCGAGCAGTGTCAAATCCGCACGAGTGGACGAGCGGTGTCTGCCATTCACTATGGCATCAGAGGAGGAGAGGTAGCGAGGCCTCGCACGGTGGGGAGCCGAGAGGGGGAGGGGACTGCGGCGGCAAAGCTGCTGCTGCCGCTGCCACCGCCGATGGAAGAGGGAAGGGGGAGAGCGGACAGTGGAGCGCAGAGCCGCGCAGCGCGAGTTCGCGGTCGCGCAGCGAACCATTCGCACGCACGCGTGCGTCGCCATCGCCCGTCTCGCGCCGCACGCTCGGCCCGGCCACGCGCTGCCGCCGTAGCCCGGGCACGTCGCCCGCCGCCGCAGCGAGGCACGCCTCCCCCATCGTACCGACGATTTCTTGTGGGGGATTCTTGGAGTGTCTGCTCGACGAAATCTATCTGCTTGGAGTACGGCGTGGTGGCAGTTGACAGGTAAGACGCGTGAGGCGCTGCCACGCCCCGCCACGGCTTCTTGCACCTGTTGATGGCTACGGGAGGATTGTGTGGATCGGCGCCCATTCTCAAGTGACCCTTGCTCGTCAATCTTATGAAATGCGACCTGCAAAATACATCAACTCACTATCTTGGGTTGTTGCGAGGGCTCCTTGTCAGGAAGTCCTTCATTCCTTAACACGAAGGAAAAGACATCACTTAATTTTATTTATCGGTTTACGCATAAGAGAAAATTCCTATTTAGTGATTACAGTATTTTAAAACTAAAGAAATAATTTATCGTTCAGTCTATCAGGCATACAAAAACTGAGACAAAACCATTAAAGAAAAATTTAATTTCTTACAATGATTGAATCAACTGTCACTCAGTAGAAATGCATTATCGATGTTGTTTTTGTATGGTAATCGTTGTGGAGAGAATACATGTTATATGCAAGTTATCACTCTTGTGTAACGAACACAATAAGCCAAAGTATTTTGTACTATCTCTTGTTGTTTATTTTAAACTCTTAAAATCATTACTATAATAATACGTAATTATGAATGGGCTCAATTTGTGTATGCTGAATAATACATATGCAAATAAAAATATCTAACTCCGTTAAATTTCTTCAAACTATCCTTCCGAGACATTGCAATAATATAGTGAATCATTTTAACCTTAGAATCATAACGGTTTTTTTTCTTATTTAAACAACGTTGCAAATTTCATTGGTTTTCTTAACTTTATAAAGTAGTTTACCTTAAATAAGCCTCTTGCCTTGTAAGGAATATTTCCTTATGATCGGAGACAAGGAAGTCAACTTTACGATTGTCATGTCGTATTATTGCGTGCCTTTAAATGTGAATTATTTTCATTAAAAAAGTGTTTACTATTGAGAGATATTTCCTTTAGAAATAATATATTTCATAATACAAATATTTCTCTCGTGTATTAATTATATGAAGTGTTATTTGCATTGTATTTTGTGTTAAAACGTGTGGTACACTACGTTAGTATCTCTTGTTGGTTACTGTACTGAATTTATCATAGGCCACGTGTTGCATATCTTAAGCTGTATTTTATGTTAGCAGTGTTGTTTGGTCCTGTTGTCACAAGAGTTTTGATGAGCATTTAAGATACCCTTTCAGTATATTCTCAGCTCCTAAAAGACTATCGAGAAATTAAACATAATTCGCTCTCGAGATTTTATCGGTTCCTTTTAAGTTTTTGGTGAACAGGATCGGAAGTTGTGGTAATATTCGTCGATTTTATTTTACATTCATATGATTAAGTAATTGAAACTGACGCATTTTCTAGTCTACGATGTATTATATCTAGACATTGTCGACAAATTTATATTTTGATCGTCCAAAAATGTCGCAAGTTATAATTTATTTATTTGAAATATTAAAATTGCATCTCCACTTTTAATACAGTTGATTTCTTTGATGATTAATAACAGTTGTTAAACAGTTACAGCAAACATTCATTCCGATCTGTACAGAATAGAAGCAGCAGTTCCTTCACTCAGTAAATCGTACTTCATCGTCCATGTTTTACTGTCTCATCGGTCATTGAAGTCTCCGAGAGAAATAGGGGAATCGAAATTCCGCTGACGATCAATGCTCCCTCAATATTCCTTTATTCAAATGCAAATACATTTGGGTTCAGTTTATGTTTATTGTAATGATACGTATTGACGTAACGATACTTCAGTCTTTCCTTTCAAGAACCTGAGAGAAGTTATACAAAACAGAAGCAGAAACAATTTTAAATACTAATTTTGAAAGGTTTATGTTTTATTTCTGGTGGGTGTAGATTTTCATCTATTTAATACGAAGTTGTGATTCTTCAATTTTTCTTATGATTAAAGAAACATAGAAGAAAGTAAATAATTATTCGCAAAAATTACCTATCAGGAAAACAAATATTTGAAACTGAAAAAAAAATCTTTTAATATTTGAACAATCTGAGATAAAATATTTTATCTACAAAAGTACCAAAGAAAAATTACATTAATTTTTTTTTCAAGTATCTAAAAAGTTGTTTCGTTACAGTATTTAGAATAAAGTGGGGACAGACGCGGCACAGGGACATATCGTTTTTTGAAACTAACGCTTCTTCCGCCAAACTAACTAGTTTACTGTACCCTTCTGTACCGTGACTTGCACTACATGTGTTTTTTGTTCTTAATACTTAATTTTTCTGAGTTTATTTCAATATTTATTCTTCACACCTACTCGGGGAGCGGTTAAAATTTATTAGCATATATTTTCGTAGATTTTTTAGCATTACAAGCAGAGATTTCGTTCGATAACCGGTAATAACACTAGGCTAGATTCTTATATATTATATTTTACGGTTGCTGTTACACTGCATTGTTTACATTTCCCAAAATAGCGGAGCAGCACTCATGCGGCAACTGATCCTGCTAGCAAAATACGCGAAAAAAGGTTGTTAGGGAAAATTCTTTTGCCTACTTTATAAACAATATTTTTAATAGTAACAAAATTAAATTTAATTCTAAAAATTTTGAACAACGGAATAAAGTAGTAAGATAATTATTTTGTACATTTTTGAAAGTAACAAAAATACGAAACAAAACTGCGACATCGGTTTATCACACGTTTGAAAGAAACGTATTCTTCTATGAATTGATAACAACTGTTTACAATATTTATTTATTTATTTATAGTCCACCAATAAGCAATATATCATCTTACATAGTAAAGAAAATGAATGCCTCCCACGAGAGGTAACTAGTACCTGTGTGTGGGTAGGTGAGCTCATGTCCACAATATATGGAGCATGAGCATATATTACACAGTTCATACTGTACATAAGAAGTACTAACAAATAATTCACGAAAACAGATATACATACAGAATAAAAAATACCAAAATAATAAAGCATAAAATAAGCATCGCGTACTAAATTGAGTGTGAAGCAGTCCCAACGCTCCTGGATATAAATTTCTCTAACCCTTAAAGCACAACATGTCAAATATGTAGCAGTATATATTAATAGAATTTTGATTCTAGAAATGTCTTATATAGGGTTAAACCCTGTTTTCCATTAATTTGTTTATTTCAATTTTTAGTAGCCAATCTTATAGAATTTTTTCTTGTTTCCCTTAATTCCCTCTATTTTTTTATAATTCTCATTTGAGTCGCTAGATCTTTTGTAAATAGTCTTGGAGACCTGTGGGAGAGGCAAAGGCTTATTCCTTGTTTTTGATTGTGAGCAAAGATGTTTTCTATTAAGGTCTTAATAGAATTGTAATAATGTGAGTAGGCAAAAGTTTCTCCTTGTACCTAATCGCCCCATATTATTTTCCTCTATCTTTTTATGAAAAGATTGAATAGTTCTTATTAGTGGCCCAAGAATATTTTGGTACGCACCGCTCCAAGCTATCAAACCGTATGAGGCTATACTATTAACAAAGGCTAAGTAGATTCTTCTCAGTATTTGTGCTGTAATATGTCTCAATTTGTAAAAGATTTGGTAGAATCTCACTTTGTTCACTACAGTTATCATATGGTAGTCCCATCTTAAATTACAGTCAACGATGACCCCCAGATATTTGTAGTTATTTACTCTTTGTAGACTATTATCTCCTATTTTATAGTTAATTTCTTCAGGTAAGCTGTCCTTATAACTTCCAAAGGGTATATATACTGTCTTATCTATGTTGATTGTTAATTTATTTTGTTCGAACCAGTCATTCACAATTTTTAGTTTTTTTTATTAATGTGCTTTACCCTAATTCGTGCCCACTGCTATAACCAGAATGTCATCAGCGTAAGCTGTTATGTCACTGGTATCTAAAAGTAGGTCATTCAAAAAGATTAAAAATAATAATGGGCCAAGAATGAAACCCTGAGGAACCCCAGTTTTTATTTTGTTAATATCGATAAAGTTTCATCTATTTTAATGTACTGTTCCGTGTCAGTTAACTAATGTCTAAGAAGACCGAGTGGAGTCCCTCTAACCCTCATACTATATAGTTTACTGAGCAGAATTTAGAGGTCTACCGTAGTGAACTCTTTTTTTAAGTAAATGAAAGCTCCTATGACTGCATTTTGTTTATTTATTTAATTATAAATTTTATTGGTAACATGCGACAACGCGTCTTCTGTACCCGTGTTCTTTAAGAAGCCAAATTGCTTGTCTGAGATCAAGTTGTTCGTGTTTATGTAGTCATATAATCTTGAGTGAATTAATTTCTTAAAAAGTTTCGAAATATTGGATAATATAGAAATGGGTCTGTAGTTATTGCAGTCCACTTTTGGGCCATTTTTGTGTATAGGTACAACAAGCGCTTGTTTCGATGGTGTTGGCCAAATTTCTCTTAATGCATAAATTAAATGTGTTTTCTAATATTGGTGATAATATGTCCATAGTTTTAATTACTTTAACATTAATACCGTCAAGCACTCCGCTTTATTTTTTAATTTGCTTATAATATTTTTTATTTCCCCGGTATATTAAACTAGTAGGATTTAAAGATAAACTATTAAGTATATTTTGATTTATCTTTGGCCTCTTTTTGGGAAGTTTATTCGCCAGGCTATTGCCTATTACTGAGAAAAAAGTATTGAAGTGATTAGCAATTTTCTTATGAGTTTTGACTAGTTTTTTACCTACTACTATATTTTCAATACAATTGCTTTTATTGTTCTACAGTCCATGCACATTATCCAAAACTTACGTGGTTCTTTTGCAGATAGAATAAATTTTTTATTTTCATGTAGATTTTTTGTAATATCGTCTTCAATAGTATCTTACCATATATCTGGTATTGATGCTTAAGCTCTGGTACTTCAGTCTCTTGTCACAGTATATGGATTTTCTTTATTCAGGATGGAGATCATGATTCCTTAGGTAATGTACTCCTTCCTTATACCCAATAGTTTTTTTAAAATTTTCTTCTGCTTGTAGATATGCTTATGCAGTGTTTTATTTGATAGATCACCATTTTTGTAACAGTTTCCGGATCATCTATATTATAGATTTCCTCCCAATTTTCTTTATGCGCTACTTTGGAGAGCATTTTATAGTTGATTACAGAGTTAATGATCTCACTTTGAGCAAGCAGACGGACATTATCTGTCTGTAGGAATAGCGGATAGTGATTAGGCATTTCAGTTTCCTGCAGTACTGCTGTGTCCATATCCATGTTACTTTAACACTAGACATTGTCTATGCAAGAAGAGCCTCTTGGATAGGTTATCCCTTGGAACGCTGGCAAGAATCCCATATCAAGTCGAGTAGCTAAAATATCTTCGTTGATTTCAGTCATATTCAGTAGATTTATGTTGAAATCACCAGCCACAAAGTGGTGAATATTTCTTGTCTTGTAAAGGAATTCTTTACAGTCTTGAGTTAGTTGTGTCTTTTCAAGGTTGTGACACCTATATATACCTGTTATGGATAGTTTTATTTTTGGATCAATCTGTTCAATTTTGATAGTTGCAAACTTAGTGCAACAGACAGTTATGACTTCAAACTGTTTTTTAATTTGTTTCTGTACAAAGAAGACAACTCCATCGGAACTTTTTAGAGCACTCTCGTTATAATAAGATTCGTATCCCTTCAAAATGTGTAGTGGCAATGCCTGAATTTTCCATGTCTCTGTACGTATAATTACGTGAGGATTTTGCTCTAGTGTTTCCAAATAAGCTTCCATCCTAGTGAGGTTTCTGCTTAGACTGCGTATATTTACCACCAATAGTGAAAAATATTTTTTTAGTATAATCGAGTTTAGT
Source organism: Laupala kohalensis (assembly GCA_002313205.1). Classification (NCBI taxonomy): domain Eukaryota; kingdom Metazoa; phylum Arthropoda; class Insecta; order Orthoptera; family Trigonidiidae; genus Laupala; species Laupala kohalensis. Next base: position 409,040 of record NNCF01127001.1, on the reverse strand, counting down.
TTACTTACGTTGACAATTCTACTTTCTGCTGTGACCTCTCCTTATTCCACATCGAACACTGATTACCTATCTTGAGACATATATACAGACGCATTTCCTGATTAAAATAATTCATGTAGTAACATGACCTCGTAAACAAAAAGTCACATTTCGGGGAAAATATTTACTATCCGAAATTTTAGTAATCTCTTCACGAACCAGTATGAACTGTAAGGGCTCATCCCAACCCGCCTCAAAGGGAAGGCCCTCTTCTCTTCATTATCACGGCTTTGTGCTGCCGTCGTGTCGGACAAGGGTTCCGATAAGATCTACACTTTCGGCGGGCGTTTTCTTTCGCGACGACATCGGCGGAGAAGGAAAGTCCGTAGAGTGCGACCGCAGCAGGGCGCGCCGCGACATGTGAGAGCGCGGATTCCAAACCACAAAATACGATGAAGAGAAAGAAAAAAAAACGGCAGGAGCAAGTCGAGTCGCGCGCGCTTTCGTGCTCTCCTCTCCAGTCAGCTGGGCGCGACTCGGTCCAAGCGATGCGATCACCAAACAGTTCTTTTACGGCAAGACAAGAATCCACATACATGTTATTAAAAATGAAATCAAAATTAAAATCTTTTGCATTGTTTCTATTTTTTATTGATTGTACAATACATTACTTTACTTTCAGTAATCTCGTTGTGACTAATAATTTTTCAGGTTTCATATCTACAGTTGTTGACTTATGTTTTGTTGTTTGTCATTTTTGAAGCAAAAAATTATCTTCAATTGAAAGGAATAACAAAATGTACAAAATGTTTGCGGGTTTTCAAACGGCGTTCTATAAAAAAAGAATAATAAGTGGAATGATAACAATAGCTTATTTTTTATTCGAAATGAATATATTTTTATTGAAATCATAGCGTGAAAAGTAATACTTCTCCAATGACATCGCCACCGCTAATTTTTAAAGTTCTTCTAAATGATGAAGGTACATTCGAGAATTTTCCCTGTACTATCATAACTTTATTGTTTAAGATACAACTTTATTTATTGGAAGTGTTGGTAACCTGGATTATCATTTAATTTGTTAAATATAAAATATTTAACTTTATATTCAATAAGTCGTATGATTGGTAACTTATAAAAATAATTTATGAATAATTAAAACAATATCTAGGGAGTTTGACATTACTAGGCTATAAGTCAATTTTAGGTCTAAATGAAATTGTAATGAAACTTACTCCGGTGAATATGATCTCGATCAAATAAATATTTTTCATCATATACTTCAGGAATAACTCTGGTTGTGTAGCTGCGCAAATAATGGTTCATAAGACAAGATTAAGAGGCATTATAGAAGAAACCGTATTTTAGTACCGTAATGACAGCAAAAACGTCGAACAATTTAAACCACATTCCTTTATTCCATAGGACTTGAATTATTTAAAGTGGTCTACAACTGGGTCATAAAATTATATCTATACAGCGCATATTTCAAGCATTTGCAAAATATTTCTCATATTTCTATTTTTATGATCTTTTACATAAGTACTACACCGTGAATAGTATAGGAATACATATATATCTTTCGTGTACTCTACACGTGGAGAATATATGCGATAACTTTCGGTCAGGTGAAAATGGCGACGAGTCGGGAATTGAACCCGGAGCGCCTGCTTTGGTCGCAAGGGTGTTAACCACTACACCATCCGTTCGCCTTCCACAACTGTACTCCATTTCCACCCAGAGCTAAATCTCGGAAGACCTGAAACACACATCCATACGGGAGACAACTGAACCATGCGACACATAATGCTGTGTGCACTTAATTACCGGTTTTGTACGTACCTACGTGTTAAGGTTCGTCATGCATATATTTCTGCCGTGTTAAACCCTACACGTGGAGAAGATGAAACGTGGAGGATTTAACTTTCGGTCAGATGAAAATGGCGACGAGCCGGGAATCGAATCTGGGCCTCCTGCGTTGATCGCGGGAGTGTTAACCAATACATAACGCGGGTGTACTGGTTAACACCCCTGCGATTAAAGCAGGTGTCCCAGGTAGGACTCCCGGCCATTTTCACCTGACCGAAAATAATTACAGTATAGGAATAGTATCTTTAAGACCGATTCCAATGCGCACTTATTACCTCTTATAGATGAAATATAAACTACGTACAGGATGGGCAAAATAAAACTGTCCCGAGAAATATGTATAAGACTGACACGGAATTGACCCTTGTTAATGAGCAGAAGAACTGTACATAAAAAAAAATGCTGAAAATTGTCACCATTGTCCGCATTAATTTATTTATTACTTGACTTATTCTCTGAATTTGTTGTTTCCATTCCCATTTTGTCAGACATCTCAAGACTTTTTCTTTATATTATTTTTCTCTGTCGATGTACAACGTCAAAGCCAATGAAGTTCGTTCACGTAAGAAATAGTTTGAAATGAGAAAATTGAGAAACGCAACGAAGCGTATATGCAAAGGATATATTTTATTACAATTTAATATGTTGAATACAATATTGTAACAGTATTTGTGTTAGTTTGAAGCAAAACAGATAGTTATGATAAACGATGTAAGTGTATTCCCTTGCAGTATATCTTTACAGGGAACTTCCAAAGCAATTCAAAAGTTTTGTGTGGAACCATTTTGGGGCGTTTTGTTTAAACTTTACGTTATTGTAACTTCCAAAAGGGTTCAAATCTTTAACAATAATCGATACTTTTCTTAATCTATATGATTGCTACCTCCCATCAATTTTTTTTCTTCAAAATATGAGATGGTCATGAAAAAAAATCTACTAAAACTGTGTTGGTTTGACCAGGGTTAAAAATAGTTGGTCCGTCATTTTTTAAAAAGTTCTTTTTTCTCCTATATACTTCAAACTTTCGGTACGTTTTCTCGTATACGGTCGCAATGAACAATACATGTCGCATCACAATAAATGAGCGTGACAATTCTGCGTCTGGCGCGTCTTTGCAAACCGCCTGAACTGTCGCTGCCGCCATCGCGCCGCTGTTGGCGCCATCCGTCGCCGCCGTTGCCTCGCTGCCATCGGCGCCGCGCGACTTTTGCGAACAGGACATTCTTCTCACTCTCTTATGACTTTTGATTCATGAAAATAACTTCTCTAGAGTTTTAAATAAACAGAAATCTTACCCCTCATTTTCTTAAGACTATGTTTCATAAAAATTTACTTATGTATGACATGCATTTCTTTCGATAAATCAAGGATGTAAGACTCAACATTTACACAAAACCATTGACTGCTAAAAAGAAAGAGACCATTTTCCTCAAAATTTATCACTCACGAAACGTTAAGGTCATAAAAACACGCCGATTATTTTCGTGAATGAATGTGGAAAAGAAAACTTCATGATATACTCACATATCTCAAAATATTTGTTTAGTTTTTCAATCATACATCGTAATGAACAAATGAAAGGATCATATTCGGGATTTTGAAGTATTATTAATCGTAGTGGAAATGTTAGTAATATTTGAAAATAGTTTCAAACATTTGAAAATGGTTTATAACATTTGTAAGATGTGGTTTTAATGTTATAATGTACCACTATTAAGACGAATGGATTTCGTATTTTAGCGTCATAGTTGGGAGATTTAAAATTTGACTTTTTAAAAATTTATTATCGCTGAAACGTGTTCTTTACAAAGTCTAAAGTTCACCACAGAGAAAGAATTTTTTGCCATTAATAAAAAAACTATGTTTTACCAGTGAATCACGAATTTCTCTTTCGGCGACTGGAATGGAATTTTACATTTGAAATTCTTGTGACAAGCTCACATTAGGAAGAAATATATCACAGTGCAGAAAGTTTTGCCATTTATTTTAAGTCTACTTAAAGAGCAGTCGCTTGTGTGTGTGTTTTTTTTCAAATGTCCCTATCATAATTGGAGACATTCTTACCATATATATTGATCTTGTTGAAAGTTGTGACATTTATTTTGTGCAGAGAGAGAAGTATCAGAGCGGACGAGATATGTTTTAACCGAAAAAAATATATATTACTTGAGAAAGTTTGGTATCAGTTTAAAATGAATTAATCTTACGTAGGATACTAAACTTCAAACAAAATAATGGTTTTGCGTCTTATTTGATTGAAATTGAACTATCTTTTTCTTGGTATTTATTTCTTTTGAGTAACGTTGACAGCACGTGTAGACACGATTCGTCTGTAGGTAAATTAATACGAAACCAAGCTATTCGCATTAACTTGGTGAGTGAGCTGAATCTAAAAAAACTATTACTACTCATTACGATGTCACGTTGGCGTACTTTAATCACTGGTTTCACTTGAATAACTTCTACTTATTACGACTAGCCGAGACCCTGGTCTGTCCACATGAAAACGTGATTCAGATCTTAGAAGATCTATTCAGCGTTGTTTCACTATAAAATATTTCATCAGGCGCAAGAGAGAGATAAGATTTTTTGCTATTAATCTGCTTCTTACATAAACTATTATTGTGGGAACATATATATTATTGGGAGAAGTGTGGATACTGATATCTTATATTGATCGAACGTTATCATTTAAAGCGTTTTGTGTGTTTAGTCAGACAAATTCATTTGTTTGAGCACTGTTTTTCTTTTATTTACCTAAATTTATTCGGACGAAATTATGTACTTCATTATATAAATATCATCAAAATATTCGCTGTTGCTATGTTAGATCATCTTGTGATCTGTAGTGGTTAGACATAAGTCTCTGCTCCGAAGCTTGTGGGTTCGAATCCTAAATCAGACATGGATGTTTATGAGTCGGGAATACTTGAGACGATTCAACTGGAAATACGATGACATGTACAGCTAAGGAACAGGTCGTGAGTCACGGGGTCGTATGTTTTGGGTATGTCCGTTTTATGTGAATGAAAAAGCGTGTTACTTGAAGGAGATAAAACAAGATGTTATTGTGGTACTAGACGTCAAAATGATTAATACTGAAAAGAGGTACGAGGGTTTCGAAAAGTTTGTAGGCGAAATACGTGAAATAAAGAACATTAAATTTGTTGGCGCTGTTGAAAGCAGTAACACATCTACCACTCCTTTGTTAGAGACGGGATGAAGGAGTGACAGACCAAGCTTTATGTTATCGTAAAACATTTTTGGGAGAGCGGAGCGAGGGTTCCCGATGATAGCGGTTATAGGAGCGAGTGTACCAGCCTTATCTCATCGTAAAATATTATCGGCTTCGAACCTAATTAATGCTTAGTCCACCTCCGCGGAGCACGTAATCAGTGGCTACCTGTCAATCGACCCAACAAACCCTATGACCACCCCACCGTCAATTGTGTCTTCTGATATTTTAATTGTGGTAATCGACCATCTCAGAATTGGCTATAAACTTGTATTTCAGATCATTCCCATTAATAAACAAGATAGAGTTCATTTATTTGGTAATAGAAATTAAACACTGGTAAATTTTCCAACAATACCAGTCACATATTATTTTTTCAACTACGTCAACGTTTCTGTTCTTGCACATGATAACTCTTTTCAAGATGTTTTCGATGAACTCCTGGTGTTAATACCATAAAACAATAAGAAATTATGTAGCACATCATTGAATAAAACACGAACCAACAGAAATATGTTTAAGAACATTGTGGAAAGGCATACACACATGTATGCTCCCAAGTGAAGAATTGTATTTCAAATTAAATGCGTTACATACATGCCTAGCTTTAATGTTTTGCATAACTATGACGAGCATGCCGCAAAAACTGAACAATGGAATTAGGTACCCAACACGACAATCAATATTTTAATATTGCGTAATTTGATTTGTTCTCTTATCTTTTTTCTGGAGACTCTCGACCAGAAAATGGAAGAGAATATAATAAAACGTGGTATTAAAATATATCATTTTTATCGTACAGAATATTTGGAACAAAACATGCGTACTTATTTTTATTTGAACACATTCTGAACTCCATGATATATAATTAAACGAAAAATAATTTTTAGTATAGGTTTTGTATAAGATGAGGATTGAAAGCAATGCAATAAATGCGTAATTTATATGGAAAAAATATATACTACACGGAAATATCTATGCATATGAATACAAAAACAATGCCAGTTACATATAAATTTAAAGATAAATTATTCAATAATTTATAATATGTTGTAGTTCTTAATTGACACTATTAATAATAATCTTTAATAAATTGAACAAATTTGATTAATTGTATTTATGCATATAGCGTAAAAAGATTATTTACAAAGTTAACATTTTATTCACATGGCTGTATCTTTGTCAGTTATGAAATATATTCAATAAAATTCAACCTAAAAGAAATTTCAGTTTTTGGAGCATTTTAGCTACAAAATTTCAAATATCAATGATGGTACAATTTGTGATTTGAAATTATAAAAAAATATCTTTTGGGAACAAAAGTAAGCTGTATTATGATTTGCATCAAGAGAGTGGACCCTAAACATTCAAAATCTTACGAGTTTAGAAGTATAATTATTTTGGAACAGATTTTTCGCGTTCACTGCACTCATTGATTTATCTTTCGCATAAAACACATAAGGAGTAATTTAATATTAGATGATCTGGTGTGGTCACAGGGTTTCTTCGGTCGGCTGACAGGTAGTTACGGATTTAGTGTTCCGCAAAGATGGACTAAGAATCGCAACATTAATGAAGCTGCTAGCGGGGACCCTCAGACCATCCTAGCGATAATCTTTCTCTATAAGATAAAGCTCTGACTCTCGTTCCTATTCCCACGTTATCTCCGGAATCCTCGCTCCGCCTTGTCAAAGCAGATTTGTAATTACCAGGCCAGGGACCTTTGCTTAGGTTCCCTTTAGAGACGAGCGCCCTCATGAATGGCAAAATGGTGTAGTCAAAGAAACAACGTAAAACAAAAGAAATGATGTAAAAACTACAATAATATTGTTACAATTGCAACGCGTTCGGCTTCGGGGAGCACAGCGAGTCACTGCTTTAGGCGCATGTGTCTCTTCCGCGCTTCCAGTTCTCCACTACCGAGTTCGCGCGGCGCGATTCATTAGAATGTCCTGAGGCGTAATTTCGATCTCGCACACGCTTATTTTGCTTCCTTATCAATCTGTATTGAGATACAAGTTCTATAGTAGGTTTGTGATAATACATGCCATTAGATGCATATATTTACAATCTTTGTCAATCTGTTTATTTGAATTTGATCTAAAATCTTATTTCGTATATTAACTGTAACATTGTAAGGCAGAAATATAAAATCCTTCTCCAAATGGAAGGCATATTTCTTCAGTATTTTTTTAATGCTCTCATTATCAATGATGTTCGCCTATTTATTGTGTACTGATAAGAATGGATCAGGAACTACATAAATATTGTTATTTTAAATAATAAAGATAAAAATGTGCTTAAAGTCGTTTGTGAATATTTTAAATTGATGTATGTATGAGTATTTAAGATTATAAATGTTCGAGAGCAAAAATAAAGACAAGAGAAATTTGAATTCTAAAGAGAAGCGTCGAGATGTCGTTAAATATTAACACATTTTTAATCAATACAAAATAATAATTTTGATATAATTCAGGAAATATTCTGGGAAATCTGAGAGAACTGTAAGTCCCGATAGTGACTCCCGCTATTTCGTGTCCCCTTACAACCGTATTCTCTTATCGATAAACGCTTGAATTGAAACTACGCAACCATGTCCGAAACGTCCCTACATTCCCACTACACAAGCGCGTCTCATTCCAGAGGTGGGCCACTCACCCATCTCCCTCGTCTGCAGCTCAAGTCGTGGGAACGAATTTTGTTGAATCGTTTCCAACCCAACATTATTTACAAACGTTTCATCCATCCGTTGCGTTGGAAACGCAGTATTTTCGCAAGGGACCACCGTTCCCGCAGACAAATCCTCGATTTCTCATTAGCATAACTAATACACAATAGCTTTGCAGAAGCGATGTCAAGGGACAGCAGAGGGTCGATCGAGGCGTATCGGAGGACGTCTACATATCGCGCGCTGTTAATTAATTGGCCACAGCGGGAGCGTGGGAGCGGTCGATCGGTCGGTCGCGCAACGCGTCTTGTTGCTGTTCTTCGGCGCGCTCGAATACATAATTATTATCTGCATTGTTGAGTGACGGGTCGATGAGGCGCGCCTGTAAACATCTTTGGCGCCGCCGTGGGCGGTCGGTGTGCGGGCGGCCCCGCTCGAGATGCAGCATTCGCGAAGCTGCCCCCGCTCGAGATGCAGGACCACAGTCTTTGCTACTGGAGGAGATTACAATAATTACTGGTGAACTGAAGTTGGTGGCAGGTGAGTTCATTCTATGGTTGGTAGGTGTTCCGGTAGTTTTCAGCGCTCGTTTACAATTTAAGTGGTGCGAACTCTTTTACGGTTACACATTTCCTGAAGTCTCGTGCCATTTTTCTCTGATGTTTTCGACATAAGAGTCGAAGACACTTTTTCTTAATTATTTACAACGGGTAGTATGTTGACGTATAGAAATTACGTTGCATAAATTATCAGAAAATAATTTTATTTATAATGTTCCATGTAATTAAAATGCTCATTTTGTTTACGATACTTCTCAGGTACATAAAGTAACTTACTTGCACTAGTGTCGTTGCTGATGTTTAAACTCCTTCAGTGATCGATATATAGGTTAATTCTCATAAAGAATGGTTCAATAACCGTAGATTTGAACTTACGTGTTTTGAAATTCTCTATGTAGGGCGCCGACTCTCGTTCACGCGGGTGATTCCACTAACAAAAAGAATATCAACTGCGAGTAACGAGGGGTTAACTTGCGACAGTGTCTCGCTATCCGTTTCGATGTCTCATACTATCTTCTCTGGTGAAGTATTTTACCAATTTTGGGGGTTTATATAAGTGGTGGTTAACATTGGTGGACAAAGTTCCACCGAGAGGACAGATGCAGCCCGTTTTAAGATTCTATCTGCCCAGCCCACCGCAGATATGCAATTAAAATATAATTATCTTCTTTTATATTTCAAGAAGTTAGTAATATAGGAACGAAGGAAAATATATTTTAAACCACTTATTTTATTTACCATTTAACAACATAGGATATTTGTCAAAATTGTCAAATTTACTATTTTTTGTCTTAAATAAGTTTTATAATTTGTCACATTTAGCCCCATTTTTTTTTCAATTTTTCAGACCGCTTCTAAAAAAATTGAACCATCTCTGGTCTAGAATAAATACCAGAGCAATACGAATTAATTGTTTCTTCCCCATATAATATTCCTTATCTCCAAGTATAGTGAATCTGGTATAACATCCCACACACTAACATTAACTCTTTAACTCTGTTTGCTATATCAATTTTCATTTTTGAGAGAAATATTACAGCGAGAAGAATTAATGTTTGATTATTATTTTAAGTTAACCCCATACGTTAATAAAATATTTATCGTACTATAACTGCTTTTTCGAACAATAGAGGTGTTGAATAATAAAAATTAATGTACTACATCATAATTTTAGATCATATTATCAAGAAAAATATCGTCTGAACAAATATTGTCTCATAAAAATTTATATCATACTTTCTAGTTACATTGTTTGTTCGTGAGAAATAATCAGAAGTAATAAGTGTATTTTTAATTAAATAAGTGTTATTATTAAAGAGAATGGTAGTTTTCGCGTCACAGTTCAATGATTTTCTAGAGAAAAACGTAACGTATTGTTAGTATAAGAACCACGCTTTGAGAATCCATTTACATACCTCTCATAATTATTTCTATTTATTAAATTTTGATATTTCCCGAAAATACTTAATATTTGGGTAATCTTTACTCATTTATTTTCAATCATGTGAGTTGTCGTGTATGATCATTCGTTCAATTTAAAGGGTTATGAGTTGTCATCGTGATTGTGAGACAAGTCCTTTACATTGTAATCTGCAGATCTCGGAAATGTCGGATGTACTTCCTAGAAAGCTACCGGAGCAATATGTAGAAAATTGTTACGTGGAGGGCCTCTTCAGATAGCCTCAGATAAGATGCACAACCCTATTATTGTATTTGCTTTACTTTTGTTCTTCTTTCGCTGCCGGACCCTTTAAAGTGAGCACACGTGACAAGTTGCCTGAGATGGCGCTGGTCTCTTTCATTTCCTTCTTCTTAGCAGGTAATGCTTGACTCTCGTTTAACACGTATCAGGTAATGCATTTGTCGTTTTTCGCGAATAACGAGGGGTTAACTTGCGACAGCATTAAGCAGCAGCAGCTGCCTTTCTTCCGAATTGAAATAGAACACGAAGCACCATATTCCTATCATCATGACAACAACATCATAAATAATTAACTTTTTTTGCGAGTAATAGATATTTTACATCCTTGATGAATCTGGAGTTGTAAAAGTTGTTTCCGGGTTTTGACCGATACTCTGTGTGTTTTATTGACTTGCAGAAAGCTTGTCCGGTCAGAATCGATGGGAGTTGGGTTTTATAGGTGACACCGCGTCGAAAGATTAATTTTCCATCTTTTGTGGTGTTTTCGCAGCAACGTTTTGCTCTGCTCCAGAGAAGATCATAAAAAGGTGGTCGATACGTTAGTATTCAATCTGTCTATGCTGCGTCACCTAGACAGCTCAACTCCTAACTTCAACCACAGAACACGTTCCTCTCTAGTTCTTTCTCCGTCAAGAAAGCTCTTGCTAGTTTCGTGTAAGATTTCAATTTTTTTAAGAAAAAATAACTCTCTTTTTAGTCAATAATGTACACATATACTACTATAATTTTTTTAAAAATATTTTTGTTTCTCCAAACTACGACACCATATCAAAATGAAACGTAGCAAAGATCATTTTCCCAAATCCGAGGAATACGACCGATATTTTTTTTTTCAATCCGTACAAATATTTTTATGTGATACAAACTCCAACAAAAATTTTGTAAAGGTTCGAGGGTGAAACTTAACCCTTCGGTTACGAATGAGAAAGAAAACATAATATTCCTCGCTTTTCATTAACAAATAGTAGTAATATAAGGTTGAGTAATACGTCAAACCCGGATATCTTGCCGCTGGAAACCGAAGAGAAGGAAATTCAGTCAGTTATGTATATCTTTATCTGTCCATTATCTGTCCATTAGTCTTCATTATTTAGAATTCGACACTGTTAAAATCGAATTTTTACTGAGACTTGAATTATCTCTTGGTTTTGTGGGAATCTAAAGTGATAACCTGTAATCATCTTCTAATCATTGCATATAAAACATAATAAACATCTTCTAATCATTACATAATAATACAATACTAATCATTCCAAGCATTACGTTGTTGTATTGTAATACTTGTATTTTTTAAAAAAATTCTTCTATGACAAAACTTTTATGTTTATTTATCATAGCTTTATCTTCTTTCAGTATCTTCTGAAAATATGTTTTTATCACTATTGTGTGTATACCTGTTCTGATACTTGGTTTCCCGTCGTTTCTAACGATCCTCAATGAAACGCTAGTAGCACTATACTTAAAATATTCTATACAACTAAATTAAATAATAAGAAACATAAAATGATTGCTAAAAATAGTACTGCTGTAACAAATCACAATTAAAAATAATAATAAAATTACAATCATTAAAAGATCAAAGGCAAAGATTGATAAAATTAACGAAAAATTGCAGCTATTCATTCATTCGGTAAGAGTGAATTCCATGGTATTGTATGCACAGCCCACGGCCCCATTTAAGAGGTATTTGAAAGGCGTACTGGCAAAAACCTCGCCACATATTGTGCAAAATGATTTTGTAAATAAATCGCCTTCTTGAAATTCAATATGTTAATATTAATGTACTATTGAAATACAAATAAACGTCAAGTCATATCGCCGAGGACCGTTTAGAAGAGTACGGAGGAGTTGAGAAGCTATTTTTTTTATCAATATGAAAATTCTACTATATGAACCTCCTTACGAGCAGTACCTCGAAATAGGCTACATCACTCAATAATAAATTGCATATTTTAGCAGTTCTTATCTAATGAATAACAATTTTTTTTCTCTTTTATTGTATCAGTGGAAGGAAAGAAGGAAGGATACTAATGAACATTGCGCACAATCCTAACGAACCATCATAATTACTAATTAACTTTTTTGTTAGAAATCATGGAGATTTGAGAAAGAAATTTTGTATAAAAATCACAAAAAACACACGAGCATAAATGAAAAAACTTGTATGAATCTAGTGAATATTACACTTTAAAAAATAAGAAATTTTCTGTAATATTGATTTATAAGAGTGTACGTGCCTCAGATATTTTGTTTTCTTCTAAATATATCCCAGTTGCCGACATGAAGAATTTCAGGCATTATTAGCATAGCTTTGATGACATGTCGCTGCGGAGATTTTCCTCCACGAGAGAAAAGTCACCATAATATTTCATTGATATCTCTTCAAGACATAAAACATACGAATCCAGATCGACATCTACGAGGTCATTGTCGTCTGGTAAAATTCCCGAGATGTTAATCATTACACGGGCATACCAACTCTCAAACCTGTCTCCTAGCAGCTGGTCCTTCGAAACCAATCACGTCTTATTTTCCGGAGGCAAGTGTAGAAAAATATGCAATCAAACTAAATCTTTCCAACAAAAGAATTAATACGCCCCGCATAGATGTTTATCGCTGAGGTACGGGGACCGAGGAACTCGTTTGGTTGTAGGCTTTTGCTGGTTTCGCGTTACGTGGGGACGTAAGGAGTTTTATGCGTGCTGTCGCGACAGCCTGCCGACGCAGCACCGCAGCGCTGGAAGGGTCGGCCTAGGTGGAGCGGTAGAGGCTGCGCAGTTGTCGGAGTTTCGGAGATGGATGTTTCCCCGATGGCATTTCCTTCCTGACATTTCGGTGACCCGAGAGATTTCATGGTGCTCAAAGATGGAATCTGGGTTTTTGTGAAAGGACGAAGCGCATTCCGAGAAAACTATTCCTCAGCTATCACTAGCTGAATATCACATTTCTCGTTTCTATATTTTTATTAACTTTCACATATTATTATATTACTTTAGTTATGTTGGTTTCATGATCCCGCCAGAACAGAGTTTCCATCGGGTTTTCTTGAATATTTTATATCTTTTGTACATCAAAGGATAGGATGACCGTTGTATAATAGAATACTGATAGTAAAATACATCATTATCATCAACGTTTTAATATGCTTTCTCTTCGTTTTTGTTGTCAATGAGTTATCAAATAAGTATATGAAACCTATTTGATTATTCATGAGTCTATTTCAGTTGAGAGAAAATGTGCTGTGTGATATGTAAGTTATGTGGCGAGTCTTGCTTCGTTGTCGTGAAAGTACTAGGAATTGTAATAGGATCCACCTTTCATAATACTTGGTACAAAACGTTTCGCAAAAGAGTTAAAAATGTGTTCAAACAAGATATATAAAATAAAGAAACTTCTTTAAATCCAATTTTTACTTCCAATTTTTATAGTTTTATATAGTTTGAATAAAATTTAAATACTTATTGTAACTGGTTTTAGCTGTTTCAACAAAAATGGAGTTTAAATAGTTTTATTGTAACTTTCTTAAGCTGTTTCAATATCAATTAGTATTATATGTTGTAGAAAAAAGAATGACAAACTGAACAATTCAGCCTGCGAGAAACTAGTAAGTCTCAAATAATATAGATGTCTCAAATATAAGCTAGAAACAGACTTATTTTATACATGCAAAAACTGTTTCGTCAATATAACATACACATATCGTTTTATCCATTAAAATGCGATGTTTGGTGAAAATTCTACGAATTTGAGTATCGTGATGCTCAGGAAAACAGTATGGTCTCACACACATTTATTATACCAATAAAGAGAGAAATATTATGAAATTATCCTGTATAGTTTTGGAAATGTTTCATGAGTGACTCTTTTTAGATCACTCGCAAATTTCTCACTCACACGGAGTCGAGATTATTGCAGTATACTTTTGATAGTGAACACGTGGAATAGTTTTTGAAATGGAGAGAAATGCGTATAAGAACGTAACCTTGATATATTATCTGAATATAGATTATTATTTATATTTAAAAAATTTTACTATTAATAATATATATTCTATCATCACGTTTTCTTATGTGAAGGACACTCTACTTGTGACTGTTCACACCGTTACACAGAAAACCAACAAGTTCACGGAGGGTTTAGAAATCATATTGCGGGGTTCAAATGTTGTTAATTTATTAGTTATTATTACTATTATCATTACTATTTTTAATTATTATCTATTATTACAAATAATTATAGAACGATTAAGTTGTTTAAAGGATATAATTGTCAGAAAAAAGAGTAAATAGAAATAGTTTTCTAGTCATTCAATAAGTTTTCTTTGAGCGTTTCATTTCATAACTATAATTATAATGCATCAAATAATAATTTTAAATTACTTGTGACCCAAGACTAATTTCTAAATTACATGGTATACTTTCTGCTATTGACCATAACGATAATATAATCGGAACATTAGTGTATTTTGTACTTTGAACTTTTTATTTTCATATGGTCTTATTAGTCACAATATTCGATCTATCATTTGTTAATAATCTTATAACCTAAACCAATAATAATATGTGCTAATTTTCAGAAGGTCATTTCTTATTGATCGTTCTTTCCACTAATATTGAATCCAAGATTAAGAAGTTGTTTTTGCTAACGCCATTTATCAGTGAACGAAATATTCATTCTGTCATTCATTCCTTCCTTCCTTATGAGAGAAAAAATGAAATCCCTTTTACTCGCATTCTCATTTCTAAAAAATCGTATTTTCGCATTGCAGTAACCATTGAAACATAATGTAATTTGTCTTTGAAACGATTCCCTTCGTGAATCAATAAGTTGATAATGTTCTGTTTCTGAATGAACGAGAGTTAAAATGTTGCTTTTCTATATTGTAAATCTATGTAAGTCACGTTTCACTCGTATGTAGGTTCATAATTTTTCAATTATGTTTTTTATATACGTATAGAAACAAAAGCGATATGGTACCTTTAGCACAACACCCGATTTCTCGTTATCATCTTCAGTTCATGTTATGTAAACATAACCGTTTCTTATTCCCACGTCGTTAAGTGTATGACTCCTTGTCAACAGAGCGTATCGAAGGCGGACGAGGCTTGAGCATGCCATAGGTTCTGTATTCAACCAGTTTGTGTCTAGGAGCTCTTTTTCTAGTCACGCTATACTCTACACTTGCTTTCTGTTTCCATGCCGTGGGGTAATCGCGGTTCTCTGCGTGTCGGGAAGATTTGAACTAGCCACCCCGACACACAGACCACTTTCTCCTTGAATACTATTGCATAGTTTAGTTGCTTGTATGAGGAACATCGCCTCCACAACTCTCTACCAGCACTTGTTATAAGCAGCTACCACTTCGAAGTAGGTGACTACTATTCCTTTCGAATTCCTTTGAAGGAAAGAATAATGATTTGAAAAAACTAGTAGAATTAATGATCTTAGTGATATAAGGGTTGTTTATGGTCATTCATGGTCATTCACTTGTTTCTACATCAATTTATGGTCATTCACTTGTTTCTATTTTCAATGCATTTGTTAAGCGCCTTTAAAAAAGGATAATTGGCGATAATTCAAATTTGTCAAATGATTAATCAACATGAACCCAATCAAGGATTTGATCTTGAAAAGAAAATTTTGATCTACGAATTAGTGTTCTCATCACCTTACATTTCGAGGAGAAGAAAAATTTCTTAGATCTAAAATTATTTAACCAGTTACAACGGTTGCAACCTATCCCGTGAAAATCCTCTTAACAACTATGTACGAAACTTGTTGCCAGACTTGGAAATTATCTTTCTCGATAAAGGATATTGTTGGTTGTCACGATGTCCAGCGATGAAATGCACACTCTTCCTTCGTTCAGCAGGCAGACTATCGGTATTCGTAAAAATTAAGATCTATAAAAATAAATGTTTATTCAAGATAGAAAAAAAACTGATCTCTAAAGTATGTTTAAAATATATTTTATTAAAGGAGCATAATAACGTTTGAATGTTTGCAGTAAGAGATCGGTGGAAGTAAGTACTCATTGAAATTCACTAATTAACGTTTAAGAAATACATCCAAAGCATCTTGTTCGAAACTACAACACCTTTGTTGGAGTATGCGAGGCATAAACCTATATGATGAACAATATTCAATTCTCGATTGTCTTCTCAACTTGGGTCTGCTCTAGAAGTTCTGAGTTCATATCATTTGAGGACAATAAGAATACATGCTGAACATTCTTATTTTTCTTTCCAACTATTCAAGTATGTATAAGGAAAATATTGTAATCAATGGAGAAAAAAATCACAATCTCTTCAGAACTTTGCGAATTGGATCCAGGAGAGTCTGTTGTCGAATTTTTGAAATGATAACCAATGTTGTGTGTGAGAAGAATTTTCCCCCGATAACTCACTAACAAATTGTTGCATTGAAACCAAACTTGATATTTGGCTTTGCATTCATCTGAAATATAAGTCAATTTTTGAACAGCACATTCCGACTTCATTTGACACTTGATTCACTTCCTGTTCAGAGAAATTCAAAATTTTGAACAAATAATATAAATATGTTTCATGTGTAAACGTAGACCTCCGCGGCCGGAGTCAATATACTCGTAAACTTGTGTTTCCGGGACAAACCGCGTTTCAGTAGACTGATCTACCAATGTTTTGATCATCTTGCTGTGGTCTTCTTGAGGGTAATGTTCGTGTCCCTGTCGCTTTCGTACTCTGCCATGTGCATTAAATTATGCAAGCAGACTGCCCAACAACATTTCCGTTTTAGCATCGTTTCCTAGATACAGTGAAAAATTATATCGCAAAAAAGAGTGACCACTTCTTTGAATTTAGCTAATGAGAGAATTGCAAAATATTCGTAGTGGAAGGAAAGAATTCAAACATAAATAAAGTTTAGTAGTTACCTTATTATCTGCAAATACTAAAAGGTTTTGTGTAAAAATATTTTCTAACAGACTGAACTTTATTTGATCAATCATTGATTATTTTAAAATATATATCTTGTATTATCATTATTGACTCTTTATATGTTATTTTCAATATATGTTACATTGATTAATTACTTCAATGATGGAATATATTGAGAAATATAAGGAAAGTTAAATGGGGCACATCCAAGAGTTTTACTAACATATTCATAGTAATGTTATTTAAAAGGATAAAATAACTATAAAAACCAACAAGAGAGGCACTCAATGAGTTTGTATTCGATTGCACGAGATGGGATGATGGTGACAACAGATGACGTCAAAATATATTTCTCACTGGAAGAAAGACTCATTCATTGTTGGGCACGAGAGATAGATGAACGTTCGTGCTATTTAGTCATCACTGTAGAATGGTAAAGAAAGCAAACTAGCTAAATAAGAGAAGGATAGTTGACAAGAATGATTCAGGTTCTGAGGATAGAACTTCATTCATTATGACATGGAAAATGTAACTCGAATATTCTTACTTCGCCCAGAAACGAAACATTGCGAGCTTTCGAAATATATCTCAGGAATTATTAGAATCCCCTTTTAAATTAAATACAAGTGGAGAAATGAGAAAAATCAAATGACAAATAAAACTATCAATAACTGTATTATTGACTCGAGGTTAGTACGAAAACGTCTCGAAGCTGTGTTATGAAATGTGCAAATAATATGATTAGACACAATGTTTGACACATCAAAAATGAATTAAATGATTCTTTTAAATTCGACAAATATTCCATTTATCTTGCGAATCGTCTTTTCTTCGAAAAAAAAAGAAGAAGTAGGAAACACAATGAATTTGGGTTTGTATTAAGACACTCATGAATATTTCATACTCAGATTCTCTTGCATTCTGATCCTTTTTAAACCTTCTACAAGAATCTCAGAAAATCCTAATGCTATAGTTGTCCTCGCTCGTTACCTTAAACGACTTTCCATACATCCTGACCCACCATTTCCTGAATTTTATCAAATAATCTACTTTGTACGTCCATGATTATCCAATAGGAAGAAGTTCAATATCAGAAATCTTGAAACATCAGAAAAACTTAAAGAATTCAAAACATCAGAAATGGGGCGAGAGAAATGCAGTTGCAGCAACTCACAACAGTAGAATTAGATAAGTGGAAGGCAATTAAATTGACCTTTACAACTACAAGTGAAAATACCTTTGGATATATGACAAAGGAGATAAAGGAATGGCTATCTGAAGAAATATGGAATATGATTGAGAAAAGAAAGCATTTAAAAATGCAGATATGTGGTGAGCATTCCCTGGAAGTAAAGAAAAAATTACAGGACCAGTACCGACTCCTTGATAGGAAAATCAAAAAGAATACAAGAAAGCATTACAGAGCCTTTATGGAGGAGATTGGAAGTGAAGCTCAAGAGGCAGCTAATCAGGGAAATATAAAGTATCTATACTCCAGCATAAGAAAACTTACCAAAATCCCCACTCCTGGAAATACTATTGTAAAAGATAAACAAGGTAGGCTGCTATTAGCTACTCAGGAACAACTAGATAGATGGAGAGAGCACTTTTATGAAGCATTAAATACCTCTCAAGGTAGCAACATCGATGCTGATTCACAAACAGCTGTTTCAAAAATGCAGATTAGTGTAAGACCCCCATCAAAAAGAGAGATGAAGAAAGGAAAGGCAGCAGGTATAGAAAATATACCTACAGAAATTCTTCAAGCTGAATTGCAAAATCCTTTACTTTCAGACATCTGGAAAGAAGAGAAATTCCCCCATGAATGGAAAGAAGGAATTATGATCAAAATTCCCAAAAAGGGAGATCGCCGAGATTGTAATAACTGGCGAGGAATTACTCTGCTTTCTGTAATAAGCAAGGTATTTACATGAATTATACTTGAAAGGCTATTTGGGGAAATGGAAAAAGTATTAAGAAAAGAACAAGCTGGATTTAGGTCCAAATGGACGGTCAACTGTCTTCTCCTTTTGAAACCAACTCTGGGGTAGGGTAAGGATGTCCTTCATCTCCCATATTGTTCCTTATTGTATTGGATGAAATTACTAAAACAATAAAGAAGGGCAGAAAAACAGGGATTCAGTGGACTCTCACAGGTACATTGGAAGACTTGGAATATGCGGATAATATATGTCTGCTATCTCATAGGTTTGATCACATGCAAGATAAATTCATTACACTGAAAAACGAATCTCTGAAAGTGGGCTTAAAAATTAACATGAAAAAGACAGTAGAGATTCGAATAAACGCTAGGTCTCAACAACAAATGGCACTAGATCATGCAATAATTAAAAAGGTACATGACTTTACTTACCTTGGCAGTAATGTATCAGAAGATGGGGGAACACAAAAAGAAGTAGAAGACAGAATTAAGAAGGCCAGAGGAGCTTATAGCAGACTCAGGAAGATCTGGCAATCAAATTCCCTAAATAAGAAAACAAAAATAAGAATGTATAACATTTATATAAAGTCAGTGCTGTTGTATGGTTGTGAGACATGGCTGGTAAAACAGGAGATAATGAGGAAATTGCAATCCTTAGTAAATAGATGCCTTCGATGTATAATGAAAATATGGTGGCCAAGAATAATTTCCAATGAACAGTTCTGGAAAATGTCAGAACAAGGAAACATCAATATTGAAATTAAGAGAAGAAAATTTGGCTGGAAAGAACGATGAAGAACCTTGCAAGTTAGCTTTACAATGGAACCCTCAAGGTCATCGAAGAAGAGGGCGACTCTGAATACAAGGAGAAGATCTGTTAGTGCAAGAGCCTGAAGGTCGCAGCGGGAAAGACTTACGAGCTGTTGCCAAGGATAGGAAGAAATGGAAGAGCTTTGGAGACAACCTGTGCTCCTAGCGGATCAATGGAATATATTATTATTATTATTATTATACGTCCATGATGTAATGAAGATAAAAATAAATAAATTATGATTTACTATTTCTTATATATTCATCGTTCATAAATATTGGGTCATCGTCCATATTGGGTCGTAAGTCGTACTTATTGTGATTTCAACTTAAAAATCATACCTTCCCGGCCATTTAACTGAAATAATTGCAATTACAATTGATGGTGAAATACATTGCGTCTTATGGAGAAAACTTTTATTTACAAAATAAGACACTTTTAAATCACGAAAGTGATGGAAATTTACTTTGATTAGTAATACGTTTTCCGTTGTATATTTTACATCACTTTTATCTATGTCTCCAGACATCTAAGAGACATATTTTACTTTTTCCGAGATGAGATGCATAAAACATGAAACCGTTGTGCTCGTCTGCCATGTTTTTATATCCTCTCATGTACTTCATATGAGTCAAACGCGTTCGTGATTACGGTTTGTACTATATTATTGACTGATAGATAGAAATTAAATTATGGTTTTTCAATATTATTATTATTATTATTCAAATTGTAGGGTTTTATGACAATGAAAATAAAAATAAAGAAAACAATTATACATCTCAGTGATTTGACTAACTAGGAGTGCTGGTTCCACCTAGAAGTGTACTGTCCTTCCCATTCAGATCCAGTACGCAAAAAATCGCTTTCGCTCTCAATATTACTGCTAGCAGTCGATCGTAACCTGGAACAATGTGTCTTTATAGGAAATGTGTTTCAATCAGAAACTATATCGTGTGGTTGACATTGCAAATAAAGCAACTTCTGACAAATTTCTACAAAAAGAGGCAATAAAAAAATATTCTATACAAATTATTTTGTTTAACTTATATTTTGTAAATTTGATCTTATATATCGCGTATTCTGTTCATGCACTTCCAAATTCATCAGCCTAATGTAGATGGGAAAGTGAGTTTGTGAATTAACTTGAGACAAATTCGTAGCACGTTTTTTGCCTCGTTTTCATCGAGTCTTCGTTCGCTGTGCTCCGCGCCGCCTGTTGACAGCCGCAAGCGTCGGACAACCGCGCCGCCCACGACGGCCGGCGCCGCAGGCCTGCCACGCCACACGAGTGGGGAATTCTTTACCTAATGAAGACCACGTTCCTCTGCTCTCTGGACGTGATTCTTTCCCCCCCCTCTCTCTGTCTCTAAGGTTAATATTCTAAGGTTGGATTAGTCACTTTTTTCGTTTATCTTCTTTTACGTATACAAAGCGTATCATTAGACGACTAGAAAGTAGATAATGTATGAAGGTCCATAAATGAAGTTATCACTTGCAGGTGATGACAACTAACGATGGTCGGGAAATTAATCTTCCGATCGGTATCTTGATACAGTAATATTTTCAGGGTTCTCATTGTTTACTGATTAAGATTGAGTAAGACTTTACAGGTATCGAAGAAACAGTATTTTGTATGTTCATTACGGGTTCATGATTTGAATGTGGTTGAGAGGCAGAAACGTATTGTGATGTATAATTACGAAAAGTACAACCCACAAACCTAAATAATATAATTTTCTCATTTTTTAAGATATTTCTCTCGTGTATATTGCCACCCGGACCACAAGTAATTCCATTTTCATACTTTTATTTAATTCTTAAGTATTAGTATTTTCTCACGGTATTTACACAATAATTATTCCTATACCTCAGTCCTATTGGTAAAGTTATCCACTTCATTTCTCTTCGAAGAATCAATTATGCTGATCACTCCAATACCGTCACAAATTCTATCTTCGTTGCAAATTTCATCTCTTACGCTATTTAACGAAGCGGAATTTCTTCGTTGAGATATTCGTGGTACGTCAGAGCGATATAATTCATGTAGAATTTTCAAATTGCTCTCTTGAACGCATAAATTGATACAAAGCCAGTGGCGGATAAGTTCTTTTGATTACACGTGACCTAATCCCATGCGAAAAATTGATACAAAGGCAGTGGCGGATTCAATTTTTCGCTTGGTATTAGGTCACGTGCAATCAAAAGTACTTATTTCGAATTAATGTTTAATTTAAAATACAATTTTATCATTTAATTGCATTGGTCTATTACGACTTGGCATAAGTATAGTACATATTAAAATGATTATTTTTGAATTACGATATAATATTTCTATAGGATAGAAAAACGTTTAGCAGGTTATTTAAATATTAATGTAACAATATTTTTGTAATTTTATAAATTGTAAGTACGGTTTTACCCCTATTTTTTAAAGAAATGTTATGCATATATTTCTTTTGTCTACCTGTACTGTTCGAGAACTGTAGGTGTTACGTGAAAAAAAAGGAATTTAAAGTGCACACAGAATTGTATGCCTCGTGAGTTCACTTATCTCATGTATGGGGATGTGTCCCAGATCGTTTGGAATATGAGATCTGGGAGCAAATGAAATTTGAGGAAGGTGAACTGGTGATTCGTCGCAATTTTTATGCCTGAAATTATCACGATTACTCTCATTTACTTAGGCAGTAAGTAGCCCCCCAAAATATATGGTCGTCAGGGCGGATCCCCTCCGAAATATTGCAATGGCTGTAATGTTTATTAAAGATTTTTATTTCATTTGAAAAAAAATCGTCTACACCTTTTCTCGTTTTATTGTAGATGGCGCTGCAATTCAATAGTAAAAGACGAAATTTCAACCTCGCAAACTTAATGAATCTTCATAGTCAGTTACGCACCATAATACGTATTAAAGAAAGATACGAGTTATTTCGTATGTTTATTGTCGGAATTTAGGACATTAAAAAGCAATGAAAGTGTAGGTAGTGGAGTACGCTCACGTACGCAGGATTACGGACGGAAAACTCCAAGACATCAGGTTACAGAGAGAGTACAGAATTTAAGATTATGAGATAATTGTCATGTAATGTCTCTAGTGATAATAATGAATATGAAAAACAGGCCTGACTATCTACTTTTAGCGCAGTCGGTTAACGCATTCACATAACCAATCCTTGAAAACGGTAATGCCTTCTTCTTCAATGTATTTTGAAATTTCTCAGCATTCATCCTACTGGATGAACGTTAATTAAACTGGATGCGAGTTAACAAAGAACTTAGATAAAATACATTCTACATCCTCGTTTAATTTCCAAGATCATTTCAAAAAATACTCTTCATTGTCTTTGTCTTAGGCCCACCCCAGAAAATATTTCCCTATCAATGCAAATTTGAGTATCGAATGCACATAAACTATTTTTTGACATAAATATTGACTAGCAACGTTGAAATACAATGTTTTGTTCGTTTCATGCAAAAGGACGCATTTCACTATATTTTATGTAAAATAATCTTCAAAAGCAAATGTCGGTCAAAAAATGTAATTACGCCATTGCTTTTTATAAGTGCTGCAATGATGATGCGAAATTGAATCCCAAATTTTTCGTTTAGCAGCTATAGGCTACCGGAGACGTATGAAACACGATTTCTCATTTAGTGAAATTATCAGTATTAGACTGGAACAGGCGTGTTCTTTAACATTTTATTCCATTTTTTAATTATTATACTGTAATGACCAAATCGAGACAAAAGAAATATGGAAGACATCTTGAAAGTTCGGTCTAAGAAAACAAAAATCCATGTACTAATTTTTCAGTTATATTCCAGCAGTCTTCACCAAGCTAATTACTCTAATTATGCGTAACTATAACCTAAAATGTGTTCCACAAGGGGGAAAATTGTTTTTGTAAGGATTATGTGAGTAGGAAAACCATAATTGGAGACGATGGTTAGAATAAACGCGAGGTTTTGATATAGTTGGGTTATATTTTGTAAATCATATTCCCAAGATTTTTTTCGCGTGAAAAGAGAGAGACAGAGGGCAAAAGTGAAGAAAGAAGATGGAGTTGAGAATAATTGGAGGAGAAGGAGGATTGCACACGTTCCACGACCTGAAAGTATCTCCGGATGGCGATGCCTCAGGTACCATTGCGTCGTTGTACCTGTATATCTCGACTGCTTTTCAACTCAGTAGCTTCCCATTGCACATTAGGAATGTGAATGAACACCGTAAATTTGGGGCTCCCGCCAGAGGCAGGTGGAACGAGAGTGCTAACCATTCGCGTACCCTGAAGCTTATAGGTTGTCATTACCTCTCAATGAACAGTTTCATTTCCTCTTACCAGGATGTGTCTTCGCAGTGGGTTGAGTGGAAAAGGAAGCTTTTTGTGGAGTTCATTACGTAGGGTTTTCATTCCTTCCTCCTCCTCCTCCCCGTTTGTCGGTTCATGCCCCTTACAAAGAAACACACTTCTTCAGACAGCGATCCACCTTGTTACGAGTAAAATCACCACGTCGTTCTGCCTTGAGCCGTCATCAAAAGCAACTGTCGGTCGAAAAACGTAATTGCGCTATGGTCTTTTTTCTAGTTATTAAACTGTGGTGGCGATTACAAAACGGTTCTGGTAGTGATTTTATTTCTATTAACTCCGTAATTAATTGGATGATCGTTTCTTCAGAAATTTATGGAACAGAGGTATAATATATAGGAATGAACATTAAAAGTTCTGGAAAACATTTTACTGTTGGACGAATATAGCTTAAAGGCTGTAAAGGATCTTAACGTCTTAGTAATGTTGCAAAAAGTAAAAATGATGCTCAAAATCTCGTATTTACATTGTCTCTGTGTACTAATAATTAGTAAATGTGACTTTCAGTGCACCATCCTAGTACGAAAAATGTATTATTATCTTTTTTGGTATGTCACGTCGTACATAACATATAATATATTAATTTAACACATGTACAATATTAGTATATTTCTGGAATATAAAATTTCAATTGTAGTAGTGCAAGTAATGTATTGTAAGTACATATTTCTTCCGTGTACCCTATACGTGGAGAATATATGCGATAACTTTCGGTCAGGTGAAAATAGCGACGAGTCGAGAATTGAACCCGGAGCGCCTGCTTTGGTCGCAGGGGTGTTAATCACTACACCATCCGTTCGCCTTCCACAACTGTACTCCATTTCCACCCAGAGCTAAACCTCGGAAGACCTGAAACACACATTCATACAGGAGACAACTGAACCATGCGACACACAATGCTGTGGACACTTAATTACCGATTTCATTCGTACCTACGTGTTAAGTTAGAGTTGTGGAAGGCGAACGGATGGTGTAGTGGTTAACACCGCTGCGATCAAAGAAATATCCCGGGTTCGATTCCCGGCTCGTCTCCATTTTCACCTGACCGAAAGTTATTAATGTAATGTAAGTTGGATCGACGTGTTCTTAAACTATGCTACGTATTTCAAAATTTGTCGAACATAGCATGCTCAGACATTCGCTAGGATGTAGAAATAGTTTCCAATTACGATCACAAGTATTAAAATTTAACAATACTCTTAAATGTGAGTAATACACCATTGATTAATTCCCCATTAATTGCATTCTCCATTAATTGACTAGAACATACATGTGGAGTCAAGAGTAAAGTATCAAATATTGAATGAGTAAGTATTTCTTCTATATTTTTTACAAAACCGAAATAAACTGTCGTAATTCATGCGTTATTTTTACGTTGACATTCCTCGTTGCAGTGGTTATTTCGAAAGCTTACTTGGATGAGGCAGGAAGTGAGTCCCTTTAATGCCATGTTCAATTTATGAGCCTTCTCTCTTTAACCTTTGTTTACTCTTCGGTAATTTATACATAATGTTAGGAAAATTCTTTCCTGTATTGTCTCGTGAAGTCACATCCAATGTTTCTTAAGCTGTTTTCTTAACTCATTTCCCGCTGTCTGACTCGAATACGTAAAAGCTGTCACGTTTATTTCGCTCACGACGACTATTGAAGTCTGGGAATGGGCTAAACCAGTGATTCCCTCACTCATTTTTTTATATCTCTAGATAACAAATAATTGAGAAAACAACTATTAATTCTTGTGTCATGAATTATTTATTTATATCAACATTGACTCATTATCAAAATGAATTCGTAATTATTTTATTACCTTGGAAATATTTCAGTAATACACGTTTTGATAACTGATATTTGATAGTCTTAATGATTTTCTTTAGGTGGAAAAAACATTCGCTTAAAATATGAATTCAATTAAGTACACCTAATTCTAAGGTAATAATTGTCCTCCAAATATTCTTTTGAAATTGAATCTTATGAAACCTATTTTGGAATGTCTCCGGTTTCTTTATGTAGTTTCTCAGAGAGATGTACTCTAAATAAGTGCTTGAAATGAATGTTTACCTTCGAAAGAACTAGAGCTTTGGACGTATTCCACTATGGAGAAAAATTAAGAAACCTTCTGTCTTTTTTTGTCAATAAACTAAACTATAGTCACTGCACATGCTTCGAAGATATATTGCTCAAAATTTCCTGTCCATAATTCCATGAAATTGTATCCCGTATATAGTTTCCTAAGAGGAATCGTCGTAAATCTCCACCTTTCACAATCATTACAACAGTGTTAAACTCCGTCCAAGAATGGCGTGAAGAAAATATAAGAGAAGCCGCAGAGAACAATGGCATTGTAAAACGGCGCAGCTGACAGAAAAGCGCTGGCGACGTGTAGTTGTCCGCGAACCTGCGACCTGGCATGTGTCAGCGGCAACCGCTGCGGCGGCGACGCCACTCCTAACCGTTCGCCCCCACCGACCACCACGATAGCGCTACGGCGACTTGCGCACCGAGCGGCGCCCTTCAGGGGCTCATTACGATATTATCCGTGAGGGCGAGGCCGTGTAATGCGGAACGGAGGTCAGAGGGCGCGGCTGGCGGACAGCTGACGACCAGCGCGCAATGCCACCGTCGCATCCGCATGAGGTGCTGCGGTTGCCCAGGGCGCTTGACGATGTGAAACAATCACCATTTTGCAGATTACTCCTTCAGGAAAAAAAGCTGCGATATAGTATAACGTATAATGTATTTTGTACAGATTTTTTAATGGTAAAATATGCTTAAGATACTAACTTTGTAGGGGAAGAACCTACACCTATTTTTTAACTCCTAGATGATGATGTGTCAGAATTGCTCCTGGAGTAGAGAACTTCTAACTACATTTGCCGCTTCGGGGACACCACGTTGAGGCTCCTCTGTGCCCTAGTCGTTGCACACGACCACCGCCTGTTTTTATGATGGGATGACAAGAATGATAAGCGAATGAGGTGAAATGATGATGAGTGAAAGTTGTGCAGGGGAAACGGGAGAATGCCGAGGAAACCTGCAGCTTCGTCCACCACCGCGAATTCTCCTTGGACCTAAATCGTAGAACTAGCCTAACTCCTAAGTGTTTTTCTCGTTCCGTTTGGCGGTAACCATTGCCGAATAATTGCCGAGGAATACCCACGATTCTTCCTAATAGCCTCACTCTCTTCACAAAAAGAAGCTGGGTCTACTAGTCTGTGATAATGACGAAACTTCAAGAAGTAAAGATCTGACTACATAGCCTCTTGATGGCTGTTTGCCATTCATCCCATCCAATTCAAAATCCAGGATGAAACGGGAACAGGAGATTTATATTTCAAGAAGAGAATACTATCGTAATGCATAAATAATATGGTATTTTGTGATGTTTGGGAAAATAATGAAATTTTTGTAATAAATAAAAATACTTTTAAAATATGGTACGAAGCTAAAAACGTGAAGAACTACAATCACGAATTATTTCTATTTTTTAGAAATATTTCACAATCGTTACGGTTAAAAGCGTGCTTTTAGTAATAACGTTTGACATTGTCCTTAATTATTGGACGGGAGGGGGGGGGCTGAAGAGGTAACGTTACAGGTGCGGTGCGAAAAAGAGGGGAGAGTTAAAATGGTGGTTTTGCATTACGTAATTTATGGACGGCGTCTTAGGGGAAGATAACCATCAGAAATACATTACAAAAAGACTCCACATGGCTCCATTTTAAATGTCATTATTATTTTATGGTCTTACGCTGCATTGCATTAAATACAAATACATTTTGCATTATTCAAACCCTATCAGAGTAAAAACACAGCACAAAATTTTTACTAGACATCAATTTCCTTAAATTTTCGTCTATTTTAATCTGAACACTTTTTATTAATTTATCACAAATTACTTTACAGAAACATTTTCCTACATACCAGTCAACTCGTACAAGCTAATGTCCAAAATATGACAATGACTGTTAAACACAATGAACTGACGAATTTCCAGTTTCCAACACAAATAATAGCTGAATCTTTGTTAACCAAGCTATCGTAATAATTGATTCCAGATTTGTAAAGAGAGTGTTTTTATGATAAAAAATTGTGTTTAAAAAATTGTTATATATACTACGACTAATAACAATTCTAAAGTGCTAAAATGATATTGGACTATTCTTGTTCATATTTTGTGTTAAGTAACATCAGTATTCGTCAAGTATTAAACTTCTTCATTAGAGGTGAAGTTACAAGCTGTCGCGTTAAATTATGAAATTACCAAGTCCTTTTACGGGCATGAGTTGAAAGAACGTGCGTGAAACATGATTTACATTTGTCGAGGACATTCTTTGGTTCCCAAAAACACGTTTTCAACGGAAGCGTGTACTGTGTGACCTCACGCTGCTTTCAAAATGCTGATGTTGCGGTCGTTTCGTCATCCTACTTTTTCCCATTTCATTCTCAGTTACGAATGCTCTTATATGAAGTTTCAAGAAGGAGGTTCTTCGTCCTTCAACGTAATACGTGATACACTTTTTTATCCTGATACTGAATCATATCAGTACAAAACTGCTTCAGCACTGAAGGTCTTTTATTTTTTTAACCTGGCGCCATTAAGGCGCTTACTTTATACAATTGAATAGGGCTTTTATTTAATTTTTATTCGTTTACATTAATATAATTTAGTTGTAGGATTGAAGGCTTCACTCTATTTTTGAAACCCTAGAGTGTTGCTTCCGTGATAACCACTCTTAACGAATGTCTATTAGCTTTTTTGTCAGAGTTGTTCTCAAAAATTACGGTGTAGTTACTCAAACAATTAACTTATTCCTGAACTTTGCTGATTCACTTATTAGAAAGTTGAGAGTATCTTTGAAAATGAGAGATGTGCTTCGCTGTCTCATAAAAAGACAAATTCTAACCAGAGATCTCAGAATCGTAATATTATAAGAATATCACTGTAATTTGCGAATCTTCTGTCAAGATATAGATATCTCACTTTTATCCACTACATATATAAATATCAGAAAGAGATCGAAGATAAAGATATTGATACGAGAAATTTCAAAAAGTGTTCTCATGGTATTTTATCACCTTGTCTGAGGACTTCAGCTTTCACTAAGCCTGTGGACACCGCAGCGTAGCACAACGAAAGCATTTTCGTGATCCCCTCTTAAACTTAGTGGTTCTCTTGTGATACATTCGATAATCTTGATAAATGAAGATATACTTCAATGAGAAACCTTGCTATTGAACGTTTTTATGTTCTTAAAGTTCCTCTTTATTTATCTCAGCATGACCTGAAAACTTAATCAAGGAACCATCTCATCATTCGTCTATTGAGCTTTCTTATTGCCTCTTCCTTCCATCTGCGAATCTTTCTTTAGCTCACTTATCTGTTTTTCATTTAGTTCTCTAATTTTCTTTTGAATATCTTTAGTTAGAGCCTAAAGTTTTTCCTTTGTTTCACCAAAAATCTCATTTATGCTTCAGCAAAACCTCCAAGAACTCCCCTTTGCAAGCATACAAACCTACGTAATATTTTTCGTATTTGATTCGACGTAAAGTGACTCTTCTCTGTGACCCTTGCGTCATTGATAACAAGTATTCTACTTCAATAAATAAAAATGAAATAAAATAAATTAATATCTAGAGCATTGGTAAATCGTTTATGTTCAGAACATATTTAGGGAGTTGATGTAAAAGTATAATTTTCGAGGCCATAAAATTTATTATAAGGAAGAAATACTAAAGAATTCCAAACTGTTTTTGGTTTCATAAACACCCACTGACTCTAAAATGTAATATCACTTTTTTTGGGTCGAGGTATAAATATTTTCCCGAACCATTTATGGTGTTATTACTTGAAAACCGTGGTAATTCGAAACTCATGAGACTAGTTTCTAATTAACGAAATTTAGAATAACTTATACGAAAGTTAAGGAACCAATAAAATATTTATTTCAAACTAAATTTCAAGTTATCGAGGTTTTACTGTATTTCTGACAAGTATACGGTTTAGTTTGCTGAGAACAATAATAATTCACAAATACATGATAATACATGTATTAGTCTTGAAAATACATAGTCTTGAAAATACTACTGTTTTCTTTACCATGTTTGCTTTACCAAGACTCGCTACAGAAAAGAGAACTCCTTATCTTTGGACACTAAAGAATCACCTTTTCCACTTTGCATCCATTACTATCAGCGGCGGAGCAACAACAATCTCTTCTCAACACAACCTCGAGCTGGCCAATCCGGCTTCACCTCAGGCGAACTTCTCGCTGCGGCAGGCGACAACTTTCATTGAACGTACCGAAAGTTCAAATAGTTTATTAACCAAAATTGGCACCAAATCAACTCTGAAACTTCCCGTTCTAATTGGCTCAATGAACTAAAGATCATGTTGTACTTAACACCTTACTAACGCAGAAGTTGTTTCTTCTTGATGTTTGTTAACTCATCCTTGTTTCGCTGAGTTCGCATCTAAAAAAATTGATCAGAGATTGCCAAGTGAAGGCGTTGGAGCAGCATGAGGTCCGTTATTTTGTTGTTCGTTCGAAATTGCCTTTTAGCATATATTCATGAGGCTAATAAATTACATACAAATGGTATAAGGTAGTTGATCATCTGGTAGAAGTGAAACGACTGGAGTAATTGTTGGGCAACAGGGGAATGGAAAAGGGCGGACATTGACGAACATGTTAAGTGAAGAATAGTTTCATTAATACTTGCAAACTATTATTCACAATGTAGGAGTGAAAGACTCGTAGACCAGAACTGTGATTTGACTCCTTCTCGCGCTCAGCTGGAAGAGGAAGAAGGAACATATTTCAAATGCTTATGTACGTCTTGGACGAGTGGTTCCCGAATCCATGGGAGACGGGCTACTTCTGTTTAGCCTTGGACAGCGTGAATGGAACGGCTAATATGGAGGACGACGTCACTCAAAGGATTTTGAGTGATGTAAAGATGAAAACTTCAGTTTCTACATCGCCCAGGTTTCCTTGAAGTCATGTCGTGTGTTTTCATAACTGCCAGTACAATGTAAAGTGCCCTATTCTACCAAGTGGAGAATGTAGTGCAGATGTCAGATACACTCACACCACACAACAAATTTGGGAGTTAGGAAGTTTGAGTATGTAACTTATGTTACATTTCATCCAATAATTGTCCTGATGAACATAACGTTTATGTCAGCAGAGGCATATGGCCGTATAAACTCATAATATCCTCTAGAATAAGGTGACCCTGGAATATTGCAATAGGCTACTAAGAAGACTTGAAGGGTTTCAATCTGGTAAATCTACAAATAAAAATGATTGCTCTAGTTTTGGTTAGTTGCACTTTCAAATTGATTACTTTAATAAATATTAAATACTTTTTGAATGAAACTGGAGTCCCTTTCACCACTCAAAAAATTAGCCATGTATTGTACGTACTACTCCATTTATTTTCACACTTGTAGCCTCGGAACTACTGTAGCAAATGACTGCCAGTCATGTCTGTCATCCATTGAAGTTAAGTGTGTTAACAGTTGTTATTGGATGTCAGAACAATAGCAACGTGTGACTGCTTCAGGTTATCCTGCAATGAGACTGTTACGTCTGAAGTCAACATCGTATCTAATTTATGGTCTTGATGACGATGGAAGGAGAATATTTTTTACCTCGCGCTTCGCCCAGAAGCCGTGGCTTGTTTGTACAAGGCATCCCGGAGTGAGTTCGGGATGTGTTTTTGAAGCTATATAAGGAAGGTGAATTTCTTGTCCAGGATTATACCTCTTGACATACATATCCATTATACATGAAGAAATATTTATATACAATAATTTGAACAGCCGCACTACAGATATATCGGTAGATTTATTATTATTAAGAATTTTAAAATTTCGTATTATACTACTTATGCACAGACATTTACCATTTATTTAGATAGATATAATAACAAGTGAATAACTGTTTTTGTTGTTATTTTAGGATTTGTACTATTATCATTTTGTCTAAGGGTGCAGAAAGCTGCTATAGATCCCTTGATCGGAAGTGATGAGATCGTCTCTTTCTTACTCCGGGAGAGTAAATTAGTTTACTATCCTCCACGTTGCCACACGCAGTTTGTCATTACTTTGTTGCAAAAAAATATTAGTAAATTATTATTTGTTTGTTGAGCAATTAGTGCACACAATATTAACGCATTTGACTGAGGTATCTTCAAGGATTTTTAAAAATACATCTGTTCCTACAACAACTCTTGATGCATTATATTTTCACAAATGGTCAAGAACATATTGAATTATTTTTCCTTCCGTCTTAAAGTAAATAAAAATTATTTTACTGGGACCTGACTTCAGCAATATGCATAACTCGCACTATGTTATACATACTACAAATATGACAGCCCATTTGTCTACATGCGGACATATCGAGACATGTCGTCTAGTTTCATTCTGGGCGCGGTCGTATACATAGCCGGTCCAACTGGGTGAGGTTCTCTGTTATTCTCTCGCTCTGATCTGATCACGTACCATGTAGCCATTGCAAAATATTTCGTTCACTTTGTCCCAGTGTCATAGCACTAGTTATGCAAACACGCTGCACCTACTTTCTTCCTCAAATTAGATTCTTACTATTAAATACGTTAAGAAATATTTTTGAGATACGTATTTCTTTCAAGAACTACATTTTTTAATAAAATAGTTAACAAAAAATAATTACACTACAATTAACGTCCATTATATAATCTAATTAAATAAATAATTTAAAACCTGACTACGACTTAAATCCAAGTCAAAATGTAGTGAGCTCTTCACAGAGAATCTATATTATTCGTCCATAAAATTGTAAGTTTTTAATTATTATTTAATTAAAAAATTATTAGTTATAACAGCTGACTAAAAATCTAGTTTAGGTCCAATCAGTTTCATAATGCATTTTCATTTAAATGTTACTAGTCACAGGATTGCTTGCTTAAATTTCGGGATACTTCCTCAATTCCTTTTTCTTAAACTCTATGTTCATATATACTGATAATTTTATCACGAATCAGTCGCAGTAATTAGACAAAGAAAATATTTTTAAAGTTATTTCCTTACCAATAACTGTCTAATAAGCGTAAAGGCCAATAACTCTATCTGATAATACATCATAGTTATCAGCTAAAAATGCTTTGGCACTGTCACATCAAATGTCAAAGAAAAACATGTTTGTACGACTGCAAATAACAATATTTTTACGCACCAACAAAATAATATTTTGTCAAATATTGAGTTAACAGTACTTACTTATTACAATCAAAATTCATGAAACATGATATAAAGATTGTTATAAAATATATAGGAGTATATAATTCTCGTTGCGAATGCGTTTTCTCACGGCACTGCGTACTGTAAGCATGCTTGAAATAATCATAATGAGATTGTATGTCATGATTTCCTCGTTATTACACGTGACCTTCCATGTTTCTTTTTTTATTCTGTGACTCGTTTTTAATTATTTATTTTTCACTCTAACTTAAAAAACTATATGTAGAACATTTCTTACGTAAAAACTATGACAATTTCTTATAAATATTCATTTAAACGAAAACAGTGTCTAACATATCCACGTAACGTCGGATACTTTCACAATTATAATATTTTTTGAAACACGTGTCATAAAAATTCTTCCTACGTAAGGTGACCCCATTTATCTGGTTCATTGAAAAGTGTGTAGGTTGCACTTGAATGTATCTGTTATATAATAATGTTAAGATGTATTTCTCACACTTACAGTCTATAATGTTGTTTAATGTGGTCAATTTACTACACAACTTTCGGAATCATTGTTTCAGTGATGGTATGATCGTTCGCAAAATGAGAGCAGATTGAATCATTATACGTTTCTCTGGATTGTCGTTTAAAAGAAAATCTTTAAGCTACGAAAAAACTCGTCCTACGGGTATAATTTCCTGTCTATTCATAAATGTGGTTGAAAATGCTTAGTACTAATTACTAATCCGCCAGTTCTATGTTTCACGAAATGAGACCGGTTTCTCGATACTTTCATGTTCAGTTATAACTGTGAAGCGTTTTAGTTTTTCGAGAAATATACATTAACCTAACTATACACATTATGAACATGAGGCGACATTGACAGATTTATTACTTCAACAAAGTCAACAATGTAATGGAATCTTCTGCAGTCAAAAGATTGAATGATTTATGAAGTGAGTGGAATTCTTGATGTACAGGTACGAGCTAGCACATTAACACATCAAAGGAAAGTTCGGTCCTTCGCTAATTTTTTATTTTACGTTTTTGGAAATTGTTACTTTTATTTTACAAGTCTCCGAAAGACTTAAGAGTTACCTAATTGGAAAACCAATTTGAAATGGAGGAAAACTTGCCAGATAAAATACTTGTTTTGAAAATATGAGAAAGTTAATTGTATAACTCCATTAATAATCTAGTTACCATTATCGTGATTTAACTCAAATAAACTGATGATTATGGAAATGGGAGCGATTTTCTCTCTCTTCAAGATCAATCAACAAAATTCTGGATTATCAAATGTAGAAGTTAGAAACCCAGTTTTCTCGATTAATTTCTACTAGTAATGAATATTATGAGGAAGATTACATAATTTAATAATATTTTGTAGGAGAACAAGGGTTTCTTCAATCTAGATTATACAAATAGTACACATGTTCATAAATTGTTTTATTCGAAGAGCAGGGACATTTATCAATGGATCGTTAATTTATTTACATTTAAAGTTATTAAAATTTAAGATTCTCACTTTACAGTATGAAATATTAATCGTAGTAAAAATGATCCCTTAATTGCTATTGGATTTATTGATTAATAGTGTTTTAGAATTAGATGAAGAATGAAAAATATAATTACAATGAAATCTTTAAAGTAAGTGTCTGCGTAGGGAAATTTACTATAGAAGGATTGTATTTAGTTACATACCCGGGAGTGTCTCTGGAGAAGTTTCCTCTCCCGTTCGAAAAGGGAAAGGGAAGGGGGCAAACGAATGATAGTGAGTATCCTTGCGGTTCGAATAAATAGTACAAATAACATCCGAATTTGGCACGAATAATGTTATTTTATTGATTTTTCTAGAACTCACCGAACACAATTCGTAGATTTGTGAGAAAAATGTTGTGAACATGTCTTGGTTATAAAGATCTCCAATAGTCAGGAAATACAATGATTGCTTAGTTTAGATTGGATCCCCAATTGAAATTTGGTTTCCATTTCACGTTAAATGTCCTGATGATGTAAACATGTGTTTTTATTTCCAGAAATCACGTTCTTTTTATTTCACTTAGAACAAACTACTGACTCTGGACGTCCAGTAATTACAAAGAACGGTTCTCTCACTTTGGTTTGAGTATTTTTAAGTACCAAGTGTTATTGTCGAACAGGGAAATAATTCCCTAATTATCGTGTAAATTAGTTTGCTATCTGTACGTGATAATGACACATGTGTGATGTTTTTGTTTCTACATTAAATTTTGTATCATTATACAAAGATAAAGTGATTGTGCTCTAACTGCCAGGTCTATACGAGATAACAAAATTAAAAAATATATATTATGGACTTAGACAATTTTTCATGAAAAATTATTGAATTCATTTTTGTGCAAAGACGTGAAAAATGATATTATTGTGTCGGAATGCAAGTGTTGACGGTCTCGGATCTTACTTGCGACCTCGAGCTACCGTCAATTTCAGCCGACCAAAGTTAATACAAAATAGCAAATACTCACTAAAATAGCCCATTATCGTCGATATTATTTCATTTCGATATTTTACGCATAATATTTAGTTATTTAAATTAGGTAATTAAGTTACGTTCATAAACTATTTGTGTGTGTGTGGCGGGGGAGAGGGAGCCCTGACCTCGTGAACAATCCCTTGGATGCGCCATTCCTCAGGACTTCGATAAGGAATTTGCTTCGTCCTCTCCGATGAGTTTAATTCGCAAAACTCTGTATCAGCTGAGATGGCGTGCAGAGATTTGCAATATGTTAATAGGTTTAGTCGTCTCTTTTTGACCCATTACCTCAGGCGAATCGAAGGTGCTGCAACGCTTGTCAATGATGCGTATCGTGTATAAATAGATTAAATGGAAAAAGAAAGAAAAATAATACAAATCTTGTTTTGGAAAGGAATCGCATGTGGAACTCTGCCGCAGAAATATTCTGCTACTTAGCCACACACTGAGGTTATGTTTAAACGAATGAGGACTTAAAATACAAAGCATGGCAGTATACTGTAATGCGTTTCTGACAATCTTAAGCAAGAAAAGCTTTGAGATATACTGAGGTTATTTAAAACAGGTCTCTCAAATAACTCGGGTTAAAAAACCTGATTTCCCTGAGGCTACTTGAAATTTTACTGTTGCGTTGCTTTCGGACTTTTTTCACGCGCATGAACTCGCTTTACACCTGATAAATATCAATATAAAAAGTACACTATTGTCAGAGAGAGAAAAAATATGTCCTAAAGAACTAGTGCGGAAACAATTCTCACACTTAGGAGACTCACTATATTATCAAGTGGTTGAACAGTTACAAAAGTTAATATTCCAATACATACCTGTGGAACGCCACAAACCACATTTTATTATGCTCTACAAAAATAATTAATAGGAATTGAGTGAATATTAAAATAAAACCCTAAAAAATTACGTTACTTTATCTATTACAATTTCTTTTTCTTCGAGCTACCAGAAATCTCATTAATGGGTTTTCTATGAATAGGATTGAGTTGATGTTTTTAGATATGTGAGAAAATTTCATTGGGCTTCTTCCAACAGCACCTTGCCACTTCCGATGGAGCCAATCATAAGTTCAATCGCGATCTATAAAAGATCTCAACATGTACCTTGAAGAACGTAGAGTTATAAAGAAGCATTTTTAAAATCACTTTTTGGTTCCTTCAGGGATGAGTTAATACGTGGATGTGCCGTGAACGCTAGGAACTATGGGAATTCCTCCAGCACCATATAATAAATATACGAAAAAATTGAATTGAAAGAGTCAGAATAATTTGATTATACATTAAGTATAATTGCATTGTTGTTTACGCTCTACAAATCGAATTTATTTTATATAATCAACCGTACAAGGGAATAATAGAAACAATTTTCCTCTTCGCTATTGAGATACAAAATTAAGTATATCATCAAAATTATTATTGAATAGAAAATAAATACAATGATTTTGTCGTTTCAATTCATTAGTCACTCAAAAACAAATAAGAAAAAACTACTCGTTCACGAGGTAAAAGTGATTATTATGTATTAACAAACATAGAGCAGTATTCACGTCACCCACACAAAATGTTTTCCATATTTTGTTAAAGACTTGCTACATCATTTTATGGACCATTTTTGGTCTTCTTATGTAAAATGATGAAAATTATCCAATTAGCAAACGTATTGGGATCCCTTGGGAGGCCCTAAAAACGTGATGCATGCCAGTTTCTTTGTTGACAGAATAGTCGACAGCTCTTCTTCTTGGGGTCAGATGCTCCTGTTCGCGGGACGCCGCTTGGGACGAATCCCATCCGATGGAGATGGCTCAGCGCGCGCGTGTCGGCAGCCTTGTCTCGGTGTCGCGGCCTTCGCTCGCCTCCCTATTGCTCCCCCACTTCCCCACCCTCAAGCTCTTGTGAGATCTCTGCCGTCTAGTGCAAAGAGCGACGGCGGCCGGCGAACAGGTCTGTGAGGCTGGAACGGCGAGGAGCTCCACGGCCTGGTTCCGGGTCGCGCTCACCGCCACCGCCGTGGCTGCCGCCACCACTGCATTCGTGATTTATAGCGCGCCCACCTGCGCCGCCACCACCACCGCTCTGCTCCACTCACACGCTTACGCCGCAGCCTTACAACTGGTCTCTGGGAAGCATTTACATGGTCAAAATAGAATCTCAAATAATTAAAAAATATCTTTATATGAAATCGAAGTATTGGACCCTGGAGTCCCAAAACCGAAGATTCATTATTGGGATATCGACGAAATGATACGCGTATTCATTTAAAAAAGAATAAACACAAGATGTGGTGTTGTTTATTAGTACAACTTTTTATTCCTGTGACAGTACTTTCTCCAGCTTAGCTGGCACCATCAGTCTCACAGTTCCCAGTATCATCAATTGCCAATGATAGAATAAAAAGTTGCACTAATTGGCAACACTACGACTTTCATTTATTCCTCAATACATCATTTGAAAAAAGAAATCAATATCGAATTATTCTGTATCACATCACGCAGAAAAAGTGAGGACAATTATCTGGAAGTCTGAGATATCACTATGATATATTTTTTACAATTCAAAACACATTTACAAATTAAGTGACAATTTCTGAAATAGACAATTTATAATAGTTTTTCCACTCAACTGCAATATAACTTTCAGTAACATTTTTGATATAAATCAATGAAATATTTATGGTTTATTAACCGATTAATGTTATGAAAAGTTATATTGCTTTAAAAACATATATTTTATATTTTGTAAATATATCGAAAACAAAGATATTTTGAAAGTTAATAAATAAGTTTTATAAATTTTTTTCTATCGCATTGTAGAGTCCAAGTACCAATTTTCAAGTACACCTGTATTAACTCGAACTCACTCTCAAAATATAATGTTATAAAATTATTGGAAATTCAAATAATATGCAAAAGTTAATTTCCATTCAAACTTGAATTCAGTTTAAATTTCGTCAACCTAACTTGTTGTATCAGAACATTGTGTTCCGTCGTAGCCCAGTAAGTGTGGCGAAGAAAGTACCGTGGCATTGCGATGGATGGATCGGCTGATGGGCACTGAACTGATCGTGTGTGCGGGTAAGTGTGAGCTTCCTTGAGAACCCTGATCATACACTCGCCGCTCAAGAAGCTATAAACGGTCTTTCTCGTAATTCTTGCACATCCCGAGTTTCTTCCTGCTGAAAGGACTACACTATGTTTACCTTGATCGACGATTAGTATGCGCCAGCGGTTACGAGCAACTAATGGTTCAGGTAATTCGATCCGAGTTCGTTGATTTCACTCAATATATCTCGTTGGGTGAACTGATGGGTGGGAACCTATGCATTATTGATTCTTCATTCTTATTTTCAATTGAAGTGCCTCCTCGTTTCGGAATGTTGTAGGTGAACGACCAGCATTAGTTAGCTTACCGAAAAATATGAGTGAAATCAAACAAGCTCTGGAGTCAGAAATATTTCATTTATAGTTTTATAAGGTGATATTTCTTCAAATTGTATATATTGTAATTATATTTGGTGGTCTATCAGCATCTGGTCAATACGATTCAAGTGGCATATTATATTTATAAAAACGAAAAGTATAAATTAATTCTTCTATCTTTTTGATATTCACAATATTTCTGGGAAATTATTCATATAAAAATTACTTATAATACAGTAACTGTGTTATAAGTTTGTGTTGTATATGCTTCTTTCTTTGTGTAGTTTTACTAATAAATACATTTATGTCCTGTGTTGACATATTTTTGGAACTGTATGTCAATAAAGTCCCAAAGAAGACCCCTCCGTGGCTCAGGTGGTAGCGTTCCAGCTCATCACCAAGTCATTCCGGGTTCAATTCCCGATGGGACTAGAAAAAAATTTGTAGCTTTTCACATGAATGTGCCAGTTCATATAGCTATGAGTACTGAAAAGCGAACCTTCCTTCCGCTATCCACCTCCTCCTAGTATCAATAACGCTTACTGTTACTAACAACTTCGACGAACCCCTCCACGTTGGCCAAATTGTTGGTAAACCTAGCTAAGCGGCCCACCTATAAACAATAGCCTACCACTCAATTCCTAGCTCCATGTATACAAGCTTCAATACCGCGCTACATTTCGCACTTACAAATTCTACAATAAAAAAAGTAACGAAAAATTGTTCTTTTAGGATTAAAATCATTACAAATCTGCCCTGAAGGATCATTGCTGTTAACATAGAAAACGAAGTATGTGTTGCTGTTTCATATTTAGTCTAATGAGTGTACTTTTTGTCTTTTAAACAGTTTTCTGGCTCTCACTTTCGTTTTTTTTTTGACAGTTTATTTCTAAATTTAGGCGTCGCTTTCCAAGTGCTATCAATCTCTTTATCTTATTTATGAAGCAACTCCTGTACAACGGAGGTGCTAACCTTAAGCAGAACTTGTACTCTCCGTTCCGGATTATCTTTATGGTCATCTTTTGCTCATAAATAAGAGCCAGATAATTTTGGACAGTAGTCGTGATTGACCTATTTCTTAACTTCATCTTGTATTTTATGGCCTGTTTATTCGTTGTATCTGGTACAGCTGATAATTCATTACGTTATGTTTGCTGTTTATGTTACTGTTTGTAATTAAGCCTTATTTTACTTAAATTATTCTTTTACAATGGGTAAAATGATAAAAGTGTTCAATGCCCTCTTAATTTTAGATTTAGTACAAAAAAAAAGTATTTTTATTTCATTGCCCTGTTATTGATTCTATTTTTTCCCAAGAAATATTGTAATTTAACTACTATTCTCTCTTGATATCCAAGAAAAATCTACAACTTTAATTAGATGAATGTCAGGAATTATTCCGAAAAACTCGAAGTCTTATTTTAATGAAACTTGATCCGGCATGTCTCCTTTTCTGAACCAGTTTTCTTCATTTAACTACAAAATCTCAACCGCCCAATTTTACCTTGTTTTCGCAAAAACAAAAAGTTAAAATACCAAGCAGCGTAGAATGCCTCTCCATCTCGTGGTTGCATCTCGGTGTGAAAAGACCAGCAGGTTTTGCGTCCAGACAATAGTCACGTGCGAGATCTCGTTTGTCGATATTTTTGAGACAGAAGCTGTTGGGTGCACCCCCGCCCTAGGCCTCGGAATGGGTGGATTTAAATCTATTTGAGTGTTTCGAAGTGAAAATTTTCTTTTTATGACCCATTGGTAGATATAAACTATCATAAATATTTTGTCATAAAAAATCATAAAGCATGTGTATTTAGTTAGATTAGAGCAGATTTTTTCTAAACTTAGTAAGTTTATTTCATGTTTGTAAGTTAAGGTATTATGTCAGACTAGGCTTCTGTAACCCCAAAAATGTTTA
This sequence comes from Laupala kohalensis, assembly GCA_002313205.1. Taxonomy (NCBI): domain Eukaryota; kingdom Metazoa; phylum Arthropoda; class Insecta; order Orthoptera; family Trigonidiidae; genus Laupala; species Laupala kohalensis. The sequence goes on along the minus strand of NNCF01127001.1, from coordinate 367,907 downwards.
AAATGATAGTTCGATTCTCTATTCAGTGACGATGAATTTTCATACCCTTACGGTGCAAAATTTTGAATTATTTGACTTTAAATTGTTATGGGCTTATAAGGCGAACTTTTCTCGGGTTCGTGTTCTTTTTATATTCTGGCAAACGGAGTACCGGCTACATGCAGCAAAGGAACCTACTAAAACATAGCAAATGGAAATGGGAACGAAATGATGTTAAGATTTTCATACATTACGGGGCATTTTCAAGAATAATTCACCAAAAAACTGTGGAAAATGCTGTTCCGACAGAAATGGTAGCTGCATCACGTGACTGAAGACAATGCGATCCTTGTTAAAGAAGGAGTCAAACGACAATCTAAATTAATTACCATGTTTTAAAATCACAAAATAATTCTCCTTATCCAATATAAAAAATTCTGTAGTGTGAATTATTAATTAATAATAACTACTTTGCTAAATATTCCCAAGTTTTGTGAATAGTTGGCGACTTGACTTCGGTCAACACGCACATAATACCTTAAACCAATCCATGTACATGGACTCCATCCCTTTGTGGAATTTACAAGTATTTAAATTAATAAATAGTAAATTTTATTTAGTATGAACAAATAAATAAATAAACGTATTTGCTGAGAAACCTAAAGGTGTTTATTTTTGCTTATTTTAGTTATCACGTATCACTAAACTGATGTGGTTTATTCATTTCTTGATATAACTACTTCCATGTGTACCCAAGTATTTAAAAAGTATGGAACCCGTATTAGTAATACTGCCTAGAGGGATTGTATATTCTATTCTTATATCTTGTTCTTTATCTAAATCTACCATCTCCGTCAACCTATTTTTGCAATTTGGTGATTTCTGATAAAGTAAACATGGCAATCTTCATAATGCTGGATCTCGTGCGTGGAAATTTTGTTTGAATGAGGGAGAACATTTGAGATCTTTAAATATTAAAACATCTAAATACTAAAAAATGAAACGAGAAAATGAAATTTAGATGTTCAATGTATCTAAAACGCATGTAAGTTATAGAATATCTTTCAACATTTCACTTGGAGAAAACAAGTAACAATCCAGATAACCTTAAATTTCTAAATACATTGATCGGTATGTTCTTTTCCTATATTTTCGGACATTTACAGGTGGAGAAGGATTGTCAGTTCATATATTGAACTTAACTTTTTGTTTTCATGGTACTCGTTAATGACTATAACGTTTTCTAGGAAGTATCTTCAATCCATTTCGGACAATGTGACGCTGTTAGTAAAAGATTTGATATGAGTTAATGATATTTATTGTTTTAATTTAAAAAATGCGAGAAACCTTGCTATTTGTAAGGCGAAGTTATTAGTACCTTAATTGCATCATATTTAGCTTGCATCGTTAAGCTCTTCTTCAAGGTTGGAGGCTCGTTAGTTCATGAAAGGTCCGTAAGCACGTGTGCTCTCGTCCACGGTTCCATGGCCCATATTCGTCTTCATCTGGCGCAACCAAGGGCCATCAGTGCACGAACGCAATCCGCGAGATTGGATGCAGCTGCAGGGGGAGAGAAACATCTTAACACTCTACAGCCTCGGGCAAAAGATGAAGGCAACGGAGGTGATGGGTTTCAGGGGAGAGTAGAGCCGATGCTGACACCACTGAATAAGAAACATTCATTAGAATAGTAGAAGTAAATGAAAGTAATATTTACTTCAGTGTAGAAGAAAATAAGTTAAAAAGATACATTCAGAAGAATAAGAAGAGAAAACTAAAGTAATATTTACTTCAATATAGAATAGAGTAATAAGAATAGATGAAACATGGGGTTTTGTCATCTAGTACAACTTTTTATTCTTGTGATAGTATTTTCGCCAGCTTAGCGACACCATTAGTCTAAAATAAAATAAAATAATATAAACAAGTTGTTAAGGATATAAAGCAGTAATTTTGTTGTTGAGATAATTAATGTACTTGATTTGAAATAAAAGTGAGAATATAATAAAGTTTTAAAAATGTTTTGCAAACAGAGAAACAGAATCAATAAACAATAAACGGAGATAAAACCAAAAAATAAAAATAAAAATATACATAAGTAAGATGAACATACCTGATAATGCCTGACTGATGATGCCACCTAAGTTAGCGAAAGTACTATCACAAGAATAAAAAGTTGTACTAGTAGACCACACAACATCTTTGATTTATTCTTCTTAAAATGAGTACTATTCTCACTTTACGGATATCCAACTTGAATAGGAAAGTTTTAAAACTTTTTAAATGGGGATTTAGGGTTCGCCAACATCAACGTCATTAGAGTCCTAGTTTTTAAACAAAGGATTTTTTTGTTAATGTGACTTTTTGCTTATTGTGAGAGGTGCGGAAAGAATTTTAAAAAAGATCTTTGAAAAACATCATTTTTATACTTTTTATTTTAATTTCCATGATTTATTTTTTACTCAACAAGGGTCAGATATTTTGTACGAATACTTTTGAAATTTATCTCGAATTTTATGAAAAAATATGTATAATCATAATAATCATTTTATAGGTAACACATTGAGCTAGAGGGAATACATGCAAATTTTATCCTATTTTTATCACATAAAAATTTAATTATGATTTTTACGTGGCATTTTGATCAATTTGAAGCTTGAAGCGTCAGATAAAATCCTTTAGATTAGAATCTCAAAACAGGTCGGGTCAGTTGGCCATGTTGAGCACGTACTTTAGTCCCGTTTTTTGTCATGAGATCCTCATGAAATGAATACTAATATAAGTAGTGCTTAAAGATTTTAGACACAATATAGTTACAAGGAATTCAGCGTTGTTTCTTACGACACTTTTTGAAATTGTTTGTACTTCTTATTATAGTATGTTTCCAGGAAATATATGTTTTTATTCTTCGTAATTTAACTTCTAAAAGTCAAAGTCAAACTATCCCACAACAGACCTCGAAGGTGTCCTAAAGGTAGAGCTTCGCAATTCCTTGGCATCGGCACTGGGAAGAGGAGATGTGGCCAGCACCTCGCTTTGCCAGTTTGATCCCAGATAGGCCTAGTACTCATTTTATAGCAGGCGGAGTAGGCCTGGGACTCTGGGCGTTGAGGTGTGATTAAAAATCCGCATCCACCCAGCAACTCAGCTATCTACCAATTGAGACACGCTGTTTCCATTTTTACTTCTGGCGAACATAAAATGAAGCTTATTTCACGTTGCCAGATATTTTATAGAATTTCTTTCTGCATTGTCGTAAATTGAGGTATTGACGTGAGAAAGAGGAAGAGACTAATTTTTTTTCAATTTCTTTTTTGCCATTGAATTTTTGTTTTTGTCCCACTATATTGCTTGAAGGCCAATAGCAAGATTTGTCGCTGGTGTTACTGCCACCATACTTGGCTTCGAGAACGAGGAAAGTGCTGCGAGACCTCGAGGATGCATGCCCTTTCCTTGTTTTCTGCCGTCTTCATTAGTTCGAAGTGTGAAGACTGGTTTCAACTATCTCGAGGAGTGTCCAGGCAGCCCCAAACGCTCCTATTACATGGTTATTCTAGGGCAGCGCTATACAACTTATCTTGGCCCGCGGGACATTTTGTAGGCCCCGCACGGGACGGGATTTGGAAAAAATGTTGGCCGACGAATAAAACTAATGGGTCAAATTTGTTTATTTGTAACGCGATATTTTGATTCTCATCAATAAATTTATATTATTTGTCCCTGTAAAAATTAAATGCTACATTTCTTTATTTTTTTAAAGTACTGTATCATAATACTAAAGATCATGTCTTCATATTGTAAAGTATGATGGGGTAATTCCTAACACTGTTTTCTATTTACTCTCACCGTACATGCTACGTTAAATACTAATTCTGACAGCGTAATTATAACGCAAAGTTGTAACCCCCTCCCCGCAACGTTTGATGACAAATTTGATTTAAAATGTACTGTAACTCGCAGGCCGTAAAAAATGTTTCGTGGATCGCATACGGTTCACGGGACGCCAGTAGGACAGCGCTGTTCTAGGGAATAATGGTAATGGGGAAATTGTGATACTTAGATGCAACCCGTTGTGGTTTCCCGTTGTCTTCTACGGCTACAACACTTTCTGAAAACACCCATATCATACCATTCCTGGGATTTGAAACCAGTACCATAAGCTTCAGCGAAGTCCTCCGTCTGAAATTAACTGAGCCACCAGATCGGTCCCAGAGTGGTCGTACCAATGAGTAAAAAGCAAATAGAAGAGGCTCATTGGATTTATTCCTGTTTTGGGCGATGGAGATGCTCGACATCCGTACGCTTTGCACGGCTCTGCATGGCAGGATATGAATGCTTGGAGTATAATGAAGGGTCGCAGCAGATCTCACCATGTTTCCCGGCAGGCCTCAGCACGAGCAATGTACATGTGATAAATGTTTAACCTTCCTTTTTGTTCTGGCGTCTGCCGGGATCCGTTCTCTACCAAAGCAGAGTTCGTAATGAAATTTCCAACCACGCCTTCACAAGGCACGATGCACGGATTCATGCACGCCGAAACAAATATCGTTATTTATTTCTCGCAGCAGGGGTTTTTTGAGCGGCGCGTTAATTACCGTGAACAGGTTATCGTCGGGAAAGGTGGAATACCGCTAATAACTTCGTCAAACAAAATTTCCGTTATAACTTTATTGAAACAAACAAAGAGCAAAATAGAGCAGTACTTCATATCTATTTGAAGTAACGATTAATTCATTAACAAGTATAAAATTCTTGAGTATAAGTTATAGTAAATGTTATCACTTTTTTAAACACCGAAGAATTATATTTCATAGCAAGAAAAATTTAATCGATATAAAATTAATTCATTTCAATCAGGGCTTTAAAATACAAAAATTATTGTGTAGACCGTGAGGGTATTGGTTTATCTACTATAACACCCAGTTACTATGACAAAATATAATGTATATAACCAGTAAAAGAACGTATACAAAAGAGGACTTCCTTTGTGGAAACATAGTGATTCCTTAAATCAGAAGAATGCATTTAATTAATTTTACGCAATTTCACAAAAAAAAAGACTGTTTTCATTTTTTATTGCTTCCGAGTTTTGTACTGGTAACGCATATTTTTATTTTATTTTCGAGTGTTAATTATGTATTTGTTCATAGAGTCTTCCATGAAGTAGTTGCAAGAAAAAAACTATTAATTCACTATTTTTCATGGAAAAAGAGAAAATATACTGAAGAGCATACGGGACGTTAATAAATGATTATTATTTTCACAAACGAAGACAAATTACAGCCACTTTCTTGTTCATCGTCTTAATTGTAGTAATTAGTATATGTTGAGAGAGAGAAAATTCCTACTAATGTACATAATAATGCTAACATAACGTGAGTTTGTATTATTACGAACATCTGGAATCTGTATGCGAAAAATTAGCATTCAAAGGACCTGTAATACATCCCCCCATATAATGTTTGTTTAATAGATTTATGTGTTTCAAATATAGTGTATTATGTTAAAGTTTTTAGAATTTTAAATCTTTGACGAGTGTCGTTGACATGCTTATACAGAAGAGTGAACGATATTGTCTGCAATAGAAGAGTGTTCTACTTACACTATCCCTCGTATAATTATTTGCTCCATCCTTAATAACATTATAGAAAAAACTAATATCTTTCTATCGAGAACCAGTTTGGGAGGATTCTGTCATATAAAATAGAAAGCGGTGAACTAATTTGTGGTAGAATTGATCACAGAAAAACCAAATTATAATATTTTAAAATTACTGTGCAGATTAAAATAAGTTGAAATCTTTGGATTTTTAACGTTCTCTAATGTAGTAAACTAACTATTGTTTTGAAAAGAAAACAAATTGGAAATGATTTTGAAAAAAATTTGCTGTATCTAAAAAACATCCTTTTTGCAGGTCGAGAATATACATCCAAGCCGCCCCACCAGTCCGTCCGGCTGTCACGTCACGGTGAGTCATATTATACTCCACCCTGCATTGGACAGTAACCTCATAGGTAGTATGTTTGCCACGACCAATGAAGCAGCAGTGCGGTGAACAACGGCTGTCGAACGACTTACGTAGTCCGAAACTGGCCGCATGGCCTCCACTTTAACACGCCTTAAACGTGCGACACACAACGCTGACGAGCCGCCTCGTAACTCAAGGTTTCTTGTCACCTGTATCACGTTCGCGACTACAGCGTCAGCATCCGGTGCCAAAACGGCTCCAGCTTTTACTCTGTGATCGTAAGTAGGAAACAATGTACAGTAGAACCCCTCTTATCCGTTCTAATGGGGACTGAGACCCCGGCCGGACACAACGGGTGAACGGGTTTGACGGGTGATCTGAGATTCTCGTGTTAAAACGATTTTCCTACACAAAGAGCCTACAATTTCATCAGGTTATTACAAATAAACATGAAAATGAGACATCATTGCAACTCATTTTATTATACTGTATATGCATACATACATTAACGAACACCAAAAAATTGATTCGTAGAAAAATAGACTCACAAGCAAGAGCGAAATGAAATTATATGACATTTGTACTTATATTCATGGAAAAAGAGACTCGCAAGCAAGTGGAGAATGAAACGAGCGAATTCCCTCCCCCTCCCCCAATCAGCCCGTCACAACACAAACACATTGCACACACAATGTCGCGTCGCCCCATTTTACTTTCCAGAAACTTTCCAGCATAGATCCGTCAATCAATCAGTGTTTGAGTCTCTATTATACTCTGAAAGAGAAAAAAAAACTATTTTGCGGGATAGATCGGTTAATTCGAGGACTGGTTGATCTAAGGCTGGTTAAGAGGGGCTCTACTGTAAAGGGAAGTGTGGTAATGTCGTTTGACATTGATCTGGCGACTAGCAATCTCGAATTTCTTCAAGAGTCAAGATGTATGTGATCGTTAACGTTGCATTTGTGACATCTAAGATCCATCATTAATACTATTTCAAATGACGTTTTAATATTAATTTAAGTCACTTAAATGTGCTTCGTGTTATTGAATGGTTGTTACGAACTATTAATAAACGAGTGTTTGTTTCATGCATTTGGAATTATTTTCGAAAATGATTCGATGGAACGGATGGACTATTGGAGTTTTACGATCAAAATGTAATCTAACGTCTTTCTTTAAAAAGTACAATAAAAGGTATAATCTGCCATTTGTTGAAACAAAAAACACAGATTAATATCGAAGAAAAATGCATTAATACTCTTAATTCATTCGAGTGCAATTGAAATCAATACGGGTTATTTTAACTAACACTTATAGTGTTCAACACTTAAGTTAGAATGAAAATTTACTCTACTTTGTACTGGAACCGTAACTCCAGTCTTCGAAGGAAATTGTATAACAATACGGTTTCAGCTTTCCACTTTCGTATGTCAGTGCCGTACGCACGAAGCATACCATAAGAGAGGCTGCTTATCCCTATATCTTGCATTGTCCTTCTGCTTAAAATTTTAAGTTGAAATTATACTTTTTTACTCGTTTAATTCTTGTAATTGAAATATACAACAAATTTCGTACAGATACCAATCAAATTTAGCTAGAACGCGTGAGACAGAAAATCGCATGAACTGTGATGAAAATTCAACTTGTTTCAAGGTAGGCATCTATAACTGTCCAATCAATACTCGGAGATTATCATTTAATTTTTGTTCATTGCATGTGTACATTTCATTCATATTTTTTTTCGCTTTTTTATTATTCATATCAGTAAAAAAATGTTCCTCTTATCATGCAAAAAATTCATGCTACTTATAGAAATACATAACAAAATACCAAAAAGGCGTACTACATCATTTTTCTTTAAATTTCAAATGGGTATTTTAAAATTTTAAGTGTGTTTTTCTCGTAAATACAAAAAGTGGAGGTTACTCTTTTTTTCCTTCAAGTCACAGATATAATTGATGACTAAATACTTTCGTGTGACTGTATAACATTGATTTCGTTAATACCTCAAAGTTTATTTTTAACGTTGGATCAACCAATGATTAATGATACTCATGTCCAAAAGTACCAACAAACACCACCATACCTATAAACCTTAATGAACTTTATCTATGGTATAAATTAATATGGTCTCAAAATGGATCATTTTACATAAATTCCACAAATTGACTTATCTAGTCCATCATGATTAATTTCACGATAAATTTATTGTCAAGAAGGTAGTTGCAAAATGCGTATGACCACGTGTGGGACAAAAGACTCATTTATTGCATGCCAGAAGCAAGCAACGGGTCATCCCAAAAATTCCGATCAAGGGTCCTAAGGCAGAGGAGGATTTAACATTTCAGAACTCTCCAAAAAGAAGAAGAACAAAAGTTATTTGGTTCGTGTTGTAATATTAACACTATACCAACAAACTTGTATTTAATAAAACACAAAATGTTCTTTCACAGGAACGTATTATTATTATATATATTATTCGTAAAATGTTGTTTCTAAATTAACTCTGAATTCGACATTTGTCATTTCAATGGTCTGGACAAATACATTGAACCTTTATAAAAAATCCACTTCTACCCGACGGAAAACCGACGAGAAACCTGGGCCAGGATGGGGATACATGATTATTTTTCATATCCCACAAATACTCTTCAACCATTTTAGTATTGATAACATACATTGCGAATGCTAAAGGTTCCATAACTTCATATGGTTTCTGACTATCGTAAGTCGAGCACTCGATTGCAAGGAGAGCTCCGAAGTGGTGGTAAAGAGAACAAGCTCGATGTCCTTGCATGAGCACTCCGTTCGCCACAACGACCAGTGGGTTTCCTCCCCTTTCTAATCTCTTCACATTTGGTGAGAAGCTTGATTTACAATCTACTGCGTTCTAGACACGTCGCCGGCGGCATGGTTCGCCTCTCTATTTGCGCATTGTCGTAACTGTAAATGTGTTTCAGAGGTATTTCACACCTCGCTCTACATTGTATGCACTCGTGAGCGTAACGTGGGAATGAATCTGAATGACTGAATAAATAGCGTGGAGAGAACTTTAAGGAGTTTTTATCTATGATAAACGAATGAAATCACACTATAATATATATTGAAATTATCTTTACAAAATTATCGAATATCCGGTAAACTTAACCGTGAAAATTAGTTTGATATACTTCTGCTAATAAAACATGTGGTTTTGCTAATTCATGCTAATTTATGTGGTTTTGCCATTAACGTTCTAGCTGCCTGATGAAGCCTCACACATGAGACGAAATGATGTGCTTGGTCTGTTGTTTTAATATTGTTTATATTGCCCAAGTTTTTTAAGTGTTTGAAATCTTTGACAAGTGTCGCAGGTATGCACATGTAAAAATAAAATTATGTATATTGTAAGGTCGTTTTAAACTGTGAGAAACAATGCAATAAAATTTCACTACATTTCACGGAATTCTCAATATATTTTCCGTAACGAAATTCGTATTAATACGTATTTCTTTGTTTTGTTTTTAGGTAACACGAGAAAAAAGACAACGAAATTTTTATACCATACCTTGAAAAATTTGTGCAACTGTATCATGTACATCTTTCATGTGATCAATATTCTCCAGAAATATTTTGTTTCCAGATATTGGTTTTCATATTGCCTGTAAAATGAAAATAACATGTTATCCGTTTTTGCGTTCTTTTCTCCTATTGGTACATTATAAAATGAAGCCGTTGAGTCTTAGGTCTCTAGTCATAATGATCATTTCAGCTAAACAAGCAAAAGATTTGGGCGTAACCTCAATGTAAATTCAACCATATGTTCGCTGGTACATGCATAGGTTTACCATGTACAACCCCGTGGTCGTTGTCCATGTAGGAACATGAATGTCTCGAACAGTCCACGCCGCGCCGCCCGTCCGCCCCGAGGCACATGGGTCGAGGCCAGCCGCGTGCCTCTTGGCCAGCGGACCTCGTGTTGTTCGTTTTTGCCGAGCGATTAGTCGCGCGAAGCTTTTGCGGAGAGTGTTCGTAGCTGGTGGGTCGTGACCCAGAGAGGGTCGCAGGTGACGATGGTGTCTTCTCGCCTCGCGGCAGCGGCGCAGGAAACTCGTTGCCGATAAATCACTGCGCAAATAGTTTTGTTTTGTTGGAGTTAAATGATTTTGATATTAAAATTTTTGACTGCAGGAAGTGAATTTTCTAAAATCTCACTTTAAAAACCCATCCCAGACTGGTTAATCTGATAGTGAAATTTTATGACTTTCTCATCCATTTCAAAATGAGTCCTTATTAATGCTCAAAAATGTCGGTCCGTAGACGGTAATTTGTAAACAATACTTAATGCCATCCGTCTATTTAATTATACTTGCGAGAAGCGTTTCAACCCTATAAATGCCGAATGATATGTGTTCCATTCATTCGTCTGATAATTATTCCCCAGTCGTTTCTTGTTTCATACTTTACTTGTCCTGTCCACATATCTTGAGTAAGTCAAAATGTAACACATTTAATGTTTCATTTTAATTAAAGTTTCGGGTGGTATATTTTTTAAGCTCAATATTACATTTTAATAATGATATTCCAGTGTAACGCTAAATTTTTTTTGTTAAAATAGTAAATGCAAACATCAAAATTTTTCCTTTTTGTTTTTTCCGTACTTCATTTGACTGTAATGTTCTCTTAAGCTGAAGTTACAAAAACCCTTCCGGTTGCACATCCCGAATAAAACATCAAAATACTCATTTCCTTCTATAACAAAAATGTATTTATTTTTATTATTGTTTTCTTTTAACACAGGACTGACAATTCAAGAAAGAATATAATATTATTCACTCTCCTATGTTGGAGTAATAACTCACTGAGAATTTTTTTATAATACTATTCTACTGCTAGAACCGTAATTTGTAAGAAGAAGCGACTTTCTCGTAATATTCATTTACAGCATGTCGTGACTTCGTAATGATGTATGATCCAGCTGTGGAACTCTTTATTATCTTTACTTAGGTTCTAACGTTCATTGCTGCTTCCTTACAACACGTGTTACTTAAATGGTATGCATTGCATCGTGATTTGCCGGGGATATAATTAGTTGATTACTCATAAATTGTCAGGTTGTTGCTTTTAATTAAACTCTTTACCTTTAAAGATCGTCCGTCAATTTTCGTGAATATATTAAGACTGGAATCCCATATCTGCAATAGGGACTTTAAATTAGTTTCCGTTGCGATGACGTTATGCGTGTTTAGCTCGGTTATCATCTCTGTAATAGACCACCGATTCATGATGAACGCTCATAAAGTGGGAGGATTTGCTGAAACTACTGCAATGGGAGAGATGCAAGTTCCGTAACGCAACAAAATAAAAATTAGAAATGGTGAACGGATGTCTTCGGAATGTCTAATTCCTATTTATTAGCTCACGGATTTACATTCATTGCCGTGTTAAATTTATTCATTTCCGTTTTTTTACTTCACGACCTTTCAGTTGACGTGATACCAACATAAGAATCTATGAATCGTCTTCGCTTTCTTTTTATTACGACTTGGATGATCACGTGATTTTATAAATATTCATAAAGTTTTTACTACTGAACGTTCTTGCTGTCACCGATCTTGAGGATGAATGAAGTTTTAGATGAACATGCAATGAACTGAAACATGTTTTCCCCAACGGTGCGGGGAAGTGTACTAGCGGTACAAGATCGGTTTACAAAACTGCAACTTAGAAAGAAAAAGAAATACCTACTGAATTTGTGAAGAAACCTCTCAAATGTTGTAACGTTTTGTTTAAATAATTAACAGGAATCAAGAATGATTTTTAAGGTAAATTTACATTTAGATTTTATGGGACATCAGCGACATTCCATTACAGAGCTATTTAAAATATCATTTGTTCTGTGTAATATAAGTAGGTATTACAAAAATAAAGAAACGGTGTAACTTAAATATTAGGTGCAAATAAAAATATACATATTTAAACAGTAAATGATTTTATATTATTTCCGTGTTAATGGAATACTTCCATTTTGGCTCCGTCCGTTTCGGCTGCGTATGCCGTTTCTTCTCAAGATTCTTTAGTAAGCATCTGCTAATGATGCATTTAAGGACTGCGATCCTCCAAATTGGACGTTTGACCAGTTATGACTGACTTTGATACCCGACAACTGTGGAAAACCCCGTTTTATACCGGAAGAAAAAAAGGGGTCCTATAGACTCCGATTGTTTGCTGCAGTCTCCGTTTGCCATGAACACGTGATGCACATACTCGCTCGGGTGTGTTCCTTGTACGACGAAGCTTCTTATTTGCAGAGCAGTGACGTTTCAATGATAAAGAAAATCATAAAACATGATATTTGAATATATTATTTTCAAAGTATTACTTAAACGGCGTTAAAATGATTTTCCTTGGATAAAAATGAAGAACATTTCTTATTATTTTGAAATTAAGAATGCCTTTCCTAACAAATGTTTACTTTACTTTTACTGTTTATCAAACTTTGCGAGGAATTGAATTTTTTCCTGAAATTCAGAAACTTCATTTTTCCGTGTCCCTACTAAACGTAGAAATTATGTTATCTTTTTAACAGAGGTAAAACCTATAGAAAAAAGAAAGTCTTTACTGGCACGTACAATTACTACATTAATACATCTCACAAATTTTGATACATAAATAAATATATAGATATTTCATTGACAAAAGGAGTTTCACACTGCGTATGACCACATAGTGAACAATGAACTAATTTTCTCTCCACAAGCAAGCAAGGTGCCGTACAAACAATCCCGATGAAACGACCTGAAAGATTTTTCATCGTTAAAGTTCAATATTAAATAATCCTTACCTTTTTAGAATAAAATTATAAAAACCAAATATTTTAGAGAACTTGAATACCATGAACGAAAATGAAATAATCATATTGTACACATTTTATATTCAATATAATGGCAGCTATTGAATCCGAGGAGCTTAGTGGTTTAGAGTTAGAGATATTGGTTAAAATCTGTGTGTACGCTGTTGAGCTGGATTCGCGTGACAGGAATAGTATGTATGTTTCAGAGGAAGTAACAGTACCAATATGGCGAATCGTTTACTTCTTGCTGCTCTCAGGAATAGCCTGAGCTTTGAGTGACTGATCTTGTGACTAGTTAGTGTGCTGAAACGTATTCTTCAGTATGCTAAAATTCTTCTAGTACATTGTTGATACCTGTGTGCCTGGGAGAAAAAGTAGCAGAGTTGATAATATTTTCTGATTTCCAAGTAATTTCGAATAGTTGGGTAAGATTGTACAACACAATCTCGTCTTGATCTCTTTTATATAAACATTGGCGAAGAAATGTCGAATACGTAGAAACTATTTATTTGTAAAGTTTAAGTCCTGATAATATTTTTTTTTCTTTGATATAAATTAGTCAGATATCTTGGGCAAGAAGAAATATATTTTTGCCATGCGGGTCAGTGATTTATTCGAATTTTAAATATGCCAAGTGGCATGGATACGTCTTGCAAATAAATATTTTTTGTATCAAAATGTACTGAAAAGGAAAAAAAAACTGCATAAAACTCATGATAGGATTTCTATTTTTATTGCAGCATGTATGAGAGGTTCTGTGTTGAAATCTGAGACTCGCTACATCATCGGCAACTGTTGCATGTGATGATCAAAGTATTAATGTCATGATATGTGCTTGCCGATGGTTCTCGCCAAGTAACCCCTACATTGTTGTACATATAATGCTGTATTTGATTCTACGAAATGTTACTGAAAAAAAGGAATAGTGTGCAAAGAAGACTTTTCGTTAATTTTTTGAACCTGAATTGTTCTTGATTCAAGATTGGAATGTCATATCAGAGAGAATATGTTGTGATAAGACTAAACCGATAATTTAAAATTGCCAAGGTTATACTCCTTCAACCATTCATCAATAAATTGTAGTGAAAATGGAAGAAAAAAATTATCTTGCCATTCTCTCCCAAATAGGGGACTCAGATTCGGACAATTCTAATCTCGTACTGCAATACTACTTATTCACTCGTTTTGTTTTTCTCTTATTTGACTGTAAACCGGTTTGACATACTGCATTGAGTGTTGAATATGTTATTTCTGTTTATATTTTCCCTCTCATTCAATTTTCCTTGTGTCGTTCTCATCAATTATCCGTTTCTCTTCTGTCCACCATCTACTGGACTGTCCTTCCGCCCCGATTGAGACCCTTTGCCACCCATGTCGCCGCACAAGCATTCAATGTCCTCGCGCCACACAAGCGGTCAGCTCGGTTGGCCCGCATGATGTGACGGCCGACAATAAAGAGCTCTTTTCCGCGTTGAGCCCACTCATTATATCCCCATCAGCGACCCGCCGCGGTGTTAATTTGACTGGCGCCGGGAGGAAACGGGCGTAAGAGGGCGCGGCAGGGCCGTCGCCTAGGGTGCAGGCGTGCTCTCGACCGAGGACCACCCGCTGCGGGAAGGGGAAGAAAGAAAGGAAGGAGGAAATGAAAGAAGGAAATAGTGGGGAATACGAAAGATGAAACTAAGAAAGAAAAAATGTATTATTTCAATTCTTTCATATTTTTTTTCGAGTTCTTTCCGATGAAAGTTGTATCGTATTTGCATTTTTCTGTGCTGTAAAGAGTTCTGGGGTACATCCTGGGGTCAAACTGGTCGGAGCGAGAAGCTGGCCATATCATCTCCTCCTAGTGCTGAGCCTAGTCATTGTGGAGCTCTACCCTCTGTGAATCGCATGGGCCCCTTCGGGGTCTGTTGCGGGACAGTTTGACTTTTTGACTTTGTAATACCTGCAGTTTATCTTTTTGGTTAGATCCTTTTGCGTATCGAGTAGGTGTCCTGACCCGACGATCATCTCCTGAGCTCGGATGATGAAGGGAAGAGACGAGAAAGAATTATGAAGTAAAGGTACCACTCTGGTTATCTTATATACTACCTCAAACGCAAATAGTAATCATATCGTTTGCGGTAGGTGCAGTGCCAGAATTTAGTAAGTCGGTAACTAAGATATTTAAATAAATTATAACTTATGTCATTTTTGATCGATCAGAATAATTTCATATTATGCGTTTTACTACTAACGGTAACTAAGTAACGTGGGTCACAATTCATCGTTCCATGATTTATTTAATTGTGAACTTATAGACATTTTGTCAATGGTGATTTCGTTCCCCAGTTGAAGTGCTAAGCACTAAAGAATGGCCTATATGTTTAACTGAAGTCACTTCATGTAGCTAGCGACGTTTAAAGTCGTAAAAGGTAGATTCCTAGAAACGACGAATTAAATTTTAATACCGCACATCGTCTTCCAGGTACATTATGTCTTGTGATAACTATGTCCAAATGAATATGTTGACGACCCGGGAATTAAACGTAGGGTACATTGCTACTCACTTCGATTCCTGGTGGTTGTCGTTTATCATATATTATCTCCATATGTATACTAGGAAGAATTAATGTATACTAAATAACTTTATTTTTCAAAACATAACACAAGTATAACTACTTGAATTTCCATTTCAAAACATCGCACTGAGAGAACAGATTTGGATGTGATACCCAATTCCAGAGGAAGGAATGGATTTCTCCTAACCTTTAGATGTGACATCCCAACTTTCGGATGAGACATCTCAACCTTAAGATGTGACATCCTAACCTTACAGTATCCGCACTATGCGATTGGTATATCATATCCAAAGATTTGGAGAAATCCTTTCCTTCCTTTGGATTAGGATCTTACATTCAAACCTAGGGTTCTCACATCCACAGTGTTTTTTTTTAGTGCGGAATTCCAAGAGTATTAGAATGATTGACAGAAACTGTTGCTCAAGCTAAAATGTTAAGGGGTTAAGAGGGCAATTCCAAATCACTTTTTTGAATTCATTGAATTAATTGCACGGTCTTTGCGTAAATGCAATCATTGTATTATTTCCAGTGAACGTGATTCTTGGAATGTCTTTCTTCAGTCAGTTTTTATAATCCATTTTATACAATGCTTAGTTTTTACTTTTATTTATTTTACAATATAATATTTTTGCAGCACAACAACAGAATTGTCATTTTCCTTGTGATGATTGATCTCTATACATGAGTTAACTATCGAAGGTTCTGCGAAAGAAAGCCAACTACGCACTTCGTTCCACGTTTTTCGTTGCCCTTTCATACTTGCGGTTCAATTCAGTTTACATTTCGTTTGTTCACCATTCCGTGACCAACTACATTCTTCAGGATCCAAGCAATTCATTCATTTTACGGTGAAAAAAGATTTTATGAGTTGTAGCAGTTGTATACAAAGGCAAGTTATCTTTTTTTTTGTGTAATTATCCAAGCTTTTCTACCCAGAGTAATAAAATTCTTGCTAGGACCTATATTTTAAAAGCGTGCTTATGTTGTATCGTAAGATAAGTATTCCACCGATGAAATAACAGATATAATCAATGTCTAAGACTGTTTCTTACTGTGGTAATGTGTGATTTGGAAAAGTATATGTTAAGTTCGATGATTTGATTCAAAAATATATATAACGACATAATCACGTTATCGAGTATCATTCCCTTTACTGACTAAAATAGTGAACTAAATTATAAACATAGATTAAAATATCCGGTAAAGTTCAGTTCAAAGATTTTTTAGTTATGTGCACATATCAGGTTCCAAAATCGAATTTAGTCTTACTAACATTTCGGATGACTAAAGTGTAACATATTTTACTTAACAAGAAATTCTGGTGAATTCTTTTTTTAATTTATTTATGTAGGATATCTTTAGACTCGAAAAAGGTGTTTAATACAATGACAATATAAGAATCTTCTACTTACTTGAAGTAGTTCCTAGATATCCGCCTGGAGGAAATAGTAAAAGTGGAATATCAGTCCTCTCAGAAAACACCTTTTGCCTTTAAACATTGGGACGACTGATTTCTTACCTGCAGGAAGAAGCCCATGATTAAGAGACGGACCCAGAGGTCGTAGAAACAGCGGTGATTTGTGATGCTTACAATGCTCCCATTAACATTTACTGTTGAGATAAGGGGTCCCAAAGCACCGGAGCAGCTGCAGTCGTAAAATGAATTAATCCAGTGACGACCCCGAGGACCTTCGTGGGCCACTCGCATATTGGGTGCGGCTGGTGACTGGCAGGTTTCCGTCTGATGTAGACCTCGTCGCGTCAGCGCCTGGGGCAGGCGACCGGAGAGGCGTCCGGGTACATTGCGGAACCTTTGGTAGTGGCGGTGAAGGGGAGACGGCGGAGGTTGTGGTGATGAAAATGATGGTGGAGATGACGAAACGTGTGGATGTCAGTGATGGAGGTAAACATTAAAGGAGGAGGTGGTGGAGGTAGTGATAGAGGAAGATTGACGAGGTAAATACGATGATGGAATGATACCTGCGGTATTAGAGAAGGTAAGACTTTGGATCGATTACAGCACTTGTTTACGTCGGGGTATTAAAATTACAGCGATGCTCGATCCATATAGTATTCGCGGAAGAAAACTGGACGAGTTTTCATCAGACACTCACGTTTCGTTTTTCCATAATTCATTGGTCTTTACATATATTATCATGGCCCCCATTTTTTATCACAATTAATGGGACTATGGTTTTCGATTAATCTTCCCAACATAATCAATCTAGGTGAATATTTGATAAAAGTAGGAACTACTTACGATTAACAACGTGAATGTGAATATGATGAGGTATTGTAACGAATGAGGAAGGTCTGTATGCGTGCTCGTAAGTCAGAATATATGATGACGATAGAGTAGTATTGCGATGGGAGTCACATCATATTTCCAAGTTTTCTGGAAGTGAACCCTTTCTGTCCCACCCACACTTACGGCGGAGGGCCTCGCAATCACGGCGTGGCGTACTCTGACGACCTCCGCCCCGCCCCATCCGTCCCGTTGCTCGGCGCCGCTCCGCGAAAGTGCCTGCCACGCCCAAAATCTCTTTGTGGCTTGTGTGTTAATTACGCGAGTCCTGCTGGCGGCACTGCTTCCACGACGTTTCTACCCCCTTCCTTGCCTCCACATCACCGGTCCTCCTTGATCTTCGACGTTTCCCACTCATTCTTCACCTCTATCACGTCTCAACCCTCACTTGCAACGTCATCACAAGTAGTGTTATTGCTACCCCAACGCATGTATCAACGATTCACTCTGGCGCTGACTCCACGGTTGCCGAAATGGCTTGGGCAACGGAGCTACTTTTTAATTCAACTTCTCAGCCGGAACGTAACAAGGTGAGCTCGCGGGTGTTAAACCTAACTCTCCGCCTCTCGTGCCTCCCCTCTTACCCCAATCCTGGCCCTTTTCCCAAACCGAGGTCGAGAAGGAGGTCCCGCACGTCACACATTCTCATACTTGGAGAGCTTTTTGTTTCTTCATCTCTGATCGTATTCTCGAGATACTGTCAGCGCGTAGGTTGATTGTTTAATGGTCATTGCAAATGCACACTCGTCTCGTTTATAGAGAAACACCTAAGGTTAATGAACTGATTTGATGGAGCATTTCTCACATGAGCTCAAGAGACGTGATTTAATCACTACTTTTAAATCTAATGAACTACATAGAAGCTTCATAATCCTAACATGATGTATTCGTAGTAATTTAATAACACTCTGCAGTTATACTACAGTTTCTTAAATTGGAATAGCAACATAAAACTTTGATGATTTCTTAGTAAAATAAAAAATACCGTGTCAGATACGTTAAAGGCTTCCAACCATTTTATTTTTAAGTTGTAGTTTCCTTAATAAAGTTTCGTATCTCTAATGAGAAGTCCATTAGGAATCACCGTTTTCGGACACTTAGAAGGCCAAGAAGTAGTCATTAATTGTACTAAATCTTGCCTTGTATCGTACTAATGATCAGTTTTTTTACATGTGCTTTCTATAGTGAATAGAAAGAACAATTTGAATGAATTTGTAGACAGTCTCTTTAACTTTTTAAATTCATGACCGCGAGAAAAAGTAAAAGATCAGGAAGATTTCAAAAGATTTGTTTAAAAAATTGAATAATTCATCAAACCCCATATTGAACAAGAGGGAAACAACTGTTGTGTTCTATATTCCCATATAGAGTATTTCGTAAGTTACGTTATGTATCTTCAGTAGAGCAAATTGAATTTGCTTGTAACTGACTGACTTGTTTTGTAGTCTCCGTAGACAAGTCCAGCGCTCCTTGTCATGCTTCTTATTCACGCTATTCATTTTCTCGAATGTTAGAGTTTGCGAGACAAGACGTGCCGCCGTCTTCTCATTCAGTATCTGCTTTTTCCCTTCCTCGCACAGCATCAAGATTTTGTTTACTCAAACACCAACTTCTTCTGTCTCACTATTCTCAGATTTACTATTTCCACTCTCACATTTCTTATTGTGCCTTCGCCACCATGAATCCATATCCTGTTTATTCACCCCATAAACCTCGGGTGGGGCACTCGTTTGTCTTCCTCCATCTCCCCTAACAACTGTCAAATGTCCATTCCACTCCATGAAAACAATTGTTCTTTATCTTTTATCATGTATATATTCTAGAGTACACACCTTGTCAAAATGACCCCCATCCCTTATCTATTCTATCTAGAACTCTCAAGCTTCACAATTAACATAACTATCTTCCTTTTCTGCCCGTATTGTCATCATCCCCATCTCATACTTTCGCCATTCCGTATACAATACGTCACTGTCAACATCACCTCGCAGTAGATCACTCCTATCACAATCTCTTCATGAGTCCTCCATCTCGGTGGCGGACTCGTGCATGCCCGGTCACAGTTCACTGGCCTGCCCCGAAGGCAGCTATTGACAGTTGCCAAGATTCATGGCATGCCTTGTTCTCATTCATTATGGACAGAGAAGGAACGCCTTCGTCACTATTCATTCATCACGATGTGTTTTAAAACATGAGCTATTGCTTCGCTCGACGACATAGATGTTTGAGTTCTTCGCGGTGTTTCAACATTAAAGAATCGATAACCGACACTGGCACTAATGCCTACTTTAATAAACGATCGTTTGTGGACAGAGAATAAGTCTTTGATGCGTGACCTCACGAACTGGCGTTTTAATACAAATTTTGTAAATGGTTCGTATTTTATTTTCTAATAATTTCTACAACTCCTTGATTATAAAATCTAAGCGTGTAAGGATCGTTCAAATACCATTGTTTATTCATTTCAGTCAATCTATATTAGCATTTTCAACCATTGTTGACATTTTTTCTATTGTCTTCATCTCCGAGATTTGTTCCAATATTATGAAGTAACATATTTAATTTTTAGAACTCTCACAAAAGTATGATAAAAATATAACACCATTAATTTCACTCTAATGGTTCCCACATATATAGACGCTTGTGTAATGTAAGTTTACCTTTCTGTAATTTCTAATCAAGGATCTTGATCAAGAGAAGATCCCAAAACACATAGGTAATATTTTTGCCATCGTATAGGGGGTACTGGGGTAAAGTGGCCAGTCAGGGTAAAGTTGCCATTGGCTTGTACTCATTGGAAATACACTAGTTTGGTGACGAAGTTATGAACTAACTCATGGAGAAGCTATTAGTGTTCTGTCAATGTACGTGCGATCAGTTAATAACATTTCCGTAGTTCTCACAATTTTTCTAATTTCTCTCGTACTGATGTATGGTAGGTGTTCAGTTATTTTCTTTTTACTTGGTTTCTCATTACTGATACAAGTTGTATTGTGACATTGCTGAAAACTCAGTCTAATTACCTTTAAAATGATGTAGCATATGACGAAATAGAATGTTCGACGTCGAAAGTAGTTGTGATTTTGTGAAATGGCGTCCAACGGGTTAAAGTGGCCACTGTAATGATGGGGCAAAGTAGCCAGGTAACGTGGTCATGTGGCCTCCGACCGCTTCTCAAGTTGAATTATTTGCTTATTTAAACATTATTCAGATTGTGATATTAACTGTAGGTTTAGAACATTTATTGAATTTTCTCTATTTTCAAAATCGAAAGTATTATTTGTAACCAGTTTTAATTTCTCTTTTATTTTAACATGTTAAATTCTAGTAAAGTTCAATAGGTTTATAACTTTATGACTGTTAAAATTTAATTTATTTATTATCATCTTTTAAGGTGTATTGTTCCATGCAATTTAGATTTGAGATAAAACGAAAAGAAAAAAAAACAATATAATAACTTAGCAAGATGGGCGTGCTACTCGTTAACATGAAGACAGTGAATTTGAATGGCAGTGAAGACAGTTAAATAAATAAGCCCATTTTTGCAGTTCTTGCGAATTAGCGAGATTGAAGAAATAATTGAATGGATAAATCAATTTCAATTTTCAATGTATAAAGTACACACATTCTTTCTCATTCCTGTCCTATTGTTATCGATTTTTTTTATTTTCGTGTAATTTTTTATAAAATTATTTTAGTGTCGTTATAAATGGTATAAGAATTTTAATTCAAGCACCAATAGTGATGCTAAATCATATAGGAGACTTGAATTGTCTTACAAAAAATGTATAAGCCTTACAAAAATAATGCAAGAGTTTTTATTTTTAGAGCGATTTTTCAGGTGATAGCGCGAGGGAGATCTCACCCCTCAAACCGGTCTGTTAGTCCCTCTGCTAACAGCCTGGACAGGGAAGAAATTTTTTTAACTAGCCTTGGAAATCTTGGGTGAGTGGGTCTCATTTGTATCCCAACCATTTCCATCATACATCAGAAACCCGAAATGCTTAGATGATGGGTTGTAGTACCAGACTGGCAATACACATTATGCAACCGGGCAGTGAGCTCAGGACATAGAGGACACATTTTTTTGCGCGTCATCGTGCATTTGTCTAATTGCCCCAAATTAGTGAGTGAGAAAGCGCAGTAACTGGTATTAGACTCGTTCTTAATGCTGTAATAGAGGGCGAAAACATGGATTCAATTGCAGTGTTTTTTGTATGCGTAAAATTTGTAGATTGTGCTGTTTATCAAGTGAGTTGTTACACGAGTAACATCGCTGTATCTTATTTATAAACTCAACAATTTGAAAATATCTTTTTTTCTCCCGTCTTATTTGACTAATTGTAAAAATCGAGGTAATATCACAAAGATGTTATTTCACTGCATGTAATTGTAATGTCAAGTTTTAACAGTTAAGTATTCCTTCAAAAAGTTTTTTGTGACCGAAGACTTTAATGAGAAGGTGAGCGACGAACCTTCACTAGGTCTCTGGTACCTGCTTCCCGCGCATGTATCTTTCAAATCAAGTTCTTCGCAGTCACAATTTTTCAATATGTAACACGTTGCAACGGATGAACAAGATTATTGTATTTTCCCCTCCAACATTATGTTAAAAGACATTTTGTAGAGTATTTTCACTTTCTATATGTGCATAAAAGCTTTCGTGAAATACTAAACAATAAATACTCGTAATCGACCAAATTAAGTAGACCACAATTTTTATTAGCACATGTCACAAGTAGACATGAACCTTTAAAAACATGCAAAACATCAAAATATTAAAGCATTATAAAACGTTTTAATGTTTTCATTTAATTTTACTTTCAACTTAAATGTGTGTTTTTAAAGTTTCATATCTACTTGTTACATGTGTTAATAACAATTGTGGTCGAATACATGTATTTATTGATTATTAATTTCCAGACAAAATGGAAGACTTTTGTGAATTACATCTACATTTATTATTATATCGAGTTTTGTACATTATATTCACCACTCGTTTGCGCTCGCTGGGGGTCTAACTCCTGTCCCCTTACCACCAAACGTTTCCAGGCTGCACCCGCGCCAAACCGTTACCTAGAGTGCAAAGCCATAGTGCTAAATTAAAATGATTCATCAATTAGACCATCCTACGCATAGTCCACTCGGTTAAATTAAATCTAACAGAGTAAACAGTAATAAATACATAGTAAAATGTTTCCAAAAGAATTCTCAATATTGAAAAAGGTCATTAGCAATACATTACAGTTTCGAATTTCGATAAAAGCTTGCTTCTGTATTTTCCTTTCTTTTTGTGCTAAGCTATCGAAAGAACATTATTTCGACGAATCAACTACATCATCGATTTAGAGCGTGTTCCTCAATAATTCCAATTGGAGTTCTTCAATCCATGTTACGATAGAATTTCTATTACAACCAATGTCGGTATCAACTCGACAAAATACGCCTCAATAATGAAAAGTATCATTATTTGGAACCAATTTCAGGTTAAATCATATCTTCACGTGACAAACATTTAAACTAACATTCACAGACCGATAAAAAACGAATTGTAATAACCAATCTTTCAGTGAAAAAAATTATGTATTTAATAAATATTTTTTAAAATAAAACAAATGTAAATAGAATATAAAACGTAAAGTGTATTGTTACATTGAATATGAATTCAAATACACATTTAATTCCAGATCGATGGAAAGTAGTGCTACTGACGACTTCATTATTTCTATGTAAACTCGAAAATAGACTCTCGAAAACGTTATGAAGGTAATGAAATATATAGATGTTATAATTACAAATATATATATTATAATTTTTTCTGGGGTCGAAAGTGCTTAAGTATATTTTTGTATAATAATAGTATGATGTGATCAGTCATTAAAAGGAAATTGAAATATTATACAGTATTATCTGGATGGTTCGGTCTTATCGGTATCATATGTAAATCGACAAAAAATATTTCTTCCTTTTAGAAGAAACCGTCTTCAGTTGACGGCTAGTATTACCTTCTCTTCCAGGAACCTGGACTCATTGATATGTACCATGTGATTACATATTTTTGCTCCCGAAATCTCTTGAATAACATGGAAGTGGTGGGAAAAGAAGTGTTAGCTTTTGATATTATGTCCGTTATCTTCCTCTCTGTGGTTAAAACCTATCGTCTTGGAATTGTCAGCAGAGAGCGCCGTCATCTGTTAAGAATCGCGGTTTGAGACAAGGCGTGAATTACAATACTTCTCCACTGCTGTACTAATACTGGGAAAGTCGCTGTGCGATCCGTGACTGCCATGCGGTAAAAGTGTATGCCCTCTCTTGTTGACGTTCCACATTTATGTTCCTAGTAGTCCAAGTATACGACCATCTGCTTCCTCTAACGACATGTACGCGGCACAGTGTGAATCTTTCGTTCCATGAGTGGTAAATTGGATGGTGTAAACAGATTCATACAGCCTTAACAGAAACTTCTTTCTCCAATTCATTAATTCTTACGGGATCGACGGACATGTAAGATGGGACGTAGCAAAAAATCCTCTCCGAGATCACGTCGAAAGATTCCAAGTGAAGTTCGTAACCATAAAGCTTTTCAAAAAACTACAGCTCTTCTCGATTGTGTAGTATGTAAAATACCATCTCTCCGAAACGGTACATACGAGTCATAAGTTTTTGCTGAAACGCAGTTTTTATTGTCCAGCAAATCATCATTCAGCATACTAATTTGGTCATAGGAGAATTATAAAGTAGCAAATGCTTTCCTTGTCATAAAATCTATATAAAACGTGTATTACTTGTATGTCGAAGCAATCAGCCGCCATAATTGTTTAGATCTCTTAATCACTGAACATTTTATGATACCCTTAAAAATAATATGTCTCGGGAAACCTTAGTTTTGCTTTATATTGCATTTTTACCTGAGGTATTACTTGTGTGAATTTTATGATTCTATACAAATATTCTTTCTCAAATTGTAGACGATATCTAATAAAAATTATTTACAATAAATAAAATTTAACGGTATTTTAGAAACGCTGACAATATTTATCTACTCAGTGTTTCAGTCAGGATTTTAACCTTCTTCAGGCTTAAATAATTCTGTTAATTACTAATGGTGGTTTGATATTGTTGGAGTGTAGTGTATTTACATTACCTTCTTTTCAGCGAATTAACAAATAACAAAACTTTAAAAAACATATTTGTTTTCACTCAAAATCTACAAGACGGATTGAAAAGAATCATGTAGGGTCTTATTCATTAAGAGCTAAGAAGAAGATGTAAGCTCAGTAGTTAAAGAAAAAGTAATGTAATTGATTTTTATGTAAGATCATCGGTTATTTTGTTTTTGAGTTTCAAACTCGAGAGCGTGTCTGACAGTAGCTGCATATATAAATACAATGTTCCTCGTTTAATATTGTTGGATTTCAAATATAGTATCAAAGTTCCCATGGACCATGTTGCAAACGGTGATATTATGTACGTTATCATACGCTGTATGTTAGTTTTTTTGACTATAAGTTTGTTTAGGAGTATCCCACTTCATGAAAATAATCACATTGTATTTGCAAGACAAAATTTATGAAGTATCTTGGTGGCTTAGTGGACACTAATTTCTAAATCTTGTTGAAAAGGAATGTTTTTTGACAACTAAATGTTTTTTCTGGAAATTTGCTTTCATTTTTTTTCTGGATAATATTATGTCTAAGAATAATTATGGACGCTTATTTTCATGATGTATGATATATTTGATGTAACGATATATTATTATAGTGTTGAGTAATTAGATGGTCTTGTTAGGAATTTAACTGTGTTCGCATTGGAGTTTTTTTTATTAAGAAGAAGATGAATTGAATTTTTGTGGTTTATACCCGTGTAATCTGACGTGGATATGTCCATAAAACTGACTCACATATAATTATCCATCCTCATGTCCATTGCACATACTTGTATTCCGTGAGTAGCAGATCGAAGACTTTAATAATTATAGACTCGTACAATTTAGTTCTTTCATTACAAACTAGTTACTAACGCCTTCAAAAGCTTGTAATGACACTTTTTATAACGATTTTATATTCGTTCACTTCTGCCGGGGTGAAAATTAATGCTAGACCTTGTCTCGTAGTGTCTTTTAATGCTTCATAATTGGCACCAACGGAAAGAAAAAAAACCTTTCATTTTACTTTCACTGACAGACTGCAACTACACTTCTCTTTTTATATTTGAACTCGTTCATTGTTCTCTTTCACTAATAAATAGGATCATTAGTTTCACCGAGTTCCATAAAATTGAATCATACAGAAATCACTATTTTATAGTCACACAGAAAATGTCATCTGTAATGGAATCTTTGGCTTTGAGTTTAAAATATGTATTAATATTAATTTGAAAATATGTAACAAATAATTGCCGTGTACAATTAATTAAATATATTAAGATTATTTTCATTTTGGGACTCATTAAAATATCACATTTGAATTATATTGATTTACACTTATGGATCACATACGGAGATAAATTTTTCAGTAAACTTTTCCTAGATTTTGACAAAAATAGGATGAAGTAACACTCTAGCATATTTACAATTAATACTAAATAATATTTACCAGAATGTTATGAGAAATAGTACACCAGCCTAGGTATAATATTTTGCGGAAAATATACCCGTAAATAGTGACCAGAAAAATTCGAACGTTGAGCAAGATTTACCACGTGTACTAGGTAATTCTTGCATTTCAACTCCTAATTAACATTCTTAAATTCCAGTTGAGTTTTTAAGTTTCAAGGTCTTAAGGGTATTTCAAGATCTTAGCCATCATTTATTACAAGTGTTGAAGGTTTCTATCTTAATTTAATTTCATCGTGTAATTTTAGAGTAACTAACAGCGTGTTTGTGCAACTGAAATATATTAAAAATACTTCAAATTTTAATTTTTCGTTCGATCTTGTATCTGGACAATTTTTATTAATTAAAAAACCAAAACCTTGCATATTTCAATTACATTACGAATGTAGACGTAAACTTTGCGAAAAAATCTTCAGACCTCCGTTATGATATATTTATCCGTAATGGATAAACCATTAACCAAATTCATGAGTTTTATGTTGTTAGATTCTCTATGGATTTTTTACTATTCATTTTTGTGGACATAATTGAAATTTTTTCCCCGTTATCTTGGTAATATCTCGCTTGAAGCCTTGGTGATTTTAATAGAATGAAGTCTTATCCGCCAATAATAAATCTGCACCAATAACAAGAAATTTTGATTCAGGGTTGTCCAAGCACTTCTCAGAATTGAAAATATTTTTAAAATCCCTAAATTAAGCTACATTTTTGTCACATGAAATAAAAAAACGTTTAGGTGACAAATGGAACTTTCTTTTATGTCCCATACAGTTAGCGATACCATACAATAATTAATTAGTAAAGTATGGATACTTGGCAGCATATTGATTGGTATATGAACAATAAATTGAATTATTCTGGTATAGTATCACCAATCTTTGTTATTCTTATAAATTAAAGCGAAAGTTTTTTCGCTGATGTAGTCAGCATCTTCAGGCATTCAGAAGAATATTTTGGCAAATGCGTTCGTTTATGGCTGGATGCAGTACAAAAGAGCGCATTTGCTTTTATGGCTGGTCAACGGGGTAAATATAATAATAATAATAATAATTAAAAAATGAATTGCCTTTAATACGTGCCGAGGCTTAAGCCAACAGGTCTGCTCTTCAACCTGACCACCATCAGTGATGACTACGTCAATATTTCATTCGTACATACATTAGAATACAATACATTTAACATACAAACACAATAATTTAAAATTAATTTCTTGATATTAAGAAAATATGGATAATAAATAGTGTTATAGGACAGACGAGCAGAGGGGAATGTTATCACTCCGTTTTATCTCTCGATCGAAACCTGCAATCCCTTATTTCGCATCTCCTATGAAACATAAAGACACACACTCTTTAACGGCGAACTTTGCTCTTCAGTACTGACTTTACTAGACTTGTGTTTTGTACATGAAATACATTTCTTTTTACGAGAGCAATGCAAGTATAAATTTAAATGAGTTTCTAATGAAATTAATTCGGCCTGAAGATGCTTTGTTGATCTAAATCTGCAGTTGCTTGCAACGTCCTTGATGCCTCCGTTCTACATACGCGGACACACGTACACATATGCGAGTGGATCTCCTTGACCGGGTGAACAGCAGCCAATCAGCTCTCTCGCATCTCGAATCATCACCCCTCTCCGCGCGCTTCGGAAATTTCCCTCCATCATATGGTTCTTTAGATACGCCTCTTTCAGTGTCACACAATGTGGGGCAAAAAACGAGAACTAGCTGCTTAGGTGTTTGCTTTATAAAACAAACATATCTAAAATGAGGATTTGGGATAGATTTCGATATTTTAATTTCTTTGTACAGCCTCACCCGAACCCCTGAGATTTTAAATATTTCTTTTTGTATTAGTTAATTGTGAACAATTTTTATAATGCGTTTTAGAAGACTCCTAATATTTTAGTAGGACTTTTGTTAAGAAAATCCGTGTCGGATGCGAAATAATACAGTATTTTTATTGTGATGAATATAATTTATTTTTTAACTTTAAAGTGTATGGAAATGATTGAACAAACGTAATGAATCATATGATCTTCGTGTTATTGGTGATTTATCAGAACGGCAATTTCTGATTGATGTCACGCTTCCGGTATGGTTGTGACATGATAGAGTGGCGCACATACGATAGACGTACATATGTTTTTAATTGTGATTTTTTATTATCTACCCATTAATTACCAAAAATTAATTAACGATGGGGGTTATTGTTCTCGATGCGCTAAAATTGGTAAACCCCGCAACTTTCGAACGTGAGACTTCAATTTTTTTTATTTGTTAGTGTTCTGATGCCTTCTTTCTTTCTATAGATATAAGAATGTTTACTACATTTTAAGATAATGAACATTTTAGGATACAAATCATGTTATGTGAACTCTTTTGAAATATTTTATTCATGCGAACCTCAAGAATTAATCTGGATATCCATATGACCGAGCATTTTCTACTTTATCAGTTGTAAGGACTTATTTTTAATTATTGATGTACGTATGTGTTACTAATTTGTAATTCGCTTCTGTTAATGTCAAGGATTAGTGAGAATATCAGGGACTAAACTATAAGTGCACATCATTCATCACCTACGGTAGGTTCATTTCACTCTCCGAAGGTTTCATCACCTTCTGTAAGTAATTTGCTATGATCTATACGAGAAAACATTATTTAAAATGCTCATTATTCCAGCTACGTAGTTTTGATTGATGCGGAATAGAGGTATATCATTGCCATTAAATTCTGATATATTAATCGTAGGTTTCACCTGAAATCTATTTGCCTCTTTTGTTAATTCGATATCCATTTTCTTTAAAAACTACTACGGGAATTATCAGAAAATAAACGGTAGTAATCTACCTCCAAAAATGTTTCCCTATTATTCATTCACTCTTAGACTTAAAACTCGCATTTTGAAATATGTATTGCTATGTCTGTTCGAGAAAACTGACTGATTCTCTGGAAATAAAGAGAAAATTTTGATTTAAACGTGTTTCAAAGGTTTGCGACTGAAATATCCGAAACCGATCACAACGGTGTTGAAAGGCGGTCTGTGACATATCAATCGCTACGTTTGCCTCGTTGACGGTAAACTTAACTTAGAACGTTTTGTGATTAGGACGCTCTTTGTATTGTTTACAGAGAGTAGAAAACTATGTCACAAAAATGGAATTAAATAGAGAGAATTTTCGTTCAATGATTTTCTACGAATTTCGACGTTGATTATTATCTTAACACCAGTGCACCAATCAATTTTTTTCGAATTTTCATCGTGAAGTGCTACCCAATATCACAACTAATCCCTGGTTTAGTCAGTGGCTGTCGTTCCTTGACGGACAAATTTAAAGAAGGTCGTCAAAAATCGGTTATGCCATAAAATATTTGTTTTTACTAAAAACCTCGAAACCTAAAGGTTCTGAATGTATTAACTGCAATTTGATGACTTCAATCGACCGCCATCTGTCAAGAACTTCATGTACAATATACTATAATAAAATAGAAAATAGCGTATTGGTTTGTATTCAAATTTATGATCTTGTATTAAAATTATCTGGATCAGGTCCATTACCAACCCTATGCAATACGATTGTGTACGATTCGGTTCAATCCGTTCAATCCGTTCAATAGTTTTTTAGTCATGCAACTTCAAACAAAATTTTATGTAAAAATCTTTGGGTGAAGAGGTGGCATATTGCAAGGACACGTGTAATGAATAGGAAACATACCGTGGTTACGAATTCTATACGTGTTCTGCGCTGTCGGTAAAGGTAAATACTTGTTACACCAAAATATAGTGACAAAGTACCAAAGGGTAAGACATTGAAGAGAGAGAGAAATATGATTTAAAAATCCAGTATTCTACACATTTCTATTAATGGGAGACTCTGGGGACTCTTAGTTGAGACTTATCTCTGTAAGATAATTGATATTGGTCTGTATGAATGGCAATTTAAGAAATAATATTTGATGTTGGTTCTCAGATACTGAGCTATAAGGCGACAACGTTTTTTCACCGCCACCTCTGACTTGGATTTCATTTTCTTTTATTCTATAAGTGAGCAAGATTGGTTTCGTTTCCTGCGGATAGATGCAGTGTGGCATGGGAAGGGGTGAGCACACGAACTACGCTGTTGCGCTTTGTCCACGTATATTGCGCGCAGCTCAGATATTCTGCGTTCTCCAAACCTCTACTTTGACTCCACCGCCACCGCCGTGCCCTGTGGGAAGGGCGCGGCGCTAGGTGTTCGGGTGGCTTCTGTCGGGTGAGGGTCACTTCAGTCATGCCCCAATGCACTCCAACTTTGGCTACGAGCGAACGGACCAGAATAACGATCAAGGACTCTTACAATATCTGAAACCAAATATGTGCATTTTTTATCGATTTATCATGAGCAATTTTCTTTTCAACTTCCACAAAAAATATACTTCATTTTCAATTACCAGAAAATATCGGAAAATTTGTCGTAAGAAACAATGCTTGTGATATAACATAATGACTCCTAATTATATCTCATTGATACACATTAATTGATAATAATAATGATGTCTATTTGATTATTGTCTCATGATATTTAATGATTTCGATTCCCGACGAAGATAGGAAAATTTGTAGCTTTCCACTTCGATGTCCCTCTCGTTCTTCTATCCAGCTCCAACTACTCCTATTATCACTAACTCTTATTATAACTAACGACTCCTATTAACACCTCCAAGTGGGTCAAGTAGTTGATAAATCCAACTAACCGGCCCACCTGCTAACAACAGCCCTACTACCAACCTCCTACCTATCGTCTCATGTAGATAAGCTTCAGTAGCACGTTATATTTCCCATTTACAAATAATAAAATAAAAAATTGATATTCAAAACTCACTCCTAATAAATGATTGTTATATGTTTGTCCATTTCCTGAATTTACGAGAATGAAACGACTTGTCGAGAAAATTTTTGGTAAAAACTCAATTACAACTTTCCTAGGCTTTCTTGAAAGGTTTGAATAATTTAAAATAAATAAACCTCTTAATTATGTGCAAATAAAATCTCTCATAATTATAATGAAATTCAACAAAATACTTGTTCTTTAGCGCATTGCGATTCTCTTTACTCTCAGAGATGCATTGACACGATGAGGGAGATGTGAATGATAATGAATGAATGAATGAATGAATGAATGAATGAATTACTCCCTTTCCTCTGCCACCTTCTTTATTTTATTTTATTTGGTCTCAAAGATTATGTTGTATGGTTTATTTTTATGTAAATAAAGATATTCAAGGTAAGAGATGACATGTGCCTTAAAGACACCTCAAAATAAGGAAACTTTATTATTATTAGTACTACTATTATTATATTAACAGGAACATTCCTTTATTTAGAGGCACATTCTCCTATTTTACCTACAATGAGCAGTGTTTTATCTTTTCTATTTTTCTATTGAGCAGTGTCTTGACTTAGCTATTTTATTTCGGGAGTGTAAATCATGGAAGACAAGAAAATATAATATATGAAGTAATTATACGTTAAAATATACAACCGTTTTATTGGAATAAATTGATAAAAGCAGTTGCAAAGCAACATGTTCTTTATCATGAATTTTACCTTCCCATCTTAGAAACGCAAATCAAATGTAATGAATATTTTTTTGTTTGTGACGAGTTTCTCGCAATTTTGATCAAGTAAATGAAATATAATCTAATATATTTTTCTAACACACTTCATATGCCAATACTCTCAATCTCCTAAATGGTCGCAGTATCTTCCGCAGAGGCGGATTTAAAAGTTTGGCGCTCCTAGGCAGTAATAAATACAGAGTCCTTTGAGAGCAGATATTATATACATACATTTTAAATATTTATATAATATATAAACACAGTAATAATTACATTTTTGTTTATTTTTTATTCTTATTTACTAGTATAAGGTACAAAGTAGCATAAAAAAATATAACTATCGAAAAAACTAAAGTACACCTATCTAAAAAAACTTATAACTTTTTTTAAATTCGTAGGTAATATTTGCTGATCCAACAAAATCTTGAGATTCATTTTTAGATAACATTTAAAAAGAGCAACACATATTTAGGAAACAAACTTTTTTACAAATCACATAATTCCATTCCTTTCTTTTTGCGCCTCTAGGCTATTGCCTATGCCTAAATCAGCCTCTGACCTTCCGGTTGAACGATAGACTTGGAACTTTCACTGTAGACTTGGATCGTAGTGAAAAGAGGGTGGTACTGAGGTCATCATTACACGAGTCGTAAAACTTAACTGACTATTAACCAACGTATTCATTACGAAAGTTTTTTCTTACAATAGCTCATCCTTCATTACAGTGAAATATGGAGAAATAACTTGATAGATATTGCTTATGATTATTGTTTTATCTTTAACTTGAATGTGGAAAGTACATTCTCCTCCTGATTCCTCACAGGTTTTCATTAGTTTGAATAAGTAAATTCCCGCGAATACTTGCAATACCAGAAGCATGTAACACTGCTACCGAAAATATTTCAGAAATGAAAATACATCACTGTTATTTTCTATAGTGGAAATATAATATATAGAAGATTGTTCAAACGTTTACCAAAAAGTGTAAATGATGCAATATAATACGATGATGCGTGACAATAAAAATATTGTATGTATGGTATACTATTTCACGTGAATTCTTAAAATGATATAGATTTAAGAAATTCTAAGACACCTAGCATTTTAGAAGCATAACTCTCTCTACTAGACGTATTTCTCAGAAACTGAGAATAAACGACATCGAAAGGATGTATTTCATTATTATTGAATACGTTTGTAATTCGTTTTCCTCTGCGTTTACGTGGATTAATATTCTTGTGCTCATCAAAGTTCTTGGGCTCATGATTTTAGTGTATACCTTATCACGAACCCCACCCCACTCTTTGTCCACGCACGATTATTTCCAAAGAAATCATTTGTGCCCTATGGGTGTCATGATCTCCCTCTGCACTACCGTTCCAATTACTGACACAAATATTTAGCCGATAAAAGACCTCCGTTTCTCTCTCCTGAGATTGACCTGTTGTGGTTCATATAGTAATTTAGCGAATAGGTAGGGCGTCGGCAAGGCATGCCGACTGACGCCTTGGTCTAACCGAGCCTTGAAGCGTGACTGACCAGTCCCGTTGGGGGGACCGCGGCGTGCCGAC
This sequence comes from Laupala kohalensis, assembly GCA_002313205.1. Lineage (NCBI taxonomy): Eukaryota > Metazoa > Arthropoda > Insecta > Orthoptera > Trigonidiidae > Laupala > Laupala kohalensis. The sequence continues at coordinate 334,475 of NNCF01127001.1, read as the reverse complement.
GCTCGGCGCCGGGCTTCTACCCCCGCCTCTCACGTAGCAACCAGCCTCGCCACCTACTCTTCGCACCGTACAAAAACCCCCAAGGACGCCGACTAGATGCACGTCTAAGCCACTGATTACTAATTCTTACCTAATAAACTACATTTTCGAGATTTAAGGGAGACAATGGAATTTGCTCATCTAGGCGCTTCCAAGAGACGGATATAGTTCTTTTTTTGTTCCTAGGTGCTGGAACCTAAATGAAAATGATTTACCATTTTTCAGTTAGTTTCAGTTAGCAGTTTTGGAACAATAATAGCACTTAGTTACTGCATGGGAGAAGAAACAGATTATACGAAATCTTATATCAGATAAATTTTTTTTCGTGTAATTTTTTGTAATAATTAGGAAAAAGTTTGAATAATAATTAGGAAAGTTTCATATCTTCAAATAATAATCAAAATATGGAGATTGGATCAAAATGGAATATGTAAGATGTACAAATTGTTTGAAAAGTTCAGTACTGCAAAAATACAGCTCCTGTGTCCAGAAAGGAGGTCCCGCGATCAAATCACGGTGTGTGACCATTTTCACCTCTGTGGATGATGCTAGAATTAGAATGGTACAAGATAGTCTTCATAGGAATTTACTAAATATTTCTACCTATCTTTATAAAAAACTACTTACAAGGGTTGTTTTAGCCACATTCATATGGATCTATAAAATGAACTTACTTCTCAAATAGTATCATGGGACGCGGCGAAATATAACTTATATTTCAAATTTTATTCATTTCACTAAATAAATCCTAAATATGGATTGAGTCTAGGGATGAAAAACAATTATTCCTCCAAAAGCTATTTTTAACTCCAGACATTGAATAAACTTCATAAGCTACCATGTAAATCTAAGTTATTGAAGTGCATCGCAAATCTACGTAAAGAATGGTGAATAAACCATATAGTGAGTGTTGTGAAGCGTACCCGACCATGTCAACACATGTGTTTTCGCAATTGACTGATCTTCGTGCAATGTTTCACTACAAATACCACCATAACATTGACATAATTGAGAATGGAGCGTGGGTTAATTGACCATTTGAAAAGATAGGTAAAAATCTCAGATTGGTAACTCTCAGAAAGTAAGGTGCAGTAAAAAGAAAACGTTTTCAAAGATAGTTATATATTCTAAAAATGTACGTTCAACATAAAAACAAACATTTTAATAAAAAATCTAAACTTTCAAACTAGTATAATTATTTCTCCTTTTTCATTTTAATATTACATTTTCTCTTGATATCACATCTGTTAATAACACATTTATTTTAAATACATTTTAATATAAACCATTATTAGAAATGGTACATTTAACAATGTTTCTCATACCCATGAAAATACATTTCAATATATCTTACTCATTCAGAGCCACTCAAATTTAGAAATACTTTAAATAATTGTACTGTACGTGCAAATATATGAGGACAATTTGAAAATAGAATCTAATCAATTTCAAAATTTCGTGATAAAAAATTAAGCAAAGAGAAAAAAATCGTAAATTCTTTTAGTCTCTTATATCTAGGTCAACCGTAACTTCTCTTCAGAATTTGTTTGCTCACGTTTCACCGTACTTTTGTCGTCCCCTCTTCACCTTCCTTCCTCATTCCTTGACCATGCACAGTCGGGAGTTCTGCTGCGTGCTTCGTCAAGCGCTTCGTTCCTCTCACCGCGGCACGGCGCTGCGCTGACGAAAGACTTTCGTGACCAAAACCACTCCGAAAGTGAAATGATTAATGATTTACAATTGCCTCGCTTGTTTCAATGATATGGCTTCAATGAAGGAGCCGAATGTCGTTGTAAAGAATATCCTTGCTTGTAAATCTGTCTAACTGCATGGTAATAAAATGTTATATTCTTCTAAGAAAATACAGGAGAATAAATATAGGATAACTCGTTATCAGATTCTGTTTTATGCCTATAAAAACCATAGACTATAAACTAGAAATAATATATACGATCTTCTCAGATAATCGTATAGTTCGTTTCTAGTTCTCTGATACATTCCGATTGTATTGGATTCCTCATTTTACTTTCTAACGATATCGGACAAGAAGAATATTAAAAAGTGAAATATCTCTTCTATTTTGATGAGAAATATCGTTGAACAAACTTTTTCATGGTCTCTGACAACTTTTTCAATTCTATTTGTATGAGCATCGTATTTAATTTTTACATTCCATATTGTTTACAGATTAGCAGAATTACTATCTTTTTTTATAGTAATTCTTTTTATAGTTTATTAATCGTGATATGTAATCTGTAAATTTATTGAATAAATAATGAAAAATTTGAAGAAATTTTGAAAGAAAAAAAGAAGGAATTGGAACGTGCAAAATATGTGTATCAAAATTCTAATGACTATATTTAATCTACCTCACGGTCACACTTAATTGCATAGGTTAAATGAATGACTTGCCCCGACATCAGTCACTCTACTTTCCTTAATATGTAAATAATATACGAGTGAGTTCCCTTTAATTGCTTTAGCAATCCAAAACTTTTCTATCATCGTTCGGATGTTTGAGCGTAACACCTGTGCTGGTAACACTCGCTGCCAGACTACGAACCCGGTCACACCCAGAGTGCTACACTTACTGAAAGTGGCGGCTGCGGAGCTGCCCCAAGCCAAATCACTCACTCACTGTCTCTCACTGTGTTTGTTTAAGAGTGTAATAAGGACTGCCCTTACTCGGTTACCGCTCGCTGTCTTGCTGGGCTCTCATCAACATAAGTGTGTTAAGCATATTCCGTCGCTTCCAGCGAGAAATGATTTGAGATCGAACACATGATTATAAGCTCCGAGATGATTCCGCAGAACCCGAAATCTCCATAATAATGTTTGGTCGTCGCTCTTTTGTTTATAGAGTAGCAATAGATGCAGAAAAAGAGGATATAAGCAATCATTGCTTAATATGGGTTCCATGTTATTGTCTAATCTCAAGAGAGAGAAATTCTAGTTATTGGTGAAATGGTTCTTCGACAGTGTTCTTTCAGAATTTTTCAGGTGCTCACAAAAGCTGATAACCATAAAATTCTGAATGCAGGTATTAAATACGTTGTATGGAAAATGATTCGATTTACATCATCACTCAAATATGTTTAAGATAAAATAAGACACAATTTTAAGTGGGGTGGAAGAGAATGACCTTGTTATGGCTCCAAATTTGAAAACTCTATTCCAAAAGAGTTAGAAGATTGATTTTAATGGTAACAATGTGAAGCGCAATTCTTTAAATTCATTAACGATTCATATTGAAATTCGTGTCAGAAATTAACAGTTTTATTTCATAACAATATTTCATTTTGAATTGTATTTAATTTGTAGTAGAATTAACGATTTGAACGTAAATTATTTATGCGTAAATAATAATTTGATAAACAGAGACATATCACTTCATGTACTTTAGTTTGATTCAAAGACATACAGTTAAATGATTACTGTACTCAAGGAACCATTTGATTCCCGATGTTATTGTAAAATATACGAGAATGCTTCTATTTGCCGCATAATCTTTTACGAGAGCGTTTTATATCTAGAGGCACGTTTTCAGCTCGGGGTTATTGTGGACTAGATATTGTTATATTGAACAACACAAGATAATATGATTTAAAAATAGGTCTCATTAAAATTAAATAAAATGTTAATAACTGATTTATTATAGTATATCAAATAATTTGTCTTGACAATAGTTGTTGCTGATACATAAAACAATACATGGAAATTTTTTCCTTCTTCAAGTTAGGATATTTTTCATTCTTACATCGTTGTAAGATAAAAATTATCCAAAAATTAAAAAAAATGTAAATGAACATAAACGTATTCGAGTTCAAATCGAATTCAGTATCTCAGTATTTCGTAAGCAATATTTCATTGGGTTTTGAATAATGACTGCAAAAGTTATTTCATTTTCTAGTACCATTCTTGTGTGTAACCCCATTCATTATTATCCCGAGCTGTATTACACACAACGAAATATGATGCAAATGAGTCAGGAGATAAAGATAAACCTCCGAAGAAAATTAGAAATTTTGTAAACATCAGCAAATAAAAAATGTTTACATTTTCAATACGTAGGTTATCTAAAACAGTTTTCCCATCTCCGGTAGTATAATTTTCCTCCGCCCTCGTTTTGGAAAACAGATCGCGTCTGATTTTCCCTGGATGTTCAGAGAAATTTACGGTGGGTAACATTCTCCCATACCGGCTTCCTTTTGTCCTACTTTGACTAAAGAATGGATGCAGGTGCTCTTTGTAACTTGATCCCCCAAACGTCATGTGATCCGGGAAACCTCTCTCTTTGGTGAACCTCCGCTTCTGTTAGTCCTTGTAACCATTGGCACAGAAGTCGATGATGAAGAGAGATCAAGACAGATTTTTTTGTTTCACCTGTCATAAGCTACAAGAATTGCGTTTATTGTAGTGTATGTTTGTATTTTACAAATAATGTCATTTACAAAAATTACACAATTCTTGAAAAAGGAAATGTACTTTGTCCGATAGGACGTACGTAAAAAGATGTTTCATGAATAGATAATATCATAGAAAGTCTTTCCGAGATCTTAAGATTTGTGACGATATGTAATGTGATGCATATATTATTGAATATCGTATATCTCATTTTTTAACTATGTATATCAAGACAATACTCTTCATATGGTTTATTTAAAATAATTTTTATTTAGAATAAAAGTCTGTTATTTTCTCCTATTTTAACACTCGAATGTATGTGTATTTAATCATGTAACTACGCAAATATCACTCCACAAATTGTAACTTGTTATCATAAAACATTGAAATAACGTTGTGATGTAAATATCTGAAACTATTTATCGACTTTTTATTAATAATTTAAAAACCATTTCAGTGTTTTCCAGTGAGGTCATTTGTAAAGAAAATACCGTATCTTGTGTTATTTCAGCTATTCCGTATTGCTACCACAAATTTTGTTGTATATTCATAACTGCCCAAGTTTCTGAGCAGTCTAATTATTAAGATATTAATAACAATTTAATTTAACGTTAACGTGATAAAGGAAACTGAAGAATGGTGGAACCGTTCATAGTTCTAACCCTAAACAAGTAGAACTTCACTCGAGACAGCTCGCTCACCATTTCAGGCAGAAGTGATTAAGAATTTTTTTCTCTTTAAAATAACACTTTTTGAATACGCGAAAATTTAATGAAAATTTTTTATCTACGTCTTTTTGACTGTTAATACACAATTCTTTGAGCCGCACTGTAATTAATGTATTTTATTGCTAATTGNGGGGGGGGAGGTTAAGGGGGCTATAGGCGCCTCCCCCCCTCATTTGACCTGATCTCTTAACAGATAAAATTGAAGTTGATAAATGGCATACTTTGTAAAACTGTTACCAGATTAATAATTGTTATTAGTTATAATTATTAGTGTTATAAATAATACCTAATTAGTAAAATTAATAATAAAATATTTACAAAATTAATAATAACATGTTAATTAAACTAATAACAACATGTAAATAACTTTAATGAATGATTGGTATTGTTATTAATAATACAATATTTATTTAATGCATTTCATTTAATGTTAATTTATAAAATTTGTGTTGTAAAACCATAATTTTGAACGATAAATGGTCCCCGGTTAGCCCCCCCCCCNATTACGGTGTAGATCCGCCACTGCTTAGCATGACATTTATGAGCGAGATTCATGGGTCATTTAAAATTCATTTATTCTCACATAAATTGAAATAATTTTTATTGTAATCTATGATTTAGTATTATATTCATATAACTAAACAACACAAGTGAGATACAAAAAAAATCTCAATTGAGTTAAATGCCTTTGTCCATAACTCCCTGACACTGGGTTACTAAAATGAAAAGGTTTCTTGATGTACGTAAAAGTGATGTTCAAATGGTCATTGACAAGGTTTTTGTGCTTTGTACAACCCTGTGCCCCTCAAATGGGCGTGGATGGATTGATACTGTTCGTGGTTTGCGGTTCCTTGAACTGAATACGCGACCCGTACTTCACTAATAGGAGACAATGTAAGTGTCCTGAGACATAGTAAATTTAACAGGTTCAAGTGGAGAACAGGAAAAATTATAGCGGGCTGCAATGATTTTTATTATAACTTGACTTTGAAAAAAGTCTCAGTGCTAACTTCTGTCATCAGTCCGGCAATGAGGGATGTATTCCTGAAACTAGGGAAATTTCGTCCAGTTCACTTTATATTTCAGAATTAGATGTGTATTACTTACAATCATGAAGTAAAAATTGGTATCACTGAACTTCTCAGTTGTGTTTAAGTATATAGGATGTATGTTATCTGAAGAAGAAACACAAAAAAATATGGAAACTGGGATCGGTTAAATAAAGGACGAGTTATCATGATAATGAAGTTGTTTTTGGAGTTCATAAGGAAGGGGGTTCACTAAATAAAAAATAAAATATTTGCTGTAGTCAGGAAATCAATGAAATTGTATTCACGTTAACATAGCGGCGATAAAAATCTTTCGATGTTTCGATGAAGCAATAGAATTCACAAAGATCGAGCATTGTTAATGGTCTCCACTTGACGTTGTACTAGAACCCATTCATTCCATTACATACAAAAGCCATCTATTGAATTGCCATTACAACGTACTATATATGTAAAATAGACGATTTAATAAACGCATCGTGGCTCCAGAGTAACAATTTAAATCGTATTAACCCTATATAAAACTACCTAACTCGTACTCCATGGGCTTAATGATAGCTCAGTGAGTCGTGTTGCAAGGGTTTGATTTCTACCTTCTGCTGGCAGTAAGACGGAGACCCACGAATCAAGACTACATCCTCTGCACAAAATGTTTACACTCGGCCAACGCTCTGATAATGTGCGTACATGCACAAAGAATTTCATCTTTTTCGGTCGTAAAATTAGCATATACATTACGTGTTCTGTATAAAAAATGTTGCTTTCACACCTTTAAGAAATATAGGGTTATAAATTATAGAGAAGGATAAAGAAGATAATCTTAGTCTCTTGAGTGCGTCAGCCTTTGTATCCGTCTTCTATACAACGGTGTTTCATATCTTATAAATTTACCGATATATTTTATCTTAGCCATTATCTTGTTCATTGTATCAGTGGTGTGAGAGGAATTTAGAACCCATTATTATATTGTATTACATCTATCCCGAACGCTGGATGAATTATACTGTGTCTGAAAATTTTGGTGTCTGCGTATGTGAAGCATATCGCAACCGGTTCGGGTTCTTTAGTTCTTAAGCAAGTGCTGGGTCCACCTACAAGTTGTCGAGTCAACAAGTATCTCTTGCTCTGGTACTGAAGAATGGCGTAAATTTTATGCCCTGTAGCTAAATAACGCAACATAACTCACCAACTTATCAGCAGAGATTGTCATTTGATCTGATATTGAGGGGTTTTATCATACGAATAAACTTTAATCTTAAGATCAGCACAAGTCCTACATTTTATGTAGCATTCACTATCGAACGTAAGATTAATGAGGAAATAATCTATCTTCAGCATATTCAATCACGCTCATAGCTGAGTAATATTTCAAACGCCACGAACGAATTTAGGTGTTTTACTATAAATCACTAATATTGAGATGATAAAGATAATTCTTACATATATCATTATTTTGAAACACATTTGATCTAGGAATGCTTAAGAAGTATCTATATTTCGTTTGATTTTTCAAACGAGTTATGAATATCGACAATATAAAAAAAAAAATTTGAATTCAGCTCCCAAGATTTTGTGTCTTCAATATTTCACCGATGCGAGAATCTTAAATCAAACTGCGAAAGCTTAAGTTGCAAAATGCAGTTCAGTTGGAAGTAAATTTAGATATGTCTTAATTTCTAAGAGTACAGAAATTTTGTCAACTCACTGAGACTTGAAAAGATACGTACACGTATCTCTTGTCAACGAATAAATACTCTAACGTATCAATAATTTTCTTTTACAGGTTCACTTATTTGATAAAGAATATTGTCCAATTGTTTCAATTCAATTTTTATTGTATTCAATATACAGAGATAGGACAGCATGAAAATAAATTTATTTGATATCATAATTATCTGATCTAGCACAGATATTGTCGTATTTAACCTCAAATCGTGCGTAGCTTCACCATGAATAAAATGGCCATTGTTTGGGAAATGAACGATCCCAGAAAAGCATTAAAACGTTGGGGAAGTAATACTTGAAAAAAAAATTCAACGACACGCTTCACCAACTCCTTTCTTAATGAGTGGGCGAGCAACGTCCGAAGCTCACCAATTTCAACACGCTCCTCTTCCTGTTCTACAAAAGAGTAGCGACCGCGCGGTTTCAAGGAGCGGCGTCTTTGACGCTACCGACATGGAGGGCACTTCCTTCAAAGATCTTATTTCGCCTGAAGAGTTGAAGGGACGGGATCACTCCGGGAGAGATACGAGAAAACCTGACGCGCAGGACGAAAAATTGATGCTACCTCGGTAAGTCATCGTGGTGATGGTTCTAGTTTTGAATGATGATTCATCCATGAACATTACGTAATCAATGCGTGTCATTTGATTCAGGATACGACGGCAGCGTGGAATAATTCAAAGGTCTGATCTCTTAGAAATAATAACAAAGTTAAGGCCGACAATATTGAGAGATTATCGTCATGTGATCCCCATAGGAGAATATTATGAGTCCTCGACAAGATGAATGAGTTAGTATTTACAATTTTACGTTTACCACGCTTTATCACTTGAGACCGGATACAATGTAATTGGTTTTAATGACTTTAATAACCCATTTAGCTGTATCATTAGGTTTTCTCGCGTTAGACATTTAACCATAACTGCGTTGTAGATTCAAATCTATTCACTTTGTGTTCAGCTTTATCTTAAATATGTCTGTTGGTGTGATTATAGATTAAGATGCATGGGTAAAGTGAAATATCTATTCATTTGCTATGGAGTATGCCTGTGAATTCATTCTCCAAATCTCAGACAGACAATGTCGGAGTAAAATCCTACAAGTCGCCGACACTGAATATTCCTGGAATTTAAACGAGGGGCCCACGCATTTGCTCCCCAACTTACATATTTATTTCGCTTTCTTATTTGTGGTTTGCCCCATAAACAGGTTTTGCAGCTCGATTTCCCACACGCACTCATTTGACTGATATGTAAGATGAGAAATGAGAGTTACTACAGACATAACAAAATAATATGTTTCTTGTTGGAATGAGTGCGGATATCCGTAAATTGAAATGCCATGAATTAGGGAAATAGGAAATTTTATCTTCGTACGTATAAATTGAAACACGATTTCAACTCTTTTGGAGGGACTTAAGGAACGAAAGAATACTGAAGATTTTTATCCCGAAATTCTCGAAGACGTCAAATCATGTTACGTAACTGGATGCATAATCCGAAATTTCGTATGTCCGCTTGGTAGATTTGGGTGCAGATGTATAACTATCGTTTCCCTCATTTACTTTAGACACACGTTAGTTCGACTTTTTTAGTCTTCACAGAAAAAACATAATAACCTTGTCACAAATATTCTTCCCGCTAAAATGAAGTTAGGTAGAAGAGCAGGTCTGTTAGTCGAGTAGAACCCGTCTGAACATCAACGTATGATAAGTGAAGTCAATAAATATATTTATCAAATTTACTTTAAGTTTCACCTTCTCTCCGGTCCGACAGGGCCAGTGTGACGATGCTTGTCGACTTTTATAAATTGAATTTCGTAGATCATAAAAAAGTGGGTTTGGTCTTGCCGTCTATTTGTATATTCATCTACGACTCAAACAATTTCAATAAATTTCAGATTTAGATGCAACACAAGTGCGCAACTCTGGGAGCCTTTGACCATTTCCCCTCAGGGACCGTGAGGAGAAAAGGAGGGAAGAATTTGAAACGGCTCTAAGGCTCTAACATTTTTTATCAAACTACCTCGGCTGAAGAATGTAAACTCTGAAGAGTTTGACATCCGCAATACTGGACCACGCAAGTTTTGAGCGTGGGTGCTTATCCGTTTGTTTAAGTACCATTCCCTCATTAGCCCTAATTTTACAAAACTGAGCATTGAACGAGAGTTGATCGTATGACCATCCAAGTCGTAGGTAACGTTTCTTTTTTCTTTTTCAAATAGTTTTCAGAGAGCCTGACGAGGAAAACCATTCAACGGCTCCCTAGGACTACTTAATGACACAGTTGAATGTACAAGCCACTTGCGATGTGAAAGGAAATAAATATGTGAAAAGAAAGGCGCTTTTGTTACCTGATGTCGGAAAACAGAGAGAAGAAAATGTGCATGGGAAATTACGAATATGGAGAGTATTGCTTTGGGGTATCTGTGCCTAGATGATAGTAAGCCGGACCGTTGACGTTACGAAGGTTCAAAAAGAAATTTGTTGAAAGGGTACGAAGGTAGTTGGGAAAGTTGAAAAAGAGTTTCAGAATGGTTCATGCTATTGGAGGCACACCTAAGTCAGAATGCAACATTTCATTTCTTACGAACCATGGCGCATTTACTGATATTCGTAAAAAATTATTATGGAAGAGATGAAGTTTGGTAATGAGTTTATTGGCCGCATTACACCATACGGGGCATAGAGTAGAAGTGTAAGGGCTCTAATGACCTCGATGTTGGCGACCCCTAAAGACCCGATTTGAAAAGATAGTAGAAGTGGAAGAAGTATAGTTTTTTGAATATTGAAAAAGCAGGTAACGTTCGCTCTCCTCTCTAGATCAACCAGCCAAACCCACCCCCATTTGGCTCGGGCTCCCATCGGGTGCCGTACCCAATCCCGCTCCTCACGGGTAACGGATCGGTCCGATGGAGGAAGGGGGGAGATGTTCCCATAAGGGTCATCGGCCACTACTCATGGGGAAACCCTGGCTGCTAGGTAAACCTGGCTAACAACGAGCAGAGACCCTTGGCGGCAGATCCCCGCAAGGCCTCGACGAACCCTTCGTAGGGAGTTCAAGCATTCCACTAGTTGGCACTTGCTCTCTGACAAGGGGGGTTCACTGTATTCCACCATCTTGAGTGCACTTCTACCGGGACACGTAACCCGCCCAGATCCTAGATACCCTCGGTAAATGGAAAGGATGTTTCAGACAGATGGAAGAGACAAACTAGTTGCGTCTCGAGCTGTTACCCGTCACAGCTTGGGATCCAGTACGGCTTCTGGAATCTGACACACTGGGAGAGGGCTTGCCCTCGAGCGCAGCTGAGCGTCTGAAGGTGGACCCACACCCCTTAAGCAGGGTTCACCTGGATTAAGTTAGCATCCGTTAGGTGGACCACTGGACGAACGGACAAGCCCCACCACCTCCGTACCCAATCTCCTTAAATGGAGCAACGGATCGGATGCTGGGGATTACACGAAGTGGTAGAGAACAAGACTTGTCCTTAAGTGGTCAAGATCGCGGTCTCGAGTGTCACTCAGCACTTTAAACCGAGTAGACAGGGAAGGGGAATTGAGCCCTCAGATTATGGACTATTTGACGCCCCTTAAATGGGTTGGACTCTGTCGGGCAGTGGTTTCCACACCCGTGGTACGGGAAGGAAGTTCAAGCATTCCACTAGTTGGCACTTGCTTCCGATCGGTGAGCAGGATCGCTGCTCGGCTACTACCTGTGCATAAAGTAGTAGGAGTACGACACCTAGACGTGTTCCCGTCAACCAGTGCGTAGACTGGTAGGTCACCTGTAACCCTAAATTCAGCCCAGCCCGGGCGGGTTGGGTGGCCGACTGAGTCGGCAGTCTCCGACACTCGACGGACCTGGTGGGTGCTCTTGGAGCCACATTGTGGTCCCAAGATGTCACTAGTAAACACATAGGAAAGTCTAAATTATAATGAAAGAGTACGTCCTTCAAAAGATCATGATCTTTATATAAAATAGTAGTGCGACCACAGTCTGGTATAAGTAGTTCAATTCTTGAGAATTAAGGGACCGGACTCGTGTTAAACACGAACCATTATAGTGCACAAGAACATCCTCTCTAGATCCCATGCGCTCGATGCACAGGAACAGCGCAGCTCTCGAGTGGCGAGGTCAACGTAAGGAAAGCGGTGCCAGAGAGTGCAGTGGAGGCTCACACAGATGGACGCGCGAGTATATCGGCGCCCATCGATGGCAACGGCGATGGTGACGAGAGCAATTTAGGGCCCAAGCCGGCGGCGTGGTGGCGACGTCAGCAGCGGCCGTGCTGCACGCTTCGCAGACAAAAGAAGCAGGGTGCGTGTTTCTTTCCAACGCCGCTTGAGATCGATAATGACGGACATAGTGTAATGGTCGATGTTGCTCCCGCCGTTACTGCGGACAGACCAAAGCTTTTTAAGAATCTACTCAAGCGGAGCACACACAGGGCAGTTTTGCACGTGGACTCCACTGTACAGCGGTCATAACATGCTTTCTCGACAAAGTATAATGTTTCAAAGCAGAAATACATTAATTCGACTCATTTATACTCATCAAAAGGGATCCACCAATAATAGACAAATATAAACATACCGAATTATTTATTATTAAGTCGATGAAATTTAGGTTGGTGGTTTATTAAAAAGAATATATTGTTTCCGATGCCAAATAATTTATTTTTTACATAAAATATTTCAATGGTATATCCGTCACACTCGGTTATTTTACGCTAGGAGTATCAATATGCGATGCATATTCTCGTTTTCCTTCTTGTAATTTCTTCTTCGTTTTGACCAAAGACATTTCGGGAGATGATACTAATTGCGTCGAAACTACTTCTTTTTAGTACAGTGTCTAGTTTCAATGATGGCACTTTCTTAAAAGGATTTTTTTAGTTTAATGAGTATTTTGTTCCATGTTCAGTTCTAAAAAATCATTAAAACCACTTTTCATTGTAAGTGGCTAGTCCAAATCAAAGGTGTTGAAATCTATGATATCTTTACCACTGAATTTAACTAATTTCATTGCTCATTAAGTATATTTAAATTCACGCTAAAACAGAAATCTGCCAAGGGCTATTGAAAACGTCCGGGTTGGGAGGAAGTTTTCCTAAATGCTTTGGAATTTTGTGGGTCGCTCATTGGATCTAAACGAGTTGCACGTTATTAAATCACGATCTTACCCAAGATCGCAACACCTTACATTGATCTTTCCCTTTAATTATCTCTTACTAAAACTATAAGCAATTGTTTATTTTTTTTCAAAACCAGCTCCAGAAAGAATCTAAAATATAGTTTTTAGCGTATTCTTACATGAGTTCTTAACGTAACCGGGTTTATTTATGTAAAAATAGAATATTTATACGTTTTATAGGACGAAATTTTGATTAGCTACCCACTAAGCAACCCAATAATAATAATACATGTAGTGAGGTCCTGAGTGGTCCACTGACTCATTCCCAGACTCATTTAATATGCGTAGAAAAACCTATTAGAGATTGGAACTAGATATTGAAAGGATGTAGCTTTTCTATTGTTGAACCGCACAAAGAAATTAGAATTCGAAATTCCTTATATAAAGGGGATAGTTAGGGTGCAATGTGATGTTCGCTAATGTCACTCATTTTACTATTTTGCAGACTATAAAAAAATCATCTCAGTTGTTGATTGTAAACATTGTTCATTCAAATATCTTAAACGTCATGTTTTCGAAATTTCATTTTAATGTACGTAAGTAAGATAATTAGTATCTGAACTTATTTATCACATGAGTTTTCTCTTTTTTCTTATTCATGATGATTATTATTATTATTATCTCAGCATATTGTTGCTTGTAAAAGACAAGATACGGCTCACACCGAGCATTCTCATCTACGCCTGACTTAAACATTTTCTTACCGTGCGGGTAGTATTCAGAATAACTACTTTTTGAATGAGAATGAATAAATTCTTATGTAACCCTAAAATTTCAAGGTTTTCGTGGAGGCACTTCGGAATCACACCCGTTGCAGAGAGAACGATTGGTACAATGTACACCCTGTCTAGATTCCACATCTTTTTAATTTCATTACTCAAATCAGAATATTTACTCCTCTTATCATTGATTGCTGCCTGAATATTGTGTGAGTTAGGGATTTCTACATCAACTAGATAGGTTACACATCTCTGTCTCGTAACACAATATCAGGTCTGTTATTAGCAATGTGCTTGTCAGTTATAATGGACCTATCATAATAAAGAGTGTACCTTTCGGACTCAAGCACCTGTGGTGGATCATACTTATTATTATTATTATTATTATTATTATTATTATTATTTTATTCCGTTTAGGATCTCAGCTTTTTCTGCTGGTCGCAGTGAGGTACGGGCTACACCAAGCACATTCACTCTGGATTATCCAAAAATTTTCTAACTATTCTTGATGTGTTGAGCAAAACAACTTTCTGAAGTTGTACATAAATGGTCTTACGCAATTTTAACATGCTAATACTATTGTGGAGAGAGATAGGGATGACTCCTGTAGAGGACATTACTACCGGTACTATGTACACTCTCTCCATGTTCCATATCCTTTGTACTTCTGCCTTAAGGTCACTGTATTTCTGATATTTTTCTTGAATTGTTTTCTGAAGGTTGTGTGTGTTTGGCACAGCTATGTCTATCAAATTGGTTGTCTTTGTTAATTGATCTTTTAGCACTTATTATTGTTATTATTATTATTATTACTATTATTATTATTATTTTCATTCTTCATCTCGTGCAAAAGAATTGCTAGAATAGAAGAACGATTTTTTGACCAGGTGTGTACTGCAAGCGTTCCTTCTATTACTCATGGCGATGGTACTCATGATATAGAATTAGGGCTGGTAGTGAAGCTTGCGGTTTAGGAGCACATTACCGGCAAAAAGTGCGGGAAAAAAGTAAAATAATAACAGATCTCGCCGAAGCGTTCGAGTGTTTTCGTTAATGAGGATGTTTCCACCTCAATTGAAAACGAAAGCTATATTTTAGATTCATGTATAAAAACTTGTGGTGAAATTTTACGTAACTAGTTATTTTTATTTTTTCACGCATTGTAGTTGTCTGCTCTCATTTATCATGCTCAGTCTCATGACAAAATTATTTTACATTGCTTCCTTCATAATAAGAGATGCAACAAAGAAGAGAGGTTGTGCAGTCAGATTATTTAATCAATTAATATATTTTCTCTAAATTATTTTGTTGCAAAACATGTGCATATTTATATTTATAATCAGCATATGTTGCCTTCTATAGCATTTATACGTACAAGGAAAGTTGAATACACGAAACACTTCATTTTACTGAATGTATTTTGCCACTAAAATATTGAATAAGTAATGAATGCAATTTTACTACTAGTGCGGGTTCGTCTGCACTACTGTTAATTAGTTTATTATTCAATGCATGTCAACGCCTCTTTATTTCAAAAGTTTGTTTGTTTCATTGCAATATTAAAGATAAATTTGGAATTCCAGGATGATAAAGACCGCTCGCTATTCTTGAAAATATTCTATATGTCATTTTGCAACATAATGTTGCAGTTGTAATTATTCTTGCCTCACTTAATTGAATTGCCGTATTATTGGCATTTTATGTGAAATTATCGGCGCCCTTTATTACATTTCTTGCAATAAATGTAAAGGTGCTTTTAACTCTTACATGAGTGTTTAAATGTCAGGCTGCAAGGTTCTTGGAAATGAAACCTGCTATGACCATCTCAAGGTCTCAGCAAGATCTCATTACGGAGAATAACATTTGCTCGTTTATTGGATTTAATTTTCGTAATTGATGATTTGAATAATTTTATGCAGCATGTATAAGCTGGACACGTCTGTAAAAGTTCAAATTTTATTTCGAAATATAATTGTGCATGATTTATGCAAGTCTAATAAATCATAATGATGTGTAGGTATTATCCCCAATATTAAGCCAGAAAAATTGACGAGTTTAGTTCTTAAAATAAAATTAGTTTGTATTCGCCGACTTTCCGAAAAATTTATTTTCTTCCGCAGAGCTTATACTTATATTAAATTCTATTCAACGACCTACTATCGTCCCATTCGTACTCCTTCCATTCATCCACTGAACGTTAGTTTACTTTACCTCTAAGCGCTAGATTCACGTTAGCTTACCGAGTGACGGTTGAGAGTGTAGTGTGAGTGGAGGCATGGATGGATATATATTGCTTAGTGGATGAATGGAAGGAGTACGAATGGGACAATGTAGGTGGTTGAATATAATTTAATATATGTATGAGCCCTGAGGAAGAAAATAATTTTTTCGAAACGTCTGCGAATACAAACTTTTTATTTTGAGACCTAAACTCGTCAATTTTTCTTCTGGTCTAATAAATAATCTTGAATATAAATAAATAGGCTTTTTTAAAGAAAATAGTAAATTGGTGAGCGTGTAATAAGCATATTGTCAATAAAATATTAAGAAAACACAAATATTGTGCTTAATGGAGGATCAATTCGGTATTTTAATATAGTAGATTATCGAAGTCATTGGTTATCTCGATTGATCTCTTTCCAATAAGCTGATCTACAAATGTGAGGATAAATTTCGGGTTTGTGTAATATTTTATTCAGGAATACAGACGTTTGCGTAACTCAGCAGAGGAATCTTTAATCAATTACATTAAATGTAAATACAGCATTAAAACATTGTATTTCGATTAAAATAATGTTTCGGTATTTTTTTATGGTGTTTAGAAAATATGTACTGTTTGTAATACTTCTGGAGAGTTTTCTTCTTCCCGATTTTGTTGTAGCTCTGAACTTTGGTATGTTCAAGAAACACGAAAGATCAGAAAATACCATTCTAAAACCGGACCATAAATTTTAAGCAAACCAGTCTTTGTTTCTTTGAAGCGATGCATTGTTCGATAGAGATTCATGAATCAAAACTCAAAGTATACCAATATCCTTAAATTACATACTTCGACCACCTCATTTTGTTAATAGGCGTATTATTAAGCTATATTACTTTCTACTCGTGAGACCCTGATAATACGTAAATCCATGGAATTATTATCGACGGGGGCCATTGGAAGTTCAACAGGTGAGAGAAATTGAAGGATAAATATCATTATATCTGTGTTGTCTTACTACTTATATTATTTATTCCCTTATTTATTTAATCATTTTGCAAGATGGCGTGCTTGTTCTTGATTACGAAGATTATAATCCCATAAGTGGTCACTGCTTTCGTGCGAACAAGACTTACATTTTTCCTACATTCATTAATACTAAATGTTCTTATTTATGAAGTTTCTTATTTATGAAGTCGCTAGAGGATACAATTGTTTTCCCTTCTGTCATTAGGGTGGAATATTTCCTAAAACGTGACGTTCAGTGAAACTAATGCAAAGTGATAGTTTATTCCCTGAGATTCCCTTACCTACCTCACCTCAAAAATATTCACTTGAAATTTATTTAGTAATAGCTGATTATTCGGCTTTGCCCTGGATTTTTCTTACTTGTAAGACCAATCTTCTTTTGCTCAAAAAAAAATAAAATCTACTTATTATGTAAGATCAAAATAATTTTACTCATTGTTTTTTAAAACAAATGTACCGTGTCCTAATTTTGCAAATTCTGACAGAACATCAGAAATGTCTTATCTCAGTATCTCAGGTAGAACGAACCCACTCTCCGGGAGTAGCGCAGATGAATTTTCGTTTCTGAAGTAAGACACAACGGCGGCAGCGTGGTTGCACCATTTCATAAAATCTTTACTATTCGTCCACATTTTACGATTTAAAAACGTTTCTTATCTTTGTTATATGCACAAAACAAAGAAAGCATTAAATCTGATTAATTTATTTTTCCTTCTTAAATTACCCTATTGAATTTAAGCATTTAACTACTTCTATTTTTAATATATTTTTTCCGATAATTAAGGTAACCTTTGTAGATAGACATATGCTGACCCGGACTTTTTTGTGGAACTCTTTGAGACGAACTATATTGCCACCTATCTCTAATCGTTTAGGTAGCGTACACGAACAGAGCGGATTTTTACACCCGACTTCATCGGCATTTATCGTCAAAAACCATATTCCATCTTTCTTTCTCATATTTTCAAAATAGAAGTTCGCCTATGTTCATCCTGGATATCTAAATTATCCCCCTACCAAATTTCATCGTGATCGACCAGGTAGCAAACCGACTGACACACTTCGCACCAGGTAGCAAACCGACTGACGCGCATATCGCTTGTATATTAGTATGGATTTCTTTTTGTACGACGATCAATAGATCTATTGTTGAAACGGAAAAGGAAACGTATTTTATATACTACTGTAAAATAAATAGAAAAAAAAATCATCAACATATACCACAAGATAGTGACTACACGTTCTTGGCGTTGGCTACAAATGAGCTCATGTGTGGAATATAATCACGTGCGTTCTCTCATCCGCCTCTCCGTCACATATAAACTGAACAGCTCCATTCTCTTGAACGTGAAAAAAAAAAAAAAAAAAACGGCCAAGGTTCCGAGCAACTTGTGGTACCTGCGTGCGGTTTTTGTGGCTGCATCGGCAGCTATAATAATTGCAGAGCGATCAATATCTCATTATAAAATGTATTGCCGTTCCAGTACAGATAAAAGTAAAGATAAGTGTATTTTTTGACTTCCCGTGTTATATATATAGATGCTTAATAATGCACCAAACATTAGATTGAAATGTTGACTATGTCTACACCTAAGCGAGTTATTTTACTTCACCACTCCTCAAATGGCAATGGTGAAGGTCAATCACATTTCCATCTAATATAGAAAATTTCATAAGTATACGTTTCTGTATTCATTTCGTGAAATACGGATACAAGGAAATTGGTTCTGGAAGAAAGTATATAGTACAAAACTGTTCTTTAGTTGTGGTTGGACTAATCACTTACATTTTCATTAATACTTGCTGAGCCCGTGCAAAAAATTCACACACGAAGTTGCGGATGAAAAATATCAAGATAGTTTACACTTATTAAGACATTTTTATCTAAAACTTCAGACTCCCTATATGTGCCTCTGCATTTCCCGCAACTGTGCAAAAACTCCGTCGTGGTTTTCTTGAGCATTCACGAGCTATTTGTCAGGATCAACAACTTATTTTCATTGTCGACAATCAACCCTAATTTTACGCTCTATTACATTTTCTTGAAACCCTTGGTCTCTTAAGTTGCCATTTATTTTCGATTTTCTTTCAATTAATTTTGTTCTGGCAACTATTCTCCAATTTGTATGAATTGTTCTTTCTCGAAAGTTTTTTACAGCGTTTTGAAGTTTCATACACTTTTAAATCGCAGATTCCACGTAAGCACCAACCGTAACAGTGTAGAAGAGTAAAATATAGGGGGAAAGCCATTGGTTACGCCAGTGCTCTTCAGTGGCAGAGGAAAAGTACCCGAGTTACGTTACCTGGAAGGCTATTTAAGAACATATTGACCCATGCACTTTAGAGAGTCCGTTTGATACATGATCATTATTTCAAACATATTCAATCTGACATTGAGTGTGTTCAGTTGTACAGACGTGCTCTCTGAAAATTAGAGGATATCACCATTTGCCCACCTCCCTCCCCAGAATGAGGATGGCAGGAATACATTGAGGACACAAAACCAAAGAATCAACGTGAAAAAGTAAGAGAATCAATAATCTTAGTAAATATGAATTTCATTCTTAAACTATTCAATTTATATTATAGTACTATTCCTCGATGAAATTATAGAATTATAGCAGTTTGATTACTCGTTGGAGTTAAAAACAACGTATAAAACAAGCTTGAATGAATAAATTTATGAACTAGTATGATTTTTGTTAAAATAGCTTGTAACTTAAAGTAGATTTTCCCACCATTCCACTTAAATCTGATCAAGAAATACATGAGAATTGAAACAAAAATTGTACATCGTCCAACGGAAAAGAATTAATATAAAAAAATGAGAAGATAATTTTGAAATATTTTTGAGATAAACATATTGGACAGTGATGGATTCCATTTAATATTGTACTAAGATGACAGCGAAGATGAATTAAGAAGTATTGTATGAGCTGAGAATTTGTATTTATATCCATATTATGACGATTTGGTTAAGAAACTAAAATAATGTCTAATGGGGAATTAAATATTTCTTAATACGAATATACACTTTTGTATATTGTGTTTCCATCCTGATTATTTTTATGTTTCTCCAATTATCATTTCGCTTTTCCTCGAATTTCCTGATTTAACTGTTTAATTTTATCTGATTTGAATGTTCTTTTTTCCTTTTACCCTTCCCATCCTTTTGCGAGTCACCGCATGCGAATTGCTGTCAGCCTGATGAGACTTCTGATCGTAGCGAAAGTGATGAGACCAGCGATCCTCTCTCCTGGCGTCACGTGGGACGAGAGCATTAGTTGTAATGCAATCGAGTACCGAAGGTCGCCTAGCTGCTCACCCGGCGCGGCGCACACCGACGTCTGTTGCCTGCTCGGTCTCTTCAAGCACGCGGAAGAACGACGGCGAGCAATTAAACGTCGGATTAATTTGTTCCTGAGTAGCCACTCGCAGGGGTGGACATCTTACCTTTCATTTTAGTTGCGGGTACTAAACAAAGACAAATTTGCGATCGTACTTCAACACGATGAAATATTCCAGCATTAATGAATTTTTGGGACTCGGCTCCTGACGTATTTATAACTTACAAATCTAAAGGCTATGTGAATATCAATGAACGATTTTTAAGCCCTTCTGGTGGCTCAGATGGTAGCGTCCTTGCTCATCACCAAGTCATCCCGGGTTCAACTCCCGGTGCGGTTAGAATAATTTGTGACTTGTCATATTAATGTCCAAGTTTATGTAGCTCTGACTACTGAAATGCGAATCCTCCTTCCTCTATCCACCTCCTTGTAGTATCAATAACTCTATTACTAACCACTTCTACTAACCCCTCCACGCGGGCCAAGTTGTTGGTGAACTCAGAAACCCGGCCAACCTACTAAAAATGGCCTACCACCCAACTCCTATCGCTCCATGTAGATAAGATTCAACAGCACGCTACATTTCCCATTTGCAAGTACTACAATAAAAATAAAATAAATAAAATGAACGTTCCGAAAAATATTTGAAAAATGGCTCCAATTTATTTCTCATGTTTAAATAAAAGTTCCGGAATGCGCATTTACTCTTCCGTCAAATCGATTTAAGTTGACAAGATAATATAAATACTACTTTAATGTGACCTCTTTCACGACAATGCCATAAACATTACTAAGTCACAGTACAATTCTTTTTTATTCTAATATTGCCTACAGAGAAGTTACAGCACCCAAGTCGAATATTCTTAGATTTGAAGTTTTGGAGACATCATTATAAAATTTGTAATGTCCGTTTTTACATGGCTTATCGTGGTTAACCCAAACAAATGCGTCCGCTTTAGTTTAATCCCATACTATACCAAGGAATTTATCCCGAAATCATGTCGGAAATATAGGATTTTCTAAGGGCAAACGTCTCTCCACAGAAACAATCTTACATCCTTCCGATTTCAAAACCCGTCTGAAATCTGTACTGTACCGCCTCAACTGATGTTTCAATTAGCTTCAATAAAACATAAAAATAAAAAATAGAAATGAAAATAATATTATAACTTGATCAAATGTTTATTTATATTAAAATTGTGATGTAACAAAACTGCAATAAAGTACATTTATACCATCTAATCATGCAATAATAAATAAAATATGAATAGAGAAAGAATGTTCGTCGACCAAAAAACAAACTTTGAGATCTTTATGAAATGGTTTTTGAAAAATCTAACCTCAAAAATTCGCAACGTGTGTCGTCCTATGACTGTGAAGTGTAGTGTTTTTATTTCATAACTCAGGATCATACGGATGAAACTCGATAGTTGAAAAATATGTCGCTTTTCCTGGACAGTGGATTACATTGTCATTGACGTGCAATTCGCCACCTCTTGTCTTAAAAACTGAATTTTTTTCAACAATAAATTGCCCACAAATTTAATGTACTTTAAAAACTGCATTCATATTGTCCAAACACATTTACTTATGTTCCACCATTTTCGACGTATTCCGTGATGTATGATATGCAACGGCGCATTTTGAATGTAACTAATTAGTGATTTACTAGAAAGAGAGAACGGAAATTTTGGAATTCCGTTTCTTTATTATAATTGTATTTCTTGCCAACGACGAGTGATTTACTTAATGGATAGTCCGTCAGTGGTGATGTAGTAGTGATGTACTTTAGTGCTAGGTATTGCTACGCTGTAAATTGCTAATTCGATTCCAACCTAGGACGTGTATGATTATTTCTTCCCCGTTCTCTCACAGAAAGTTAGTTTGATAAGTTCCTAACGGTTGCCATTTTGTATGTTCTCAGTGTCGTCTAGCACAGTAAACCAGTGATAATCACTCGCAATGCGCCATCGTTGCGCCATTATGGGACGATAGTGAATCTTTCCTCTTCGAGGATAGCATGCATCACCGGTTTCTTGCGTTATCAAAATTTAATCATTACGTTTCCTAGCTACATAATAACTTTTTCATGCGGTTGTTTCACGTACTTGAAACAAATTTACGTATTTGTATAGGTATGGTATGATCATGGCTTAAATACGAGCCGAAGTGTCGGGTTGAATATCATTTCTATTACGAATGAATGATAGTTCTTAGTTAGACAAAGTCATATTCAAAGGGTATATGTTAATTCTTATTGCTTTAAACAATTAAACGGAAGAGAAATACAACTAATTGTTGTCTCTCTAAATATTTTTATATTCTTCTGCTAATAATAATATATAATTTCTCAGTTTGGCGACTTCAACTTCCTTTCACATCTAATGTCCTTAAGTAAGGTAAACCACGAATAATATATAACTAAATTAGCCCTGTTTTACTTAGAAGAAAAATGTTTCATGGAAGTAATTTGGTATTCAGGCGACGATGCGTTTCTTCCTCTTATTATGATCGCTTCATTATTTATTTTTAAAATTTACACTTCGGAGCAAAGCTCCTATATGGAAAAAGTAGAAAAGGAATCATATATCCGTTTGCTTTCATTTTATCATCATATATTGTTTTTAATTATGTTATACAATTGATAATCAAATATGGTTTTTCTTTGAATTTCGTGTTATTTTTTTACTTTTCGGTTAGATTTTTTCAACACAAATTCGTCCATTTTAATTCCAAGAACACTTCTAGAAAAATAATGACACGAACCTTTATATCATATAATAAATCATTTTGTTTCTTTATCGTCAGAATCGTAAACTTCTCCACTCCCTCGAACGGTTTGTGCTGTAAATGGACAGCCCTGTTCTACCATGAAACAGGAGGTTCGACGAAGTCGGATGCACCGTACACTTGAGAGAATTGCAATGGCATCTAACTTATTTCCTTATTGCCTAGAAAATGTAAATCGTTCGCGAGGCTGCTTTGCTGGGAACATTTCCGAAGGATCGGTCGTAAAAGAGAGAAGCGAGTTATGTACGTAATGGATTTAATGTTGATGACTTGAATTGTCAGACAGTTCTGTGAGCAAATATACTTCTCGAGAAAACGCGGGGTTCTGTGGGAAGTATTTGAGGCTCGAATTCATGCAGGCGTTTATGTTTTCCTGAGCCATTATTAAGATAGGTCACCGTTTAGAGATCGAAATATCTCACACATGTGATTACTATTTAATTTCTATTTTACTGCACTTTAAACTGTAGGTATTTAGATCATCAAATGTCGGTATATTGTAATGAGGTACCGTGGACAAATAACACCCACCTACGTTTCAATCCATTAAGTAAATACTGTTTAAATGAAAAACACAATTCGATAGAAACATTTATCATAACTTCGTGAATTGAAAAATAGTAGTTGAGAGGTGCGTCTACTTATAATTTCCGTGGGAGTAACACCTTTTTAAAACATTGTCTTGGGTGTGATGAGAAATTCTGTGTTTATAACCGTCCGTTCGGGAGCTGCTCGATATAATATACACATAAGAATTATAAACCTTGTAACCATGAATGGTACATCCAAATTTTGCTTTTAGAATTCAAAACAAATTTAACATCGAAATTCAACATACAAAATTCAAACTTCTTAACACACGAACTTAACTCATAAGTGCTGTTGTAATTATTTTAAACAATTTTTTAAAGTTATGGTATTTTAGGAAAAAATATTTTGTTTACATCTACAATAAATGACAGTAGACAATGACGCCCTAAATTTACCATCAGTAACGTCTATACTTAAGATAAATTGTCGGAACTTATTTTATTTCAAAGAAAATCCTTAAGTTTTGTTTCAGATTATTTGTAAAATAATAAGTTTTTTTTATTACTTCATAATTATGGTAATTTTTGTCATGGTATAAAAACACCCACGCGTTCACCTAGTGTCCATGAAGGCTAATAGCGTCCGACCGTCGTTTCACGGGGCGTTAATACCTGAATGGGTGTTGTTGACCATTTGGAACGTTTTTATATTATGTTACGCATATAAACTTAAAATATTAACGAAATACGAAGGGTAGTAATAATAATAAATTTATTGTTAAAAAAACAGTACAAACTGCGTATGACCACGTGGAGGACGATAAACTAATTTACTCTCCGGAAGCAAGCAAGGGACTATCCCATCAATTCCGATCAAGGGTCCTAAGGTAGAGGCGGATTCAAAAATTTCAGCAAACGTTCCTAGATAAGATGAAAAGTTAGCTGCGAGTTATAATACTAATAGAATGTCAATATGTTTGTAATTTTAAGCAAAAAATTACATGTAAGTTATTATCGAACTATAGATTATTCTGAGTATAGTGTTTAAAAATCATAAGAGTTGAAATAACACTAAATTCACGATTTATTGTTACAATAAACACGCCCCTAGACAAAGCCTAGAGAACTTGTATAAGAAATTCGCCTCTACCCGAAGGAAAACCGGAGCAAAACCCGGGCCAGGATTTATGTACATCTATGAAAGTTGAAAGTTTACGAAAAATGCTGCAAAACAAGTAATGAATTTTTTCAATACGGACGTCCGTGACTGTGTGCCGTGAGGTATGACACGTCACTAGCAATGGGGTGGTAGGAGCAACTTGCGTTTGCTCTAATGGAGTGATGGCAAACTACGGCCCGCGGACCACATGCGGCCCCCTGAAATGTTCTATCCTGCCCGCGCGGTATTATTCCTTTTTTTACGAATAAAAAAGAATACACGCTTTAAGAAAAATAAATATTTTTCTCTTTTTTCTTCTGTTTTGTTTTATATCAGTAACGACATACACATTTATTGACTTATCCTAGATATTGGAATGTTATGTTAAGAGTGAGAGGCATTAGCTGCTGGCAACTTTGTAGCGAAGAATAAAACCGGCCAAGGAGTCTCCTCGCAGTAGCTACCCTCTCCACCGCGACTAGATATTCAAACACGTTTCGGACCTGTCTTGGCGTTGTTTGTTTACTAGTTTTACTCTTAGCTCTAAGATGTTATCTAAGAAACGTGAAGTTGATTCAGAGTGCCGTGTTTTCAAAGATGAATGGACTTGGAAGTACTTTTTCACAGTTTTTCGGGATAAACCACTATGTCTCATCTGCAACAAAACTGTAGAAGTCCACAAAGAATACAACATTTCACGACACTTCAATTCTGAGCACAACGATGTCAAGATTAGAGCCTTGACGGTACAAGAAAGAAAACAAAACGCAGAAGATCTACGCAAAAAACTATCAGGTCAGCAAAGTATTTTAAAGAAAGGAAATAGTTCTGAGCAAGCAGCTATACATGCAAGTTATGTTGTAGCATACAATATTGCTAAAAGTAACAAAGCTCTGTCAGATGGAGAGTTTGTTAAATACTTCATGCTCAAAGTTTGCGATATTTTATGTCCTGACAAAAGAAAAGATTTTGAAACAATAAGCTAATCTCGGAAAATTGAAGCACTTCCCGATTTGAAGCAATAGATAAAAATATATTATCACAGTTGGAATCAAAGATTGGGAAATTTAAATTCTGCTCAATTACTATGGATGAAAGCTCTGATATAAATGATACTGCACAGTTGCTATTATTTATAAGAGGTGTTGACGAAAACTTCTGTATTACAAAGGAACTAGCATGCATGAGGTCGTTGAAGGGAACTACAACAAGATCAGATATTTTTCATGAATTTATGGAAGGAATTTCAACTTTGAAAGTACCTATAAATTGCAAGATGGAGCGAAAAATATGACGGAAAAAAATCTGGATTTGTTGGGATCTTTAATGAAAAATATCCAGATAACAAGGTTATATTTCTACATTGCATCATGCATCAAGACGCCCTGTGTAAATCTGCTTTGGATATGAAACCTGTGCTTGACGTTATTGTGAAGCTGGTTAATGCTATTCGATCTCGAGGGCTTGCTCACAGACAATTTCGGAAGTTTTTAGAATCCATGAAATCTGAGTACTCTGATATATTGTACTACTCGAAAGTAAGGTGACTTAGCGCAGGACGCGTCTTCGAGCGAGTTTGGCAGCTGAAAGACGAAATAATGACATTCTTCCTTGAGAAACAGGGGTCTGTAGAGTATAAAATTCTGGAAGATACTGCATGGTTTTCGGACTTTACATTTTTTACAGATTTTCTGTTCCACATGAACAAGTTGAACGTCAAGATGCAATGCAAAAATCAATTAATTGGTGATATTTGGGGCCATCTCAAAGGTTTTAAACTACAACTTGTTCTATTCGCGAATCAGCTTGCTAAGAATGACTTGTCTCACTTCCCGAGATTGAATTCAATAGCTCCGGTGATGAAGGAATAGCTTATGAGTTACGAAGATAGTTACGAAGATAGTCCATGGAGAATTTGAATGAAGATTCGAAGACTTCAGTGTCATTGAAAAAAAATGAAATTTTCAGTATGCCTTTTAACGTGAACTGTGAAACAGTGAAATCGGACTTGCACCTTGAATTGATTGAATTACAATGTAACACTCAACTCAAACAGTTGTTTCTTAATGTTCCAACATTAGAATTCTACAAGTCCTTGTCGAAATCCACTTTCCCAAATCTGATATCACATGCCCAGAAAGTTACTGCTATGTTTGCTTCATCATATATATGTAAACAGGTGTTTTCTAGAACAAAACTTCGAAAGAGTTGCCTTAGAAACAGACTGACAGATGAGCATTTAACTTCTCTTCTAAGAATAAGTGTATACCAGTTCGATCCAAATTATGAGAAACTTTTAAAAATGCAGTCACAGTTTCATTCATCACATTCTCCTTCACAATGTTACAATCATTAATAGGACTTAGTATCACAAAAAAATACAAGAATTTTGTAAAATGTATTATATTTATTTTTTATTAAATTATATTGGTCCGCCTAAAGTTATTTTTTCCTTTCTTTTGACCCCCTCTTTAAAAAGTTTGCCCACCACTGCTCTAGTGTGTTCTTCTGGCTGTATACTATTTGTGCGTAAACCGTGACGAATGCGGCACAAGGAAAACTTTTTCTGTAGCGGGGGGGGCGTTTTTTAATAGAGGGTGTTAATTGCCCACTGTATCTTATTATCAAAACTAGAGGAAGTTTTATTTTCATTTTGTTCATTATACTTTCAAGAAAAATATAAACGGTTTTTCGTATTGTGAAATAGATCCTCCCATTTTTCACCTTATTTTCTAAAATATAAATTTCTTAAATGGTTGCACAGAAGAGCAGATCTTTTGGTCTGTGTCTCAACAAAATAAAGACCCTTTATTATTATTATTATTATTATTATTATTATTATTATTATTATTATTATTATTATGTATTTTTATCTCAGCTAATGCAGATAATATCTTTCATCCAACCGGGTATGAACCATATTTCTAGGGTTGGATATAATCCATATAGCAGCTACAATACGTTTCTCAGGATATGGGCTGTTCCCAACAGTGCTGGTTTTTTATTTGTATAGATTTAGATTTCCTGGTATATTCTGTATATATTGCTCTATTGTTTTGTTGATGATTAATTATTTGATTTTTTGATTATTATTATTGAATATTTATTATTATTATTATTATTATTATTGTCATCCGGACATTCTTAAACCTAACTTGTGAAGACGTCTCCTGTCGCACAGTTTTGTTAAATCGTTTTACTGACTGCAATACTTAAATGAAATGCTTAAAAATATCCTGCTATCCTTCTTTGAAAAAGCTGATATGAAATTAGACATCATGATAGCATGATTGAAATCCGTCTTAATTTTTATTACTAGTAATCTGTTTACTGCTATGATCTAATTTGAAGATATATAATTGGAATGTTGAGTGGGGCACACTCAAGATTTTTTACTTTTTACACATTTGTGATAAATTTGTATACATTCCTTCCTTTTTGCGATTTGAAAGGGATCTTTTGTTTTTCATTTATTTACGTTTTAAACTCTGCTTTGAACAATGTCAATACAGATATTTCAACATTTTCTTTCTTTTACACTTTTTATATCTCTAACTTACATGAAAATAGATAATAAGCAATAATTGAATGGAAAAGGAAGATGCAATGAATGAAAATGAATAAAAAGTACGTAAGTTAAACTCTCAATTCTTTTTAACAATTTCCCTATTGTCACATTTTATTGCTATAAACTATGTCTTATATTTCTCCTGTTTCAATTAGGGTTTCATACATGCGAGCGTTCAGTTCATATAATTGAAAGTACTCTCTGAAATATTTTATGCTCTGGGCCATAAGTTGGGCATTTCTATAGCATGTGTTGCTCATTTTTTGTTATCAATTTTCATATATTTCTAGTGGTATTTTCTTTATTTGAAATAGATACCTCTTTATTTTCTCATGACAGCTGAACATTTTCTCTCTCTTTTATTTTGTTTTGTCCGTATTTTTTGTCACGTTAGAGTGGTTGATCGCTTTTAGATGCCGTCCTCTTTCTTTTCCATGTAATTTTAGTCCCGCATTACGTGTTCTGCCGATTCCCTGCCCAGTCCACACATGCTCCCAATGTCGCGCGACTTAACCTATCCGTCCCGAGTATGTCTTGAAATCTCTATGACTAGTTGAAACTCGAATAATTTTTGATTCAGATCAAACCATTTCCTCCTCTTTTCCCTAAATGTCACATCCTTTCTATGTTTGCATAAAATCCGTCCAGTAGTCTATCGGTCCCATCTCGTTTGCCATCCTTGTATACATTCACGTGTCAATTTTTTTTGAAATTTTTTTTTCTAACAAACAAATATTTTATTGTTATAATCACTAGACATATCGTACAAATATTCTACATGAAAAACTCTCACATTACTTCAACATTTTTTAAAATCCATATTTCAAACGACGTCATTAAATGAATTTTCCCCTTCTTTTATCCCCGTTGAACTCCTTATCTTTGCTACGCGTGTCCACACCACGGAGAGCTTTCAGGCTCAATTTCGTTTTCTAAATCACGTAGTTTACAGATCTTAGTTGTGTATTCCTCAAAGTGAGTGTGCAACTGTTCTGTGGACATCAACCTTGTATCTGTACTTATTGCTAGTCCAACACTCATCAACCTGATTTTCTTTCAATGCTGAATATTGAAGTGCTTACCTCGAATTTTGGCCGTGCTTTAAATCCTCAGTGAAAGAAGGGGAAAAAGGATCGTCGGTGGAGTAGAGGCCGGCAAGAAGTCTCACGCTTGCAGCTATTAGTCGCCACCTCCTCTCGCTCACGGGCGCCTCCAAGTAATGGGGCCATAAACGCGCTCCTACATGACTCTGCTTCCAGACGCTGAAATATGCATCGCTATTCGGTCCTGCGGACATCAAGAAGCATTTCTAGGCGCAGCATGCGCATTTCTGTGTAATCTAAATTCGCCGAAACCAATTTCCAAAGTGCTCATTAACGAAATCGCGAGATTGGAACAATTTCTTCTCCGCGCGAGTATACGGTTCCATGACAAGATATTGTGCATCGCATTATTCTTCCCTCATATTTTCAATACGATGTGGACCATCAGTAACAAATACAACGCAATAAGTTTTGTTTTTGATTTCACTCTTGCGCAAGTTCGGTTTTTGAACCCAGTACTCCAGTTCACAAGTGTCATACTTCCGATAAGGGGGATGTAAATATCGCTCTTCAACATCGCTTCGTGACGCCGCACAGTGGAGTATGTTGAGACAAAACGTCGCCTAAAGAATATGGTCCGTTTCTTTGATGGATCATGGCAAATTGTGGTTTATATGTATACAAGTTGATTACTAGGAATTGCTCGGATTTTTTTTACTCGTTAGACCAACGAACCCAATCACCGGAAACCTCGCAGGACGGATTTGTTTCTGAGACAAGATACAACTGCAGCAGCGCGAACATTTCATTAAAACGCTCTTAAAATCTAAACATTACGATTTAAAGATGTTTTTTATCTTTGTTAAATGCACAAAATAAAGAACCTATTAAATTTGATGATGATTGTTTTTTTTCCTTCTTAAATTCCTCACTTAAATTGAAGTATTTCAACACTTCTCTTTTCATAACGTTTTTTATAACTTAAATTAACCTTACTAGATAGACATATGCTGTCGTGGACATTATCGTGACGAACAGTATTGTCACTCATAGTTGTCATTTATCTCTAACCATTCAGGCAACGTAAGTGAATATGGCCGTTTTCATTTGATTTCATCGACATTTATCTTCAGCTTCATTTTTTATCTTTCTTTTCATACATTTAAAAAATTAAAGTTAGTCCATGTTCATCCCGGACATCTTAACTATCTCCTTGTTAAATCCCATTACGATCGGTTCTGTGGTTTAGCTGTGATTATTTAACAAACAGATAGACACGCTTTCGCATTA
>NNCF01127001.1:280675-297200 GCA_002313205.1 Laupala kohalensis | reverse complement strand
GCGCAGTCGGTAAGCGCATGAGCGCGTAGAGCTCAAGGTCCCGGGTTCGAATCCCGGTCCCGTCTACCATTTTCATTCGACGTAACATCAATCAAGTTTACAGGTGGCATACATTTGACAGCAATTTTATTGACTACAATATCATTGGACATTTGTTTTGGAAACGTAATGTTATTATTATTTATAATTATAATTTTGTTATTATGGCTGACTTTCAGCAAATAATTTATCTTATAAAGCATCGTCAATGAACCTTTTGAATTGAAATTGAGTAGTTATAAATTGAGTAGTATTTCAGAGAATGCAACGTTGGCCAAAATGTCGAGATGGAAGAAACGAATATTTTGTGTTTCGTTTGACATTTCAAATTGTATATCAACGGAGAAGGTATACAGGTTTCATACATGGTTAAAAACATTTGTTACAACGTTATTGTATGTGTAGTATTTATATACCAAGTAATAATTAAATATTTCGTCTTAAAATGCCGTGTAGGTAATTAATCAGAAAATGACAACATTTATTTCTTACAAACACCTGTAATTTAAATGCACAGCACATTTTTTTCAGTATCAGTAATAGCTTTTGCTTCAGTCGAATAATAACCAGAACTTGACGTGAAATTTTCGAGGCAAGAAATCAAGTTTGAAATTTTTTGACAAAACTTTTGACAAATAAAACATTCATTGATGTTAGTATTCAGATTTAAAACATTCGCTGGGAATACATGTAAAATATGTTTGTGATATTTTGTTAAATTAATGATAAATGAATCAGATTAAGAAGGTAACTTACTGAAGTCTGAGACAATAATAGTAGAAATGTTATTGATGTATGCTATTTGGTGTTCTCTTCACGAAGAGAAAAAGGAGATGATGTCCACTTCGAACTCATGAGTATATTTTATTATTCGGAATTTCTTTAAACAGTATAACTTATCCTCAATAAATATCGTAAGACATATTGTTTCTGTAACAATAAATTTCGGTATGTAACAGTAATCATAATTAGATTTTGCGATATCGTCAATTGAACAATACTTTAAATTAGCCAATACTATTTGCAGAAGAATGAGTTGCGTTTCCATGCATTTGCGTGCGATGTATTACTGACTTCAATAAATCCACTTATAACTTGTATTGATGGCTTTAAGTCTTCAGAGGCAATGTGTAACGTTTGACCATGGGGAAAGAGAGCAAGGGGTAGTTCGAAATCGAGCCTCTCACTTCGTGCAACTGCTCTGCCCTCAACATAGTATGCAAGGAGAACCAGGCACCACGAAAAAAACTACAATTGCTTAAAATCGAAAAAAAAAAAACCTGAGTAAATGTCCGGGGTAGAATTTGGTCAAATTTAGCACCTAATTCTGTTTCATGAATCAAGTCGCAAGCACAACCAATTCCACACGGCAAAAACTCGATAATTTGTAGAAGCTGTAATTTTAGAGATACATTAAGCAATAATGGTAGCGACATACAAAACCGGCAGCGGTGGTGTAGTGCATCGTCATATCGCTGAGTCATAAAGCGTGTTCACAACCCTGCTTGGCCAATCAACGTGAGGTTTTCATCAGGGGTTTTCCTCACCTACTCCAGACATGTCTGTTCAGTCCCTTGTGTTCCGACAACCCCAACATCTATCCTTCCCAATTCCCTTACCGAAGTCTCTGTTAGGTGGAAGAGCAGATCTGACAACTTAAACTTCGCCATTAGACAGTAAATAAGTATTTTAAAAAACGTTGTTCTTTTTTAAAATGTATCGTTTCACTGTGAAGTATGTGGGTGGTCCACAGAAATCGATGGCCGTCGATAACGGCCTTTGACGAGCAAATGACTGCAGACCATTGTGCATAATAGAAGTCGACGTGCTGGCCCGTTGAATGCGGTTGTATTCGGTAACTGGCTTATGGTATCTGGAGGGAGGTGCGAGGGGCAGACGCTTCGGCACTGGAGTCCTGACGATGCGGCGCGAGCCGGTCCTCCTTGAGTGCCTCTGACTTGCACGTTGACCAGTCAGACTCCTACCGTGAAACACGCGCCCAGCATTCGATTGCTTTCGTCTGATCTGGATCAAAACACTCTCTCCCTCTCTCTTCCGACGTAATTCCTTGCCCACGTGTAGATAGATGACCTCATAGGCGCTCACATATGTTCTTTTGTTATGTACCAGAAGAAAATCATATAAAGATGAATATGCTTCACTCAATTCTGTGTGTCTTATATATTGACTTGAAATTTTGTCGTCGAAAATTCGTGTTATAAATATTGTAGGGTTTCCGTAATTCGTAATTATTTTTAGATGTGTAAAAATATAAAACTTTTTAATGCATATCGAAAAAAATTAATTAACAACAAATAAATGATAAAGTGTATCAAAATGTAATATGATGTAATAATACCGTTACATTAGTATAATATTATTCTGTATCATAATTTATTATTATAATTGTTACAAATGATAAGTTATATTTCAGAGATAGTCTGTAATTAAATATTATGTGTAATGGAGAATAATAATTAAGATATTAAGTATTTGCTTTTACTATAATAATTTTTTCTGGATAATAATTACATGTACATAAACTGAAGAAAATGCATGTAAAATTATTGTTTTCTACTATAACTTTCGATAAGCAGATTTAAGCATCTCAATTTTGGGCATTAAAAAAGTATAAAACGTGGAAATTTAAGTTACAAATTAGATATCATTTAGTATTACTTAATTAACACGTAGTATTTTTAGAATCCGTACACAAATTGAATCCTAACTGCATACTTGCTGTCACATTATGTGATACTAAAGTATCCCATTTGTTTTTTCAGGACTTCGTGCAATAGACGTTTATTGGATACATCAAAACAAATTTCACCGTGTTGTTTCGCCTCATTAGTTGAGAATATTTATTATTCCAATACAAAAATGTACATTTGATATTGACTGAAGCAATTTATCATTCAAAAACATCAATTTTATTCTTTAAATCGGTGTTTTCGAGATTGGCTGAGAAGGCGATTGAAGGTTATTTCTTGTAACACGCATTTGAGAAAATCAATGAGACTGGATTTATTTAAACGGAACCTTGTCACCATTTATCTCGTTTCTCCGAGAGAGAAGAAAACAATTCTCTGCGACCAGAAACCAAATTCTCTGTTGAGTTCGTCGACTATCTTTGCTGACGTGGAATTGGAAACTCGGACAACACGGATAAGTGTTGTTTTATTGTTTACTAAGTTATAATTAATGGTTATAAACTCTACATTATATGTGCTGTGTTCTAGTTATTTAATAATATTTTATATATTGTCAAATAATCGCAAATTTTTAATAAAATAAATCTGATGAAGAAATTAAAGGAATGGATTAGGACCAATGTTTAAATATAACTATATATTATTTGTGTCATAGGTTTGTGTTACTAGTTTCAAATTTTATAATGGTTAAAACACCGCTCTTGCCGATTGGAACGGGCTATAAGCCTTTAACAATTCAATTTTTTTAAGGATTACATGAATAACAATATGCATAGTTACTACTGTTTGTTACGGAGTTTTTCTGTTTAGCATGTAAGTGCCTGTAATTTATTTTGTATCAGACCTGCGTTAGGTAATTAATTTACCTCTGTAGGATTTTACTTCGTAAAATTTTATGGTTTAATAAAATTTTCAAAACTAAGAAAATTATATCCCGAAAATCACAGCCATTTTAACGCAACATGCTATATAAACCTCTGATAAACGAGTCTAGGCTAGTCCGGTTCCAGAGTATTAAGTAAACACGAATTCAAGTAGCATTTTTGTAATCAATAATCTGTGTCTGTTTTGACATACTAAGCTGTAGACATAGAGTTGGTGATGAAAGAAGTATTGGAATCCTTAAAAGGCAATCGTCTTGTAACAAGTTCCATTTCAGTGGTTCTCAACGAAGTCACCCCGCATAACGGTCGCATGCTCGGAAGACGATCTCCGTCCGACTGTCTGTCATCCTGTAAAAAGTAGTTAAGAAGACTCGCGAGGGAAGAGGCAGGAGATTGGACGCACACTCACGGACGTGTCAGATTTTCATTATGAGTTTGTTCAATTAAGTTCTCACGTGGGATTTTCTTCTGAGGAAACAGATATAACTATAGAGACGACTAAAGCGACTGTCCGTACTACCTGCTATGGTTGAAGCGACTTTTCCGGAGTCGTAAAAGGAAAAAAGAAATACATGTTTCAAAGAAGGATGAAGAATGCTTGGTTTTTCAGTCTCTTGCAGTTGGATTTCTTTTCCTTCGTAGCTATGTTGAGTGGCTTTCATACTTACCTTTTGGAGATTATTGATTCGTTGGTGCTCATTATTCTATAGAAGATTAGAATGACCTTTTAGAGAACGACATAATATTTAAAAAATATGAAAAATTATCAATTAACTGTCGAGATTTTCAGAATCCTTGACCCATCTATTCCAAATAGGAAGGTTTTTCTTCGAAAAAAGAATGAGTTGTGAGTTATGACTTATAATCATCATTATCCTGGACCGTAAAGCATTCGTATTTGAAGAGGTAGGTTTTGAATTATTTTAACAATAGTTCTCCGAAATTAACATATCTCAAGAATACAATTATTTTAAAATTTTGTATCGGGTCCTCAATAAATTTTGAGATGCACTTACAACTAGTAAAATATTAATAAGTTACTTCACAACAGAATATTTACAATCATACATTTCATTTCTTATTTGCTTATCCGCATTTCTAACGATCTCATTATACGGATAAGTGATGCTCTCCTCATGTCGTAATCTGTCGGTATCTCTTTGGCAAGCTCTTAAATTCACGTGTCCGTCCCCTGAGACTTAGGTGCAATCTGTTATTTCTCTTCTATTTTGCTATTCTTCCTCCTTTATTACATCCAAAGAAATTTGGATGTAAATTTGTAATTTTTCTTCATTAAATTACAAATACTAAATTTGTAATTTTTCTTCATTTTACAAATACATTGGACTCAAGTATGAGTGTGTAAATTTGTGTTTTAATCCACATTTAAAACGAGTGATTCTATTTTTCTCTTTTATTTTTAGTCGATACTGACTGATGTTTCTGTTATTCAATATAATTACTGTAAATATTAGCTTATATCGTAACATTCCTATAATGTACGAGTATACTAAATTGTTTCACGAACAGGATCGTGGAAGAAAAATGTTGCAACGATTTTTGCGGTTAGATAAAACACTTTAACTTGAATAGAAAATCATCAGTCAAGTGAATAAATTTGTGAATATTGAGAACTCAAAACTTTCATTTAAAACCATCACCTCCAGAGACATGTTGATCTACTTGAAATTCACATGCGCTTGAGTTTTTCTCCCAATTTCTCCAGCGCTGTTTCTCAGAAAACGTTCATTACGAATTTGCTTCTCCATTGCAGAAGGTAGTAGCACGATGAAAATTCAGAAATGATTCAAAATACAGAAATGTTTATAACTTACTTCTTTTCAAAAGAATTATCTAGTTCTGCTATTCATTTATTTGATTTGATAACTCATTATATAATTATTAATATTTCTGATGTAGAGGTGAGAGCCGTGACTAGGTTCTGGTTTGACGAAAATAACTTCCATAACATCTATCAATAACGCCATTCAAAATATAAATGAAAGAATGAATTATAAATGAAAACGAGTGTAATAAAGTAGTTTCTCAATGTAAACAATTTTCTTCTTCAAGATGATTCCCTATGACATCATAGTTCGCGGGACGCCAAGGTGACCGGATGGATTAAGCATCTTCTACGCTGCACCCATAGCACATTCCATCTAGGAGGTTCGCCGGCGCGAGAGACCGAACGCGAAACATAACGAGCCTCTTGATTGGGGAGACCGTTAAATTAATGGTAGCGCCACCTTCAGAGGAATGCGCACCGTACTGTGTTGCCCATGACTAATTGCAACGCAGCGACGTGCTTCTTCTGCCCGCGGAGATTGCGTGGGAGTGTTGCGAAATCTTGCGTCCCAGTGAAACCTTGAGTTCTCGAGGCAGATTGTTTCTTGTTTGG
This sequence comes from Laupala kohalensis, assembly GCA_002313205.1. Classification (NCBI taxonomy): domain Eukaryota; kingdom Metazoa; phylum Arthropoda; class Insecta; order Orthoptera; family Trigonidiidae; genus Laupala; species Laupala kohalensis. The sequence continues at coordinate 291,165 of NNCF01127001.1, read as the reverse complement.
AGACGGATTGGTGATGAGGAGCGTTAATACTTCTACTTAAAGTATGTCGGTCGTACGAGCTTTGAAATGGCTTATTATATAAAATAATACAACTGTAAATTGAGCTTATAATGGACTGTTTCCAGGAAGTTAAGTGGATTTTTTATTTACTTGAATTTGATGAGGTACCCTTTGAACGGTATCAAAAGATTTCGTAAAGATTCTCGTTATAATGAAGTAAAAGTTGTGGTATTAGATAAAAATTGGTTGATTCTGTCATTTCTTTCCGGTCCTTCTGGACTAAGACAACATCATGAAATAGGTTGAGGGGAAATATTGAAATGAACCCATCAAACATTTATTTATTTTGTCTTCCACGTAATTGTTGTTGTTGACTACATTACAGACTCAGAAGTAAAGCACGAACATCGATAATTGCCACAAATACTTCGTGGATAATGTTTCTGGGACATTCCATTTTGTTTTCACGGTCATTACATGAAGTATGTTAAAATATCTATTAAACAGATATAACCGAATATTGTACGAAGATTTAGACATATCACACGCGACTTGAATCTTCATTATATAGCAAATATAATTCGACAATTGTTAATGCAATCGACGATTATAATTCTAATCTATTTCTGAATGGTTTTTGAGGAATATCGATGTTTATGTTTAATAATACATTTCGCCTTTCCTTAAGGATTTTCTTGCTTTTAATCTCTAAACAACGAGTATAAATAATGAAAAACTATACTTATCAGGTAACCTATCAGGTAATTGTGGACTGGTACAAAATTATGTTCTAAAAGCTGATCCAGTGCAAAGAATTCTCACACATGATTAATGAATGAAAACAATATAAGAGATTTTTATTGCAATGTCTTGGATAAAAATAATTCATCTCTGCATATCTTTGATGAGTGAATGAGATCGTATCAGAATTGCTTCTGAATTAGACTACTTCGAACAGTATGCACTGCTCGTGGTGGAGTTTTCTCTATGCAAGACCACCGACTGTTCTCAGACGGCATCCTAGTGACGGGTATGACAAGGATCATGTGTGAACGAGGTGAATGATGATGAATGACTGTTGTGGGTGAATGATAGTCTGGGGAAACGGGAGTGGCTTGACTAAACCTTCCGCGAACCCGCTTTGTCCTCCTTTGCAAATTCAACATAGATCGTCCGCGATTTGAACCTGCGTCACCAGAGGTAGAAGACATGTGCACAATGCACTTCACCACGGGTCACCCTATTATTGTTTCGTTGGGTTAATTAATAAACATGATAACACAAATAAAAAATGAAACAATAATTTCATAAAAGTCCAACAATTGTTTCATAAAATCTACCAAGGTATAGTAAAAATATCTGAATCATCTATGTTCCCGGGAATAGCATTGAAGAATAGTTGAAACACAGTGGACTCGTGGCTTTAAATTAATTGTAAAAAGAGGTTTAAATTATGAGCTCTTTTTTTGATAGCCTTATCATCATGTCGAACAAAATAACGTTTCCAAAGCGGGATTCACAACATGTCTCTACAGTTGCTAGCAGCGCTACCTGGAATGTTATTTATGAATAAGCACACACGGGAGAGAAATATATAATAAGACTAATTTGTAAACATTGCTACTTTTCAATGTTTTTGTTATCCCCTTCAAACTGATTAAGTGTTCTATTGTTCCCAGAATGTAAGATTTCTGGAAACATTCGTAGTATTTCCCAAAGTCTACAAAACAGCAATTAACGTTAAAGTTCATTTTTTGATTGCAACATAAGGTTACTTTTATGTCTTCTACGTATTCTTCGAAGAACGTCTTTTAGAGTAAATGTTACGTAATACTGTGGACTAGATGAGCTCGCTACAGAGTAACCCTGACACAAACACACATGCAAATACTTATGTATCCGTCTTATCACGCGTGATTTTACTAATAGTTTTTCTTTGACAATTGATTTGTTCTTAAATAGATTATCGTAGCGTCTTTACCTTAATATTTTGTGCAATAAATAATCACTGGTGGGTCTGTGCAAAGATTGGCTCTCATAACATGAGATTACCTATCGATGGGGCAACTATATCGTGAGATCTAAAAATAAAAGATAAAAAGGGAACTCAATATTCATTTTAAGGTAAATAACGTAATAAAATGTAAGAGTCATGAGGAGCGTCCCCAGGTAGGTAGTTTATGAATTCCATACAATTAAAATTCTACGGACTTAACCATGAGTATTATTGAACAGAACACATTTGCGATTTGTTTCTGTTCCAAATCAAATTGCGAAATAAATGGTACATATTTAAAATGTAAGATTTATGTTACCGTCCCTATGCTTAAACTAATATTTCTAATGATACCTAATCTGGAAATTTGTTAAGAATTACGGGACTAAGAGGGCTATTCATAAAAAAATATACCTTTCAGAAACGATATACAGCGATGTTAATGTTATGAAGAATAAAAGTAAATAATTTATCAGGTTGTAGTGATGTATTTTTCCAATCAATCGATTTCCTCAACAAAAAAAAAGGAAAGAAAGAAAGCGGAGCAATAAATACTACTCTATTTATGAAAATATAAATAAGAAAAGCAGTAAGCATAATAAGTATAATAATAAATAAGTATAAGAAAGCAGTAAATGAAAACGTTTTGTGCTTGTCATGGACTAACACATATGACCTGCAACGGAACGTTCCTTGGACCCTTCTATATGCAGATGATATAATGGTAGCAGATGTCACCCGAGAGAAACTCCAACGTCAAGTTGAAGACTGGAATAACCGCCACTCCCAGTATGGCCTATGCCTGAACATGAAAAAGACGGAATATCTGGATTTAACCCCAAGAGACGGCGCCACCATCCAAGTCGTTGGAGAAAATTTAGTCAAGACGAAATGCTTCAGGTACCTTGGGTCTCGTCTGGTGAGTGATGGCAATTTCAGAGATGAAGTAAGAGTCAGAGTAAATGCAACCTGGTTGCGGTGGAAGGAGGTCACCGGTGTACTTTGTGACAAAAGAATACCACTTCATCTCAAATCCAAGATCTATCGAACAGTGGTGCGGCCAGTTGTGCTGTATGGAATCGAATGTCGACCATCCGACAAAATTTCTGATCGCCAACTACACGCCATGGAAATGAGAATGCTTCGTTGGACTATGAGCATCTCCCTTATTGACCATGTCAGAAACGACCAATTCGGGAGCATATGGGTGTCGTCCAATTGTGGAAAAAATGAGAGAGAAACGGCTTAGATGGTATGACTATACCCTGCGTGCTGCCAACTCTGTTCTACATTTTGATGTTGAAGGCCTGCGTCCAAGAGGACGACCAAAGAAGCGTTGGCAAGACACAATAAATGGTGACTTTAAAATCGTAGACCTAAAACCAGCCGACGCACAAGACCGGACAAAATGGCGATTAATGACCAGAGAAGCGGACCCTGCTCCAGCGGGATAACGCTAGGAAGAAGAAGAAGAAGAAGAAGAAGAAGAAGAAGAAAAGAAGTAAATGAAAATCTATTTATAAAATGTGATAATTTGTTTGCTCTGTTCTTCGAGAGCAATACGAATCTATAACCTTCAGTGGATGCGAATCAAATTTCGTGGAAAATTGTGTGAATGACCTGAAAGATGTAGTGCGTTATTTAAACTTTAAATTATCACATGAGGCACAAGGAAAAACATAACATACAAGGTTATCTTCAAAGACGGGTAAAGATAACATTACTGTTAATATTCCATGCACGTGAATAACTAGTGAACACATACCATACTTAGACATGGTGCAGGATATTGGCGAGATTACGTACAATGTCGTGAAAGGCGCACACCACTGATTTACGATAACTTAAAAATGTATTATAATTTTGTTAACTTTTACGCAGACGTATTTTGCAGACAGAAGAGCTGGCTGAAGCGAAAAGAAAATAGGGGAGGAAATTACAACTTAAAACAGAAAGGGCAGGGAGAAGGAAGGAAAACATTCTCATAAGATCAAATAGAAGCTAAAGTAAACTACGCTAGTAAGTATATAGAGCAAAAGCAAAGAAAAGTGACAGTATAAAAAGTTGCAGATATGACTCCTTGTCGCAGTAGTGATAGTCGTGAAAAAAACATATTATGGACATGTTTGAGTTGATTGTGAACTGTTGGTCGTAATATTTTAACTTCAATTTTAACGATAAAACACATCAAAAGTAAAGAGAAAAACAACTAAATGCTCACCTTTGGAATTCTATTTCGTTTCTCAATATGTAAAAGATGCAAGTATTACATAATTTTATTTATTTCAATACACCATGTCAAATGCGTGTTTGTAGGCAAATCTTGAATTTTCTTTTTTCTTTTTTACAAAAGACATCAAAAAATAGGATCATGAATAAAATTAGTTACGTCTACTCTTCATTTATTTCCCTAAATTCAATCACATTTCCTTAAAGACACAGCAGATGTCAAATTGCGACATTATTTTTAATTCTCCTTTCGTAATGTTATGTTTTATTATGTCTTCCACCTCTCGACCAATTCATAAGTCGAATAACCTGTCCTTTATTCCATAAGTATTCTGACAATACTTCGCCTGCTTTCTTTAGACGCAAGAAAGTCCCGACCATGTGCCTATGTCTGAGCAGGTTCTTTTGGTTTTAGGTTGTTTTAGGTTTGCGCGGTGAACATCAAAGCTTCGATTCGAAAATTGTCGGAACGACAATTAAACGGTCTATGTACGTTTAAAAAAAGGAAAATTGATTATTCATTAATGTGTTTATCATTTCACTTGTTTAAAAAGTACGGTAAAAGTACTCTTCAGAGAACAAACTGCTTAACATTATTTTCACAAAAAACTCGTTCCCAACTTCATATACTTTTGCGCATTTGCGTGTGAAATTATATCGATGATTAACAGTACTTGTACTTGTGAATAACTTTCCACAAAAATTAAGGTCACTAAATTCCGTTTGAGATCAAGGCTCACGGATGAATATTTTAAAGCTATTACATCAGCTTGTAACTTACAACCTAGAACCGAAGATATTGATGTACATGAGGTAGTTTAAATACTTTGGCTAGAATCGAATAAGTTTGGCAACATACTTGGTGACTTGAAAGAAACTTACATCCGACGTTTCAAATATTTTGATAATCTAGAAGACAAATTCACTTTGCTTTTAACTCCTTTTTATGTCAATGTCAAAATGTTCCTTCCTACGCACAAATGCGACATATTGTTATCTGCACTCTTCAGATAACAAGCTGTTTAATATTATTTTTACAAAAAACTCGTTCCCAACTTCATATAATTTTGCGCATTTGCGTGTGAAATTATGTCAATGATTGGCAGTACTTGTACCTGTGAATAACTTTCCACAAAAATTAAGGTCACTAAATTCCGTTTGAGATCAAGGCTCACGGATGAATATTGATGTATTGATTGATGAGTATTGATTATTCATTAATATTTGGTGACTTTATAGTTGTATTCCATACTGTTACGTTAATCTATTGGTGCAACTATAAAGATCAGGCACACTTATGTAACATAAATGTCTGGTGTGAAATTCTTGCAATGAACTAATGGATTTTGATCCTTTCTTTATTTCTTATATATTTAATTAGCTTTCTTTTTCTTCTTCTTTAGTTAATACATTGGATTTGTCTAAGGCCATAAGGGTCGTTCTTCCGGGATACCAAAATGCATGTTAAATATAATTAACTTCTGTACATAAAAATTTCAACGTTTCTTTATTTATGATAATAGAAACTTACATTAAAGTGAAGTGTTTTAACATACTCGAACAGAATAAAGCCATTTATGTGACATGACATACATAGGAAATGATTTTCAGTATCAAGAGGTATTGTGTTAGAGCGGCGGTCAATACTTTTCTATCATGCGGCGATTAGCCTGAAATTATACTCTAGCGTATATTCAAATATTGATTCTANTTTTTTTTTTTTTTTTTTTTTTTTTTTAAGAATATTTGCCACAAATATTCCTAAAGCATACCTGAAGTGTTTTATTCGCAGCGACTGTAGGAATCAAAAGGATGACTAATAGAATAATATTCAGAAAAATAGTATTCACAAATATTTTGTAATCTTTATGATACAAACATATAAATACTATGAAAATTTACAATAAAAATCTAAAAAATGACTATACCATTTTTTTAAAATAATATTTTGGTACTTGTCAAACCTGAAATTTTGTATATGTATTGTGAGCAACAATGCACGTAAAGTGCCTTAGATTGAGAAATCAATCAATGTCTACATTAGACATATGAAAGAATTATGATTAAAACATTAAAAAACTATGAAATATCGAATTGCTCCCTAAGATTCCCTATATTTTTGGGTAGAGATGCCGGAATGGGTAATTTTCAATAGTTTCAACGTTGTTAGCTTAAAAATTGACCAAAATATTGCAAAATTTAAAATACAACTTTTTTAGCATATTAATACAATATTAGTTTGGTGAATTAGACCTTGCTTACTATTCATGTTGATTAACATGTATTTCAGTCGGGAACGTATTTATTAGCACAGTTTAACGTACGTTGATTACATGGATGAAGCCATATTTTATCAAGGGGTCGTAAATGCATGTTTCGATGGAGCGGAGGTGACCAAAGATCTGCACTTTGACGAATGCTACGAGTAACTGTGTGCGACAGGTAACAACTATGCAGAGTAGAATGAAGTACCGAGGGGGGGGGGATACTCGAGCGTTATCACTCTCCCCTCCTTTGATATGAGGCAGCAGTTCAAACACAGAAGCACTGATCAGAGCAAACAAGAATAACAAGCTTAATAAACTTATTGAAGTAATAATAAAACTCAAGATTTCGGAACGTTTTTATTCTCAAGTAAATAAATAAAATAATAAATAATGAGAACGATCACAAAATATTAAATAAAATGAATGAAACGACAATAAAATAAAGATTAATAAGTTAGCCAAAGTATTTAAACTACCTCATGTTCATCAATATCTTCGGTTCTAGATTGTAAGTTACAAGCTGATGTAATAGCTTTAAAATATTCATCCGTGAGCCTTGATCTCAAACGGAATTTAGTGACCTTAATTTTTGTGGAAAGTTATTCACAGGTACAAGTACTGCCAATCATTGACACAATTTCACACGCAAATGCGCAAAATTATATGAAGTTGGGAACGAGTTTTTTGTAAAAATAATATTAAACAGCTTGTTATCTGAATAGTGCAGATAACAATATGTTGCATTTGTGCGTAAGAAGGAACATTTTGACATTGACATAAAAAGGAGTTAAAAGCAAAGTGAATTTGTCTTCTAGATTATCAAAATATTTGAAACGTCGGATGTAAGTTTCTTTCAAGTCACCAAGTATGTTGCCAAACTTATTCGATTCTAGCCAAAGTATTTAAACTACCTCATGTACATCAATATCTTCGGTTCTAGATTGTAAGTTACAAACTGATGTAATAGCTTTAAAATATTCATCCGTGAGCCTTGATCTCAAACGGAATTTAGTGACCTTAATTTTTGTGGAAAGTTATTCACAAGTACAAGTACTGTTAATCATCGATATAATTTTACCTGCAAATGCGCAAAAGTATATGAAGTTGGGAACGAGTTTTTTGTGAAAATAATGTTAAGCAGTTTGTTCTCTGAAGAGTACTTTTACCGTACTTTTTAAACAAGTGAAATGATAAACCTTGTTGCTTCAAATCTAGCTCTTCCAAAATTATGAACACGTATTAAGGCTTTTACTGATGCTTTCATGTGCAAAATGATATGGTTCGAATGACAAACGTCAAAATATTTTTTATGTTGTATTTTTGTATACCACAATATTTTTGCAAGCAGTACATTCGGTTTCATCTCCCTTCGGTAGGCTGAAGAAACATAAGCGCCACAATCGAGGCCAACAGTGGAATAATTTTCAACTTTTCGGACATATGTTTTACTTTGCGTATACTTTAGGAAATTATCAACACGGTTGCTACTCTGATAAGAAAGTTAGCGATAAGTAGCACTGGCTGTAACCCATGATGGCGCACGCGGTCATCCCCTCCAAAGTAAGTCGGTTGATGGAAATTGCTCTTAACATGCATGTGTAAATGCACACGCATGCGTAATGCCCGAACGGGCAGCTGTGGCCGTGAGCACAGAGTATGTTATTGTACCTCTACATGAATCTTCTCTATTAACAACTATGACGTTTCTGGTTACAGGATGATATCCCGGGATCGAGCCCTAGAGAGATTTTCACTTGACCAAAAGTTATGAAAGTAACCCTAGTGGTTTACCCTCATTTTCCATTTTTTTTAAATTGCAACCATAAGTATACCTCATTTGTTAATGCTTAAAAAATAATAAATATTTTTTTCCCTCATAATAATGTTTTTTTTATTTTGTTTTTTTACAGATTCATATCTGATTAAGCATTGTCCTACATCGTGGCCTTCAGAAGCAGAATTGGCGTACTGGTAAGTAAATTTATATACATTGAAACTTGGAGTTTTAATTTATAAAAGGCAATATATCTTTGTATGGAAGGTTAAAATTTATTACAAGTAATATAATGTCATGATACCCCTTCTCAAAATTAGTTAAACTAAACATTCGAAAAAACTCGATTGATTTTTCATAACACTTCCTATTATAAAACTTAAAAATTAATATACTTTGGGCAATGCTCTCCAAAGAAATGCAGAGTAAAATAAATTTAATATTTATCAATCAATATTTGTTTATAATATGCGTCATAAAGTAAAGCATAATCTCATATTTTATAGGTTGCTATAAATGTTCTAAGCTTCTCTACGTTCTCTTTCGAGGCAAATGTTGGGTAACACCAATCGCATAATAAAAAGTGTTGCACCTCACCACTTATATTCTCATTCTTATTCCCATTAACTGAAGTAACTTTAAAGACAGTTATTACAGTAATCATACACTAGGCTGATTTCAAACAAGCTTACATAGCACAAACACATTCTTAATCAAGGGTAAATATTGTAAGTGTTTCCACTTGTTCCAAACGCGTGCTATCGAAATGAACAGTTTTTTTTTTCGTATTTCCAGAAAACTCCTTATTACGACTGATTTTTGGAGAATGAATGAAACAAATTTGTCTAATAAGCGTATCTTTAATACTTTTATGGACTTCATTAAAAATATATTAATAAATTAGTACACGTTGCCGCCATACTATTTGTTAGGACTCAAATTTAAAATTTATATTGCAATAATTCACCGAAATATTTACTTATTTCAAATATTACTTTTATTGACCCGAGAGTTTTTATGATTCATTGATCAGTTGTCTCAGTAGAAATGGTATTATATCTATATGTTTAAATGTTATCATTTCTACGAACGTGCCTGAAATTGTGGCATTTTTAAGTTACGGTATATTTAGCAAAATACCCTTTCCAACTCGTTCTTCGAAAATCGATAATTTTTTTTGTACAGTCCCAAAATTTATATAGCCCGTAGTTATTTCAATTAGCTATAAAATATCATAAATTATTCCTACTCTACCACACAAAATATTTGCAGACTAACTTGAAATTGTTCATAACATGGGATTATTTAAGTTGTGATGCTCTTTTCTGAATTATTTTGGAGAAAACCAATTGGTACAGAGCTACAAGTTATGAACAAAAAGATGAAACAGTTTGAAGAAAAATTATTTTCCAATCCATCGACGTCATACAAACGCTCCACAAAATTTGAAGAGAATATGGAATGGATTTTAACTTAAATAAGCATTATCAGTTTTAACATTTTCAATCTTCATTTATTAAAACAAATACTCATAGCTAAATATATAAGAAATAATTACTGATTGGTCCATAGTGTAAGTTAAAGATGGCATTGATAAATTTCTGACGTACTGGGTTTGAGTTTCACCCGATAAAATTGTATTTTCATGTATTCTCTTCACAATTTTAGTTTCCGTGAATGATATGATTAGTTTCAATACCAATATTTGGTCATTCCTGCGACAGGGAACGACTTCACATGGAATTAATACTGTAATTGTCTAAGGGAACATAGTTAAACGTGGTTAGAGACATTTTCGCGAAAATTGAGTCGGCTGCATGGATGAAGGCTGATCGTCATGTTCCATTTGGGACACTAATCACTGTTTCATATTGTTAAAAATCGTTATTTTTTAAATTTTTGTTAAGGCAATGTTTTTATTAAGAGTTCCGAACTTAAATAATCTCAGAATATAGTTGCAAATTTGTTTTTCTTTGGACTTGTATGGCTATAAATAAATTTATTGTCAAAAAACAGTACAAACTGCGTATGACCACGCGGAGGAAAAAAAAACTAATTTACTCTCCGGAAGCAAGCAAGGGACCATCCCATCAATTCCGATCAAGGGCCCTAAGGCAGAGGCGGATTCAAAAATTTCAGCAAAAGTTCCTAGATAAGATAAAAAGTTGGCTGCGAGTTATAATACTAATAGAATGTCAATATGTTTGTAATTTTAAGCAAAAAA